>CM076584.1:989895590-990495590 GCA_034641835.2 Pinus albicaulis
CACTGGCACCAAGAAAACAAAACTGCTGCAAAATTTCGAATTCCACCTCAAAGCTCAGCCGCTCTAGATCGTGAGAACAAATTATTTCTAGCACAGAGATCGACTGCAAGGGGCATTTACCAGACCTTTCACTTTCCGAAGAAAGATGAATCTGGAGGCTACCTGGCCCGCATGCAGACTCTGTCTACCGAAATAAGTTTGTAATCATTGTGATGATCAATCTCTGCTTCAATAGCTCCGATACCATGTAGAAATTTGCTGAATAATGATTAATTATCCACCGAGACTATCCTGGTCACATACTATTTGAACTTCATACACAACACATACTCTCTTCCACTCAACTCAACTCATATCATCACACATGCGGAAATAAAATCAAGCGATAACACATCAAATCATCATACACATTAACACAGTATGTATGGGGAAAGCTTATAGCTGAAAACCCCGCAGCTATTGTTTATATTATAATGTCATAGAGATCATGTAACAATCATTGTACAAAGCTCCTCACAAGCTCTCAGCACAACCTCCAATTGCTACACACTAATCAAGCTAGATCTAGCAAAACACATGCTCCAATATCTGCCACCTGATAGCCAGCCTCTATTCCGTGTTTCAATGCTATGGGATGGCCTCTTTATATAGATAAACCACCAGCCTGAACTGTGCAATCCTCATGGGCTTACTCCACCTATCTGTGTGTTGCAAATAGCAACAGTATAGTCACAACTGATAGCTAAATCTACCCTTTCATCTACCTCTTTCACTGGTCTCCACTGAACTGATCATGCACTGTAGTGAACTGATGTGTTCTTGAGTTGAATAATGAGTTACTAATTAATGAATTAAATAATATTTAATTCAATCCACTCATAACTAATTTATTAGCTAGTTAAACTAATCTCAACTAGTTCAACTAAAATAAACAGAACACAACTCCACTATCTGTCTCATTAACTCCACCAAACTTCTGCCACTGAAGTCCTAACCGAAGTCAACCATGCATGATGCCATCAAACCCTTGGGAACCACGTGATTCCTCTGTCGATGCATGAGTCACTTCGTAGCTCGAATCATGTTCTTAATAGTAAATCGACAGCCTATAGTTGTAGCCATATTAAGGGTAAATTAATACTGACTTCCCGTTTTAAGGAGAGGCCTAAAAATAGACTTCGACCTCTTCGACTCCAAAAATAGAGTCCATCTATTTTTACCAACATGACATACTTCAAGAATCTCAAACTGGAATCCCCGAACCATGCTCCATATGTCTAAAAATAGACATAGTCTAAAAATAGATTTTGCGCCAGAATTTTCCTGCGGGCCCACTTAGTGAAGGCGACTTCATTTCACTAAGCTCCATCATCTTGCTGCATTTTCAACAGCACATGTCCGAGGTAATCTCAGGGAGGACAGACTCTGTAGGAGCTTCCCGGGAAGCCACTGCTATAAGAAACAACAACCAAGAGTAACAAAAGGCACGACTCTGCTCCTGGGACTCATGAACATTGGTTAGAAACTCATCGCACAAATATTGTGCCCAGTTAAAACATACCCCTTTCACACATTGGCTGGCTAACCGAATGACATAGGCTGGAACAGAGGTGACCTGACACTTCCTCATCATTTTACATGCTAACAGCATGGTGCCCAACTGCATACCTTGGTCACTGACGGTCTTGATGACAAATCCATGAGTATTACGGTCCACATGATACTTTTGGCGCATGAACTCTGCAGTCTCCACCTCATATTTCTTACCCACGTGCTCCAGGGGGTTCGGGCCACTCATGAGGAGACCAGTCATCCGATGCACGATCGCAGCGTCAATGGGGATATTTTCCTGGATCCACAGACATTCATCATGAATTAGTGCGAGCAATTGTCGTGCGAGCCGGTTTGTTACATTTTAGTATCCAAAGTGGGGCATCCTAAGAAGATTTAGGAGCCCGAACCCCGCCAAACGACGTACCCAGAATTGGGGGACTATTTTGACCCCATCATCGCCATGAACTATATCAAGGTATAATTCGAGTTTTAGCTCAGGGAAGGCCTCAAAATTGGCCAAATCATGATCGTCGAACTTAACTTCATGAAGGCTACAAAAAGGATCACCTATGATGAAGACCTCCCCCAGGGTAAACGGCATCTGCAGGTAGGTGATCAAGACATCGAGGTTCTTTGGTGTGTGCGTCGATGCCCTACGTGGTCGCATGAAGGGGGGTAGCCAATTGATCAACTCGACGGGTTGGGCCTCCTCTGGCGCAGCCCTCAGGGATTTCACGTTTCGTGGGGAGATGCAGGGATTTCATGCAGCCCATTTCGTAGGCTTCAGGGGCTTGCCTGAGCCTTGAGCTTTTTCTTTTCCTTTTTTAGTGGTAGGGCTGGGTGTGGAGAGGATTTCTTCGACTTTGGATTCAACCTCCACCACTTCCTCAGTGTCTTGGTCTACTGAGGTTACTGGCTCTGAGAGTTCGGCAAGGTTCGTGGCCGTCATTCTGGCTCAAAATATGAACTCAGGGTTGCTACTGTCAGAGGGGGCAGGCTGCTCAGACGTGAACGAGTTGCTAGTAGCATAGAATTTCTTATAGCACAACTTTTCCCAGGACAACCAAGATAAGTACAAGTTATTTGAGCAATATGGAACCTGTGTCTAATCTATCTCACCTATTTTATAGCCTTGGGTATCGCCCAACACTAGGGTAGACTTCGTACGGGACTTACCATCAAGTAAACGTTAAAAAATCTTCCAAAATCGTCGCATTAAATGCCAATCGTTTGCTCCATCCAACGGTAATTTGTTGTTGTTACCAGATTTGATTGTTTCAACGGCTAGTTTTCACACCCGGGGTGCGCTCAGCGTACCCCTACGCTCTAAGCACTCCTCCCGCATTCTCGATGCACCGACTTCACTCTGCTGGGATTCCTTCCAACTAAAATTCTGTGTTGCCATAGCCCAGCCTTCAGACCTCTTGCACCGTCATCATACCTGCATAGTGAACCCCTGTTATATCTTCGTAGGTTACATACTTCAGGCCATCATTGCGCAGTACTTCCTGAGGTGTGATGCTAATAAAGCCCACCACTCGATGCGCCAACTCGTTTTTTGTCGTACCAAATATTCGATAGGTATGATGCCTGTGGTCAGGAATAGAGAGATCTTGGTAAAATGCGCATCCACTACCCTACTTGTGAACAGTTGCATATCAGGAAATCCTTCTTCACCTGTCTCAACTCAGGACACATGATCTTGCTCCATACTCAACTTTCCTGGCTTGATGATAATTTCAACATCATATTCCTGAAGCAGTTTCCACCTGCAGACTTCCTCCCCCAACACAGTCACATTCCTCAGGCATTCTAAAACCCATTGATCTGCAATCAGTTTATAGTGGCATCCTAACAGAGGGCACTGATACTTTTGTAGCTCATAGGTCAGGGCCAACCCTTCCCTCACCGTGGTGGCATAATTTCGTTTCACACCCGAGATCGTCCGACTAGTATATGTGATTGTGTGATTACTGTCCCTGGGGCCAAGCTGTGTACTACCAACTTCACGAGCGATTCCTAAAGTATGTTTATGAACTATCATTGTCGGAGCGAGGCAAGTGAGAATAGGTGCAGCGACCATCCTGTTCCTGAGTTTTTCAAAGCTCTTTTGGCGCACGTCATCCCAACTGAATGAAATATCATGCTTAAGTAGTGTTCTCAAAAGTTTAGTGATCAGTGCGTATCCCCGACTGGATTTTATATAGTAGCCCATATGTCCCAATATCTCACGCAGCAGCTTCGTAGTCGTGGGCTTTACCTGTGGGACTGATGCGATAAGTGTATTACCGATCTCCTCGATCACCCTCTGCATATGGTAAGGTCGTTGTTCTTATGACCGTGCATCTGAGTTGAGAGTGACGTGCATACCACCCAAGTTCCCCATGACCTTCTTAGGTCCTGAACACTTATCTGGATACTTCATGATTAGTCTCGTAATCTTACCTGTTGTCCCATCATCCCATAAATTCCCAATCGTAACTCGCTTGGGTTATATTGTCGTATTGACATCAACGCTTCATGTTTTTAGTGGTTTCGTACTAACTGCCTCATGTATCAGAGGTCCCACAACTGTGTGTTCCTCCCCTGATGCTATGATCGATACCTTGCGCGGATCTGCATCTCAATCTTCCATGGTGGCCTTGTGGAGCTCAACATTATCGTAAATCTTTGTTTCCCATGTAGGTCCTCCTCTTACTGCGTCGGGGCTAGATTCACCAATCGCAACGGTGTTGAGAGTCTGAAGAGCTCCCTCAAGCACCTCCAATCCTCCCGTTAATCCAAATGTTCCCAAGAATTCATCTCTTAGGGTTGTCCATTAGCGGGTGCGCTGATGTAACTCTGCATCGAGATACTAGACAACGGGAATTTGTCCCAAGGCATGAATAAACAAGTGAACCCATTCTTTTGTAGTACGATTGCACCATCGCCCCATCCAAGAAAATAAGTGTTTGCGTGGATCTCCTAGGCCCTGGAATCCCTTGACATGCACACCAGTTGGAGGTTCAAACCGTAGTACCATCATATCCTGACATTCCTCCCATTCCTGGAACGCCCCCTTATGTGTGTCCCATCAATTCGTTGGCGTTGCGCGCATAGCCCAGTTAAGAGCCCATAGCCTTTGTTCTTTGAGAACCTCAGCTTCGAAGGTTCACAAAAATTCCTTTATACTACTGAATCCACCAAAGCAGGGTAATTCTCTTACCATGGAAGATATATATCAGAATTCCCTGGTAATTCGTAGGCAGCACAGTGTAGAGATTTCATGCAGTCGGTTTTTCCAATCTTCTAATTCTTCATTGGAGTGAGAGACACATTCGTTTTCCTTCTCCCAGCAAGGCATACTGTCGGCCATGGGGTTGATCTAGTGTTCATCCTTCATAGTTAGCTTATAGATGTTATCCATCCTGTCTTCCTCACACACTAGCTCGGTGTACCTTTCTCCTTCTGCGGGGTCTAGTGGTACGATCACCCGAGTTCCCTCTCTTTCAAACACCATGATTCGTTTCTTCAAGTTGATAATTCCACCCATATCAATGGCCCAATCCAATCCTAGGAGTACTAGGTAAGGGTCCACATCTTCTACAATCTGAATGACTTCAAATTCAGCCCATACCTTAGCCCCGGCGATATCTACGACCATATTTGACAATCTCCCCAATGGTATGATATTTTTTTTATTAGCCATGTGCAGCTAGATAGTAGACCATTCCAATTTAGGCTCTCCCAGTCGTTTCCAAGTCTGCTTAGGTAGTACATTCGCATCTGATCCTAGGTCTAGAATTACCTAGTCCATCTCATAATCACCAATCTGTGCATTTAATCACATTTCGCGGCCAGTGTGTCTCTTCTACTCATAAATTTTGTGCACATCCTTAATCTTCGTGACTGGGTCTACTTTTCCTGCACAACCGTCGAGTAAGGTTTGGAGGTTTTCTACGGCCTGTTGATTGCGTAGCAGCTTCATGCACGGCTGCAAGAATGGTTTGACCTCATCTTCGATTCCACTGTTTGGAGCCGATGTCTCATTTTGAGCACAATCTTTCTGGGCTGCGTCAAAGGTCTCCTTCTCCTCCTGGAAGCCCACATCTTTCGGTTTAGTAGTTGCTTTACAAATCAGAGACTCCGTCGTAGCTCTTTCCACATATCCTCTGGTGGCCATACCACTGTGTGTTATTACATTAATGCTCGAATCCTCTTCACGAGGTTCCGCCTTCACTCGTTGTACATTATGTGTAGGAGTCTGTTGCTTTTCCTATACCTTGGCCATCATAATCGGGCAGTCCTCGATCACATGGTCCAAGTGTCTGAAATATCTGTGGGATTTCCAAGTTGGGTTCATGCAATCCCTCTCAAAGTGACCTATTTCCCCACAATTATAGCATATTAATTGGCCTCTACCCCTCCCTGCGCTTCCTCCTCGTCCCCCTCCCTTGCCCCTGGCCGGGGATCCTCCTATACCTACAGGGGATCTAGGTGATGAGGGGTCCGACTGTACCCTATATACGTTTCCCCAATTGATCATCAGATCATACATTTGGCAGTTCTATTCGTCATGTCCTACAGACCTACAAAACCTACACCACTATTGTTTTACTTCGGGGATATATGCGGCAAGGCGGGGGCAGTGGTTGGTATCATGCAACCCAGCAACGCGGAAGTCATCGCACCATAGCGTCGGCCCACTTGGTCCCGCAGCTTCCCTAGGGCGCAGTGGGCTGGGTCCCCTGGCCTAGATGTAGTCTGCAAGCAGTGGACAGTTATCTTTGGTGTGGAAATTCACCCTGCATCATATGCACCATATTTCAGGGCTGGCCTCCGTCCCTCGCTCCTTGCGTAGATTCTGAATATCCATGTGCATTGCTTCTAGCTGGCCTTGTATCTTCTGTACTCCTAACTGGGTATCATCTCTTGGCAAAAATTCCAGTTTCATGGAAACCTCCAAGGCCTTCTCCTGTGTTTCAATGGCTTGGTGACCCATAGGTACGCGCAGGTGGGGTAGCAACATAGCAATGAACTACTCCGTGTGTTTCCTGTCATCATACTGGAATCCTCCTTCTCTGATCACTTTCTTTAATCGTTGATCTGCTTCCCATACAGACTGAGAGGGTCCTTGCTTGAAGTCCTAAAAGTCATTTACTATCTGAGAGTAGGACTTAGGTTTCTTGAACTGTTGTTTTAATGCATTCTTAATTTCTTCAATAGTTGCATTCACATGTTGATCAATGTATCCCATGTACCAGTCCAGGGCTCTCCCTTACAAAGCAAGGGATAATTGTGCCCATTTTACCGCATCGCTTACTATGTTCTACGCATTCCATACTGATCCTGCGACAAACCATAATCGATCCATGTCCTCATCACCCACACCTTTTAAAATAGGTAGCTTCATGTGCACAACCATATCGTCTTCTAGTGGGGGTGGAGGTGAGTTTGTACCCCTATGAGGGTTTGACAGTGGCATCAACAGAGGGCTATACATAGCAAAATTTCTTACTAGACTGTAGATAGATCGATCCCCCTCTTGGTTAGTTCTGTAGTACTTACCACTGTGCATTGTGCCATCACTCTGGTCGGAGCTCATTCACTCTGTATGGCTACACAAAATTCCTTTTTCGCACAACAAGATCTTAATCAGTAATGGCAAAGTTTTCAAAAACTTACCCCGGAAACCCTTGAAGAACCTCCGCTCCGCTTTTGAGTAGGATACAAATTGATCAAATGAAAATTTAGTCACAAATCCTCCTATCACACTATCCACCCAGTGATCTACTGTGCGAGTAATGGTGTTATCGGTCTCTTCTAACTGCAGGATCCATTCTAGGGTCCACTGTGTGACCCGCTCGTCTTTCCAACACTTCTGAAATTCGACCAGCCTTGCGAGCCACTCCTGGAGCTCGATCGCAATTGTTACAAAGAAGATCCCATAGTTCTCCGTGAAAATATACTTATTCTTCCACTTTTCGATGGTCAAATTATTACTGCAGTTTTATTTTATTGCGAATTCATGAACTTGTTTTTCAAACCATTCATTGGTTTATTTTCTTTCAGGTTTCCAATACAGCCTTGGCATTACCCGATCTCTCTCAAAATTCTCCCGGTCCCAGCAACGAAACCATTTTTCGGCTCGAGGGGTCCTGACCCAGGTTCGGAGGTTAAGGTTTGTCAACAAACCCCTATACTACTATCCCTTTCGGCAATGACCTGCTTACGCAGGCCAAAGTCTCACCCGAAGCAGTATGGGAGGCTGCTAGAACCAGGTTTCCGCACCCTGGGAGAGAGAAGGTAAGTCAAGTCGGTCTGCAGCTATCAGATCTATACACCCAGAGGTCGTTCGTAGGAGTTTCAATAAATAACTAGAATACATTCTATCAGATCTAAACAATAGGCTTGCATCCATGTGCGTACTATTAGCTATAATCACATAATAGAATATTTGCAGCGGATTAACAGATCACAGATACATTTACCATAACATAGACAGTTCGCAGCTTACTAACAGATACATCATCATATAACTTAAGTCTGCATCAACCATAACATGACAAATATAGATAACATCATATATCCACAATACTTATGTATGTTTATATCATTACTCAAAAATCCTCTTACATTCCCCAAATTACCACCTGTGCACACAACCAGCAGGGTTCGCACACATCAAGAAAGAGGATCTTCATGCACATAGCCAGCGGGAGTGATCCTAACCCAAACAACCCTACCACAGATCTAACATTGCGTACTTTGCATCAATCTCTATTCATCCCTACTTTATTACTCAAAAAGGGTTCATCTATTTATAGCAATTTATCCTATGCATCCAACGGTCTGCAAACCGTGGTTTGCGGACTCTTGGTCTACCCTTGACCCATTTACAATGTGTTAGGGGCTTTGACCCACCCCAAAACCCCTATGTTAGAATAGCAATAAAAAACTATACAAAATTGGACAAAATTCATAGTCTTTGGGAGACCCTGCTCCAACAACAAGTAATCTATAAAACAACTGCTCAAAAGGAAAATATGGGCGCACCATCATGTTCCCTGTGAAATTTTGGTTAAAATTCATATAAAGTTTAATACATTATGAAAATTTTACCTCTTTGGGATCAAAATATTCCCTTGCATCAAAAAAGGATTCCCTCGAACTGTGTGCACCATCTTGACTCGAACTGCATGCACACACTTCACTTTTCTATCTTGCCTTCTCTTTGCCCATGGATCCATTGGCCTCCCTGTGCCCTCATCTCTCATGTATTCTTCATCATTCTCCATGGTTTCCTTGAACCATTTGAATGGCATTTTATAACAAAGTGTGAGGATGAATAAGACAAAGTGTGAAGTTGGCACATTGGTTGGCATAATCATATTAAGATAGTTGTTGTTGGGAGGTTTTGAGTTCAAATCCAATTGAGTCCAAATATTGTTTTAAAAGCCTATTTTAGTTTTAATATAGTGTTTTCAAACTATATAATATATGGAATTCGTATCTCCATATTGTAACGACTCTCAAAAAAAAATGGAGGTTTTGTTTAATATAGAATTTAACCATATTTGATATGATTTTTGTTACATAAAAATTTACCATATTCAAATTGATTTTCATTATTTTAATAGCTATATTTAATATATAGTTTTTTTTTTTTTTTTAATGTGGGAAATTAAATATCATTTTGTTTTGTCTTTTCTGTAGGGGCAAGGGGCCAATGGAGGAGCGACATGTGTCAATAGCTGAGGGGCTTGCCATGTTGATCCCACGTTCTTACTGAGACACCATGTGGCATGTTGTGGGCCCCACTTCCCTTGCCTTAACAAAATTTCAAACTGCTCTAAATTTCTTATACGATTTCGGATTGGCGCGCCATTCACACCGTTGCGAGCAAGGCGAAGAACTCTTCAAATTGAACCTAGTATGAGATAAATCTGAAAACTTTTATTTTTGAGCTTTCATCAGCCCTCTTTTTCTTGTGTGTGTCTCTAAAGCCACCTGGATCAATCCTCCCCACTGAGGAGCTTTTGGTCCTCCAAAAGCATCAACAATAATCAGCAACTGTTGTGTACAATGTCTGCACCACAAGTGTCCTGAAAAAGGTCACCCTTCCATCTCCTTCACATTTTTTCTTCAGAGCCTTAAGTGATGAGCCAACACCTGCTTATAACTATGATCCAAACATTTCCATACTTGCCACGATTTTATAACATTTACTCAGTGTTCAAGCTTACATAAAAATTGAAATCACACCCCATTTATCATTACAATACCAAAACACCATTGTCACATTTCGAAGTGATGGCAAACACATCATCACTTTTACATGAAAGAAATGCGTCACATGACTTATAAGACAAGGCCAAAATATCATAGTTGTTGAACAAAAGATGGAAAAAAAAACATCATCGCTTTTACAGTTAAAAAATGCAACATATGATTTACAAAAACGGCCATGACAAGCTAACATATCTAGAAAAATAATCTATAAAAAACCCTCTATAGAAAAGTGAATGGGCCATTCCCCTGTGGGAGATTCCCTTGTCGATCAGCTCTTTCGACTGGTTCATGCACGGGTGCTTTGTCTTTAAGGCACTACTCTAGATGGAGTCTCCAACACGTGGCTCTTTGATGGCCACTTCGGTCACAATAACTGCAATGAGTCTTCTTCCTCCATGTACCTGCTTGACCAATTTATTTCCATGTTGTGGAGAAGGATTTCCATGCCTCATCCTCCTTTGTGTTGCCATTCTTTTCCAACACTCCGCAAACACATGGTTATGTAAACCAAAAAAATGACAATATTTTTTATTCCATGATTTACGACCATGATTACAAACATTCTTATAATCACACTAGTACATTTGGCGGAAATTTCGACACTTGGTTCCGACACTTTCGACCAAATGTCGGAAATTTCCTCAAATTTTTTCAATCCCGCCCGAAACCATCGCTATACCGACGTCTAGAGAAATGTGTCGCAATACCGACACTTAGACAAAGTGTCACAATTTTGACGTTTGAAGGAAGACGTCGCAATTGCAACACTATGCCCCAAAGCATCGCTATTGCGACAGCTACTTCCAAACGTCGCAATTGTGACACAATGTCTAAGTGTCGCAATTGCGACGTTTGGAGGCAGCCGTTGTAATTGCGACGCTTTGTTTGCGACACAATGTCTAAGTGTCGCAATTACGACTTTTAGAGGGATCCGTCAGCGACAATTTGGTCGTCGTTGGTATAATGACACTTATATGCAATAAACGATAGTTATATGCCTTTGCAGAAATGGTCGGCTTACAGAGCAGCGCGAGGAGTAGTTAATGGAGGCACCTTTGCGATTGCGCATAATTTGGAGAGAAAATAGTAATAATGAGAGAGGCTCCTTTAATTGCGTATTTGATTTGTGAAGGTATGGATTGTCCAGCCTGCAATTCTATGCTGTCAAGAAAGACTCGCAATCCTCTGGAAACAAGACTGTTGTGAAGATGCCTGGCGAAGAAACGGACATCGGGTTCACAACTGTTGATGAACACATCATAGTCCGGCGAAGAAGGCACCAAGGAGGGTATTCTCAGTGAATGAGGGATGTTGAAATATTAATTTCAACTAATTTCAACTACCCTTTCCTCTGGCCGCTTTCTAAATCTGTTTGAATGGCTCTGTCAAACAGCCGCTTTCTAAAACTGATGAACAGTCAATTTTGGTTTTGAAATCACAGTCCCTACACACTTAAAAACAGAGCGTTGTATTGTTTTGGAAACAGAGCAATTTAATAGTAAATGTGGGAGATTTTAATTCAGAAGAACGTGGTCCCACAGACCACAGACCAAATCAGCCATCCACGTGGAAGCAGGCAATTCGATCGCGTTATTTTTTGGCCCGTCTGCATTGTGGAATTCCGGACCCGAAACATTATAGGGCGGAATTAATTTGATTTTCGCGTCACAGTTTTCCTCCGTACGCAAAGCCAAAAAATGGACCCGAATTTTTATATGGCGTATTCTATGAATTTTTCGCGTCACAAATTAGTCTGACATCAGCAGGATATTTTGGAACGCGAATTTGTGATTGAAATCGAGTTTATTTTTTTTGAAGTCCGGACGTATGATATAGTTTTATTAATATTTTGTTATAAGTTTTGTTTCACCGCCCGATAGTTATTTAAACCATTGGCTCATATATAACATATGCGCAAATATTTCATTTTGGGCATTTGTAATGTGGGCCTCGAATACTTTAAATAGGTACATATACATTAGACAGTTTAAAAGTTTTGAGGATTGCACCCCCAGTGCAATTGTTTGTTTATAAGATTATATGATACATGTGAGATAAAGGTTTATTATTTATCATATATAAATAAATTTTATCAATATTGGACATTTACACTTTTATGAGGTGATGTTATAAGTAAATTCATAAATATCTCTTTTTAATCCTCATTTTACTCCATGAATATGTTTGGAAATGAAATTTCAATATATTAATTTTCTCCTAACCTATGTATCATCAATATTGTACATTTACATTCTTAATTATGAGGTGATGTTATAGGTAAATCCATGAATATCTCCTTTTAATCTTCATTTTACTCCATGAATATGTTTGAAAATGAAATTTCAATAGATTAATTTTCTTGCTATTATATGTTTTACGAAGATATGGTAAGGAATTCTCTCTTGTTCTTCTTAGAAATAATTATATATAATTTTTTTTTTTCAAAATAGATTAAAAAATTATATGAGAAAAATTATTAATTCATCAATATGTGTGTGTGTGTGTGTTGTGAGGAATAATTTCATAGTTCAACTTAATGGTTCATTACATAATCATGTGATCATCACCAATGATATATCTTAAAAAGCAACTGAAAAGCCATGTGTACAAAATCGATGTATACTCTAGAGAGTGGTTCTCATATCATTATGTAAATTGTTGTATGCTACTTCAACAAAATTATAAGATAAACTGTAATACACATCATATATGCACCATAACAATTGGTACAGGGTAAAACCCACCTGCCACACCTTTGTACTCGATCCAATTTTCTCTGTCAACTCTTCTAGCTGTGGGAGTTTCCTTCAAGGATCATAATACCCCCAAGGCCTGTTATCACCCTAGTAATTCTCAGGTTGTGGGATAGGGATTTTTTTAGTTAAGAACACCAAGGGTAACCAAGAACCACTTTGGGAATTCAAGATCTAGCCTTCTTGAACTCTAGAGAGGGATCTCTCCGTATGATTTAGCTTTGTTTTAGTAACATATATTAGGCTAGCTATGATTGTGTATTTGGGTTTGATTTTAAAATATTGGTGGGAATAAAGAGATTTCAAGGTAAACCAAAAGGATCTACCAGAATATTGGGCAATGGAGTCAACTCTCTAGGCAAGAAGAACTAAGAAATAAGGCTCAGAGATGCAAATGTGCTAAGGGAAAGATAGGTGACCTTCTAAGGCTATGTATAGGCTTGATTTGATGGAGTGGATGGAATCTGAGCAAAAGGGCACTTAAGAATCCTTAAGCTACAGATAAGAAGATTGAAGAAGGGGATCTAATTGGAAACCGTAGAACTGCCCATAAGGTTTTACGAACAGGCTATTACTGGCGTACCATCTTTAAGGATGCCAAAAAATTCGTGCAGGCCTGTGATAGCTGCCAAAGGGCAGGACGCCCTGGGCAGTCTGATGAAATGCCTTTGAACCCTCAACTAGTGATTGAACCATTTGAATGTTGGGCACTTGATTTTGTTGGCCCTATTAGTCCTCCCTCAAACCAAAAAACATACATCCTAGTTGCAACCGAATATGTCACTAAGTGGGTCGAAGCAGAGGCACTTTCAAAAGCTACAGAGGACTCTGTAGTATAGTTTCTTTTCCAAATCTTTGTGTGCTATGGTCTTCCAAGGGACATAATCACATATGGAGGACCACAATTTGTAGGTAATAAATTAGCTGAAACATTGCAAAACTACCACATTCAGCACAAGATTACAACTCCATATCACCCACAGGCCAATGGACAAGTAGAGAGCACGAACAAAGTAGAAAACATTAAAATGCCAAGTAGAGAGCACGAACTATAGTTGTCTTGAGAAATTTTATTCACATTGAATACTTCGAATTGTGAAGTATTTATACAAAAAAATGTTTACAAAATATCTCAGGAATTGAGATAATGTTTTAATAAAAAATAGGAAAGAAAACTTAAAAAGAGGGACAGCTGCAAAACAGTTTGCAAGTTGTTACCTTTTTACAAGCAAAAATAGAACTGATTATTCTAATTTGAACTTATTGTTGTTGTGCACTTTAGCCCTGTATTTTTACCATTTGAGGTAATAGTAAAAAATGAATTTCCAAGTGAATTTCCTGTTTTTTATCCATTAAATTCACAGCAGATCTGTGAATTCTTGCCACTTTTCTGCAGAGGGGATCTTCATAGTCTTCAATTTTCTGTAACTTTCATCTGCCTCTGTATACTTGGAAAAGTTAGGCTTGAGAGCACGAACAAAGTAGAAAACATTAAAATGCCAAGTAGAGAGCACGAACTATAGTTGTCTTGAGAAATTTTATTCACACTGAATACTTCGAATTGTGAAGTATTTATACAATTTTTTTTTTACAAAATATCTCAGGAATTGAGATAATTTTTTAATAAAAAATAGGAAAGAAAACTTAAAAAGAGGGACAACTGCAAAACAGTTTGCAAGCTGTTACCTTTTTACAAGCAAAAATAGAACTGATTATTCTAATTTGAACCGATTGTTGTTGTGCACTTTAACCCTGTATTTTTACCATTTGAGGTAACGGGAAAAAATGAATTTCCAAGTGAATTTCCTGTTTTTTATCCATTAAATTCACAGCAGATCTGTGAATTCTTGCCACTTTTCTGCAGAGGGGATCTTCATAGTCTTCAATTTTCTGTAACTTTCATCTGCCTCTGCATACTTGGAAAAGTTAGGCTTGATAGTGAACATATACCCGATCTCATTATCTAAAAAGAACAGATTTTCAAAATACTGAAGAAGTATTTTGCCTGTTGGTGATCCTTGAGGCAGTTGTTGTCTGGCTTGCTCTTTTGCATGATTTCTAATTTTTAGATCATAATCTTTCTGAGGCATTAACTTGTCATTCAGTGCGTGAATATCAGGCAAACCTGCTTCTGAAAATGTTTTGTATTTGGCTAAAATAATTGAGATGGATAAATTCATGTCTTTACACCGGTCCTCTAGATTACTCATTATGTTTCTTTTGTTCAGGACCTTTTTTATTTGAAGAATGGTTTCTGTTCTATCAACAATTTTCAATTCTTCCAACTCTTCCCTGGTTTTACTATTTAAAAAAGCTATGAGTTGGATTGCTTGGGCTGGTTTTTTGTCAATTTCCCTCTTAGTCTTGTCAATCTCCGCACTAGCAACTTGAAGTAACTCCCTCTGTTCATAAATTATCCGAATTGAAGGCCATTGAGAATGAATGCCATCAATAATTTTGGTCCATAAATGATTTTTTATAAAGGCCACTTGATCTTTAAGATTTACTTGTGCTTGCAGAATATTTACCTGTTCTTGTAGTCGATCAGCCCTTTGCTCATGTCCTCTAGAAGTAATCAAGGCATCATTTTTGGATTTTTGTAAATTTTTAATAGTGCCTTTCAAACTAAGAATATCTTTATCTTGGTCTTGTAATGTGCTCCTCTGTGAGGATTAAGAAGAATAGGCAGAGATTAGAGAAGTAATTGGCACTGCAGTTGGCAGTACTCCTTTCGGTGCCAAGTGTTTTGCCAAAGTAGATGGTATAACAGTGTTTATAGTGGGGATCACTGTAGGAATGACCATTGGTTGTGCTTTTCTTATTTCTTCATTCTCTTTCATTAGAGCTTCTATTTGACTTTCCATTTTTTTTATCTGATCTTTCATTTGATGTACAAGCTGGTTTAAATCATCATTCTCTATTTTTTGCTGTAGAATTTATTTTGCTTGAGAGTTTTCACTCTGAGTCAACTTCAACTACTTTCTAAGAGCAGCTATATCCTCATTTTTCTATTTAATTAAGACTTTTGCCCCTTCAATGTTGGCTGGATCACCCCTAGCTTCAATCACTATATCTTCTAGTGCTTTTATTCTTAAATTATTAGCATGCAGTGAGGCTTTGTCCAACCTCATTTGATTTTGGAGGTTGAGCACTGTTTTCTCAAGCCTAATTGATTTCATAGTTTTACTGACAATTTTGGAATATAGCATTTCAATATTGCTCCTATGAAATTCAATTTGATCTAATTCATGAATGACATCTGCATCCAGTTCAAGATCTGTTTTGGAATAATCTGCCACTGATTTTGGCTCAGCCACTGTAGGCTTCAAGAATGACATTACCAATTTATTGGATGAATAATCAAATGCTGAAAGAAGCCTGTCTTTGTTTCCAGGCTTTTCCTTAAGAAATCTAGAATGAGCTTGATTCTCGAGCTCTTCATTCTTCTCTTTAATCTGTTTGAATCTGATCTGAATCTCTGACTCTGTATTGTCAGTTTCCTGAGAAGAAGGAGGCAAATCGACAGTAGCCTAGTTTTCCTTCATGACTGTATCTTTTTGTTGTGTTCCAATTTTTACATTTTGAAGCTCTTTTAATGTTTGAGTGACTATTCTTGTTGCTTCATCATCTATATCAATATTTACAGCCTTATCCTTTTCTTCTTCTGTTGACTTTCTTCTTTTACTATAAGGAGTTCTGAATTTTATGTCCTCAATAGTCTCAGCTATGAAACTTTCTCCTTCTTTGTCTCTTTTATGTACATTATCAGTATGTTTTCCTGTAGAAGCCACCTGTACTGTCTGTTCAATCTGTTTGCCTTTGCCACTGTCTACCTGTATTACCTGTACTGCCTGTGAATCATCATCAGATAGGGTGTTTGGCTCCCATTCAATTTTATTTACATATCTTTCAATATGGGGCTTAGGATCATGCAAGTAAACAGGAAACTTACATTTTACCCTTGCTGCACTCAAAATACCTTGTGGGTCATACTTCCATGTAAAAATACATGGGAATTTATACTCTTTAAGTTTGACATTTATCTCATTGGCAACTTCTTTGTTATTCACAATGAATGGCCTAATTTGATTTTTCAGCTTAAAATGGGTCTTTTTCTTGAAAGCTATGAAGTTGATTTCATCTACATTCAATAGTTGTCTCAGATATTCTAAACCAAATATTCTTGTAGTAACAAATCTGGGTAACTTATATGGGGCCAAGGATGAGCCATACACTCTGATTTATGCATGATTTTTATATAAATACCAATCTCCAGTTTTGTAGCTCTCTGATAACTACAGAATTCTTCTTGTCTCATCATTGATCCTAGGGATCTCCTCTTTTTCCAAGAGATACATAGCAAGGGCTATAAATGAGTCATTGAAATCTGTAAAACTATACTTTATGTTCCATTTCCTTAGAATATATGACCAAAATACTACTGATAGAACTTTTCCTTCTACATCCACTTTCTCACATTCAATTAGAAACTTATCTCTTTGATAATATAGGAAAAGGTGGAGTAGATAAGAGGAGTATCTGAAAACTCCTTCTTCTGGTAATCTGGATAACTGATAATGCATACTTTCAGCAATAAATCTATCAAAATTGAACTGAATGGATGGTAATTGACTAGGGCTTAGAGTTGACAGAAAACCTAGGATAGCCACATCAGTGAATTCATCACTGGCGTATCCTAGTATGAAGGAGAACATTGAGACAATCTGTCTAGTTTCATCTGGGAAATCAACAGTGTCGAAAGGAGGATTTAACTTAGGAATATCAACTTGATTTGGACAAAAAGTTTGGTATATTTTGAATCTAGTATTGAACTCCAAGTCAAGATATAGTTGGGTTAAATCTTCTATTGATAGGGAAGCAGAATTGGGGTCATGATTCATTTGTAGCATGGAATTTATCGACTCTTCGGTGATGTAAAACAGGATATCTTTTTCTTTGTTTACAATACATCTTTGTTCTGGCATATAATAGGCTTGGCATAATCTGATAAATTCAGGAACAAAATGAGTGAGAGGGACAATATATCTAGGCAGATTGGATTCCCAAATTGGAATATCTTTGTCACTCTTTTCCACTAATTTTCCATAGCACCAATTATAGACATCAAGCAGGTTAAATTCTACATTAGGGTCTAGTATTCTATAGTCCAGATCAACTAAAGGGTTGTTCTCTGGAGAAATGACTGGAGGTTGGACTGGTCTGATCACTTCTGTAGAATCAGCCGTGAGTACAGGAGTTGGTTTGTTGATTTTGAAGGACATAGGCTGAGGAATCTTTGCAGAAGACTTCTTTTGAGATTTTGGGCCTCCATTCTTGGGAGTTACCTGTTTCTTGGTCATTTTTAATAATGAACGAGTCAAGCTTAAATGGTTTGCTAAGTTCCTTTACGAGAAACAGGGGTTTCTTGGCGAATTTCTACTGAAAATGGGGTTTCTGAGCAGGTTTTTTAGGAAATGCAAGGAATTTAAAGCTCAAAATGTGTATTTAAAATCGATTTCAACAGCAAAACGGACCAGGGTATGGAAAAAACTGCGAGAAAGGGCAATTAGGGATTCCAGGGAAATTTTGACAGAGTTTCCCCTGAAAAATGGACACTTTTTTGCAGTAATTTTGGTAATTATTTGAAATCGACATGAATTTTGAAATCTCAGAGGGCAACTTCGAAGAAAAGTACCTGGAGAACCAGCAGAATTCGGTTGAAGACGTTGCAGAGGTGCTCAGTCTTCAATTTTTTGAAAATGGCTTCACAGAGGACAATGTAGTACTTTGTAATGGAAATTCAGGGCAATGGGTGTCGAAAAATGATACTGGTAGGTTGAAAATGGATCTGCAAAGTTTCTCAGGGTTCAAACGGCATGATTTTGAGGGAAAACGGTTCTGCAATGTTTTTATAGGTTTAAAGCGAAAAGGTGAAAATTTGAATGAAAAATATAATTTTAATGTATTAAACGATGGTATAACCATAGTTAAATGACATTAAACTCAGGTTAAACGGGTGAGGTTTAGGGAATACCGCCAGTGGTATTCGCGAGGGTAAATGGTGGTAAGCGGAAACTAGCTTTTCGAACGCGATACAACGTGGTGGCGACATGTAAGCGCGGGTGGTTTGGAAAAACAACCCATTTTGCGCGGCTTTGCCAAAACATCAAACGATTACTTTATGAGCGCGAAAATGTATTAGCGTCGTCGGATCTGGATTCAACGAGCGAACGGCCATGATCAAAAGGAAAGGTGCGGGGAAAAGGTAAGTTATCAGGTTCACTTTGGGCCATTGATCTTGGGAAACCGTCGCTATACCGACATTTAGAGAAAAGTTTTGCAATACCGACACTTAGAAAAAGTGTCGCAATTGCGACACTATGCCCCAAAGCGTTGCTAGACGGCTGCCTCCAAACGTCGCTATTATATGTTTTACGAAGATATGGTAAGGAACTCTCTCTTGTTCTTCTTAGAAATAATTATATATAATTTTTATTTTTATTTTAAAAATAGATTAAAAAAATTATATGAAAAAAATTATTAATTCATCAATATGTGTGTGTTGTGAGGAATAATTTCATAGTTCAACTTAATGGTTCATTATATAATCATGTGAGCATCACCAATGATATATCTTAAAAAGCAACTGAAAAGCCATGTGTACAAAATCTATGTATACTCTAGAGAGTGGTTCTCATATCACTACGTAAATTGTTGTATGCTACTTCAACAAAATTATAAGATAAACTGTAATACACATCATATATGCACCATAACAATTGCCATACAACTAATTTGTTTTAGGATACATGTTGCATTCTAGGGGTAAATTCTATATGATGTGTATATCAATCTATTAGGTGTTGGTAAGTTGTGAGTATCTAAGAAATGATAAGGAATATCCATACATCATGATCTTGCAATGTGATTATAAATTGTGTCTATAATTTCCATAAAATGTATAAATGATTTGTTTAAAAAAAATCAACACAATCAACCCTAAACAATGCTCATGATGTGGAATGTCATTGGCGAAACCAAAATGATGGCCACATGTCCCATTTCTATGGTAATGGTGATCATATATATGTTGTAGCGACACTTGATGAGTAATTAAATAAATCTCAGAGTGTGACTCATTGTGCCATATCTTTTTAAAGCATGATTTGTTTTCCTAGTTTTTACTAATTTGTTAACATATTTTATTCATTTGGAAAGCTAATTAATGATGCTTTAAGTAATTAGGACCTAATGAGAGATCATATTCACATCTTCACCGAAATATATTTGGTAATTGTAGTCATTATATGGACCGCACATGCATGCTACTTAAGAAAAATTGAAATATAAACTATAATACACATCTTATATCTGCCATAACAATTGTCATACAACTTATTTACTTCTAGATACATATGAAATACTTCAGGTAAATGTCATATTATGTGTATACCAATATAGTAGGTGTTGGTAAGTTATGAGGATCTAAGAAATGATAGGGTATCCACACATTAGTAGTGCCCTGGTGAATTTTTTGCATAATTTTCTATTTGTTGTAATTTTGTTGCCTGGATTTGTTATAGATTTCAAATAATATATACAATTATCTACCAAATGTTCTTTATAAATAAGAAGTACAATAAGTAGTCACCTAAAAGTGAGCCATGTGAAAATATTGGTAACATGAGTAACCTGGTAAGCTGTAAATGAAAAGTGAATAACCTCCACTCACCAACAAGTGACAGGTAGGGTTGGAATTTGGATTTCTCTTTACCCATCACACATTTTTTTTTGACGTTTTTGTCATTATTTTTCTAGTCAATAAAAATTACGTTTAAAATTTTGCACTTCATTAATGATGTTCTCGTAATAAATTAACCCTTCACCAATAAAAGTTTGATTAAAAAAATTGAACGCTCTTCCATTTTCTTTGGATTTTGGAGTGTGATATATCTATGTCATGGAATTTTAATACCTAAAGTTTCAAGAGAAATAACTTATTCTTGTCAAACTAATATTTCCTCAATATATGCTATGATCTACTAAAAATTACTTCAAAAATCAAGTAACCTTCCAATATAAAGAAAAAAAACATGAACAAGCATTCCCTAAATTGCAATAAATTTATGTTTATTATTAATATTGCATAATCTGTCTTATAAAAATTGCATAATCGGACTAAGAACAAATCCTCAGTGCATTTTTTATTGTTGTTGTGATTAAAAAAATGAGCCAAAGAACGCTAAGGCACTCAGAGAAATCAATCTATGTATTATTTCTCACAAAATCATGTTGAGTAGTGGAGACTAAGCGCTAGATTTTTTCTGTCCTCAATCTCTCTATTAATTATGTCTATGTAGTTATAAGAATAACAAGCCAAATGAATCTCAGGCTTCCAGAGAAATTAGTCTCTGTGTGCAGAAATTGATGATTAATGTTGACTAAATGTTATACCATTTGAAATTGATGAGCGAAATTAATCAGGCCATGTTGTACCATTTGTCAGTATCTATTTTCTCATGTATGAAAGTTGATGTACCATTGAAGTTTAATAATTCTATAGAAATTTTAATAACTATAATAACTATATATATATATATATATATTTTAATTTAATGATTAATAATAATTAAATTAAAATTCTTAAAAGACAAAATAAAAGCCTAATAATCACGAACTATTATGATAATTTAAAAATATAGAACTCAGGCTTAACATAGTTACAAAGATACCAAGAAAATAAGAGTGCATGTGCATGATAACCTCTTTCTTGACAACCTATGAATGCCATTCTCAATGAAGACTCAAGACTCAACTGGATTGGATTGTGTATCAAAATAGTAGGAATGAATCAAAGTTCAATGAATGAATAACTTGATCGATAAAATTTATAGGGAAAGGTAACTTGACTATCAATCTACTAAACCTCACTTCCATGATTAAAAAAACACCCCCACCTTCTCAATGGTCCCATCATGGTCCACCTATTGAAAAACAACCAACAAATATTATTATTTTTATATTTTTGCATGGCCATTGGACAATGATTTACTATGGTTTTCCTACTAAATTCTAATGGATGATTATTCAAAAATATTGAGAATTAGTTCAGTCTCAAGGCATAGCCAAGAGTCTTACTAGATAATTATAGATTACCTCTCCATTGGATGATTGTACATTTTTCATCTACTTTTTCACGTGAATTTCAGTTCATGCTAGATCTTTGCCTTCTATTTCTTTAGTGAAGCTAAGAGTTAACTTTGATCTTACATTAATAACTATACTTGCATGAATATCCATGCTTTTATACTTCCCCACCGTGGTCAATGTTGATATATGGCCTTGGCCCATTGATCTTACAATTAACTCACTATTCATATTCAATTTTATCCAGTTCAGCCCAATAAAATAAGGAAAACAGAAAATGAAGTCTTGATTTTTCTTTCCAGTGCTCCTACATAATACAAATACTCTTAAAAACCAATTAATATATAAATTGTCATCATTCATGCTAAAATCATTTTGAATTTTTTTAATGAATCTGCTTACAATTAATAGATTACATTGCTCACAGAATAAGAGATAATTTAGAACTATGATTTCACAATAATAAATTATCGGGCTCCCACAGGGCGATGAACTTGGTCGGATGTGACCCTTCTGCAGCAGCTCCTGAATCTGCCTCTTGATTTCATCGTTCTCCAGAACAGAGCACCGATAGATCGGTCTGTTGGGTAGCGGTGCACCTGGGGTTAGATCAATCGGGTGCTTGACTTGACAGTGTAGAGGAACCCCTGTGGGTGAGGTGAAAATGTCCCCGTACTCCTCCACAACCTTATTCATTTGTTGTTGTCGTGCAGAGGAGCCTTTTCTGGAGGTTGTGGCCATAGTCTTCTTCTTTCCCTGGGGGCGGATCATCAGGAAAACGAATTTCCTGGTTTGGGAAATGAGCTTACTGCATTGTTTTGCAGTAACCAAAGAGATAGTAGCAGGAGGTGGTACCTCTGGTATCCTGTACAACCTATTTCCCAAAGTAACAATAACAGCACGAGGCCGAGACTCATACACCGCATGACGCTTCCACAAGTATGGTTGTCCTAATAATACATCAGAAACATCAATAGGAACAACGTCGCATAATACCTCATCCGTGAAGGGCTTGATGCTATAGGGAAGGCGGCACTGCTGGCTGACACGGAGATCTCGTCCTTGGTGAAGCCACCCAATGGTGTATGGATGTGGGTGAGCTGTGGTCAGCAAGCCCAACCACTTCACGGCGTCTGCTGAAATGAGGTTCTTTTGGCTCCCATTGTCGACAATGAACTGTACCGGGGAGCCCTTTACCCACATCTGGGAGTGGAAGAGATGTTCCTCCTCCTCCGGATCTTCTGGTTCCTCCTTCTGGATCTTTGTAGTGGCAACAGTGGCATTGGACTCCGCATCAATAATCTGTTTCCCTTTTTCATTCCCCTTGTCAAGTTCTGATTCAGAGTCAAAGCATGCATCTGACTCAGAAGCCTGCATCTCGGCCACCAGCGACTGCTCTGCCCGACACTCACTTGTGTTGCAAGTGGAGCTCTTATGGAACTCACACCACTTTCCCGTGTCCTTCTTTGGCTTTGCAGTGTTGTTCTTTGCTTGTGGCTTCGACAGGTTGTCTTGAGTCATCGTGCCTTGGCTTTGTCCTTTATTTTGTGGTTTGGGAGCACCTTTCCCTTGCTTTTGATTCGCAGTTCCAAAGTCTCGCTTCTTCTGTTTGAATTTCTGCTCAATCTTGGCAGCATACTGGTATGCCGTACAAAGCGAGGAGATGTCAAGGAACTCCATTACCTCCTGAATGTATCTGTGCAGACAACTGTGATACTTTAGCACCAAATGTTTCTCTGAATCTTTGATACCCAACTTGGTGCGCAGGGTATGGAACAGATTCGTCAGCTCATGCACATATTGATCCCTTTGTTGCCGCATCGTGGTCCATTGTATGTACTTGTCCTCATAGCTCCCCATGGGATAGTATTGTTCCTTGACAGCATCTCGGAAAGAATTCCAAGTGGGTACGACTGAGAACAAAGAGGGTTCTGTCTCGTCCTTTTTCTCACAGTGGCTTTCCCACCAGTCCTTGACATGGGGGGCAGCTTTGAGGAGTGCAAAAATAATCTTCTCCCTATCGGAAAAGTCATGAACCGAGAAATATCCTTCTAATAGATTCAACCATCTATCTACGGCATCTACATCTATTTGACCCCCAAATATGGGAATGTCAAAATTTACTTGTACCTTAAAAGGAGTTGCACCTCCAGAGTGGCTACTGGATGCAGATGCGCCACCGGTGAGCAGCCGTTGAAGGATCTGGGCAAAGTTATCCATCATCGCGTTCCTTTGTTTTTCGAGGGCCTCCTTGAGCAATATTTTGATAAGATCTCTTGCTCCCTCATCTTTCTTTTCGTCCCCCATGGGCGTCTGTCGAGGTTTGTGTGGTTGATCTTGCAAAGGTTCCACCAGATCGAGCCCTAACTCCTTATACCCCGACCTCGTTGGGGACATGCAAAGAAGGATCGAGAAAAAGCAGACCGCTCTGATACCACTGATCCGGATTTATGCAGGAACGCAACAGAATAAACACATAACCATAAATACAGAGATGCAGCGGAAATAACACTTCATTTTATTAATATCAAAGAACTGAAATTTGCTTACAGACAGAATGGAAATAAAACTAGCTAGGGCACTGGTAGCTATCTCTGAGAAGAGATGTGGCGGCTACAGGCCTCTGAACTACGTTACAATGAGGCTCGAGGGCCTATTTATTATTGAGAAACAATGGAGAACCCTAAACATCCCAAAAACCTAACCCTAGGAGATGAAGCGTCAAAACTATGGGCCCCGTTTGGGTAAATTGGTGTTTCAACTTCCCAGGGACGTAACTTTGGCATACTATCTCCGTTTGACGCACATGATACATCATTAGAAAGATCTATCCGAGGACTACAACTTTCGCCACAAATATCATTTCAGAACAAAATGATATAGAATGATATTCGTTGGAGGCGTGATGCCCAAAAAACGTCGTTTAGGGCCTCAAAACGGCTCCGGAAGTTCAGGACCCGAAAAACTGCTAAAAATAGTAAGTTGTGCCGAAACTGAAAAACTGAAAGAGATAATGGTGGGGCCCCAAGTGGAATAGGTGGGTGGCCACCAGTATCCACCTGGATCATTGAGTGAGCCAAAAAAGTAACTTTCCTTACTTTTTGAGTACAGCCTTGCAATTGCAAAGAGGACTAGTGTTGCAAAATTATTGGTAAGTGGAAATTAAAGGGCGTAAGAACGTTTTTGAAAAAATTTCAAACGTCAAAATTAAGTCTTCTATCCTTCCTAGCACCTCATGGAAAACGAGAATCCGCAAATTCTAGTCATCAAATATGTGCAAAATGCCTTATGACGGGAAAAATGGAGGACTGGTCCTATGCTGCTACATGAGTTAGGGTTTCATGTGGCAACAGGGAACCTTGTATAGTTTTTCAAGGATAGGAAAGGAGAATATTGTCAGTTAATCATCACATGAAACTTCATCACCATTTGAAAATTGTGTCCTAATTTGAAACAATAAGACTACCCAACTAGTTCATTATTTAATTTTGATTGTGTAATACAAAAAAATATCCTAGATAACTTAAATAATGTAAGCACTTTTGCAAAAATTTAGTGGAGAGAACCTTCAATTACATTTATTTTGAAGTTCCACTTGCATTTTAAGCCATTTTAATTAGTCTTTCATGGTTATCTAGTAAAAATTTCAACCTCTTGTAGAAATTTGTTTGTCACTTGTATTAGAAATGCAAAAATCAAATGTAAATAAAAATGATTTGAAATGCTAAAAATCAAATGTGCGCTACATAAAAATGATTTTTTAAAAAACTACATTAACGACTAAAGTATCATAACATTAATTACTCAACTCTGGTAGGTTTCCCTCTAGCTGGGCTGTGAGCGACATTTTCCCTCATTGTGCCTCAGCTCTTCTGAGACAACATTGCCTCAGTTCTTGCAGAAGCCGGCAGATTCCTTTCTCAGGCCTTCCTCTTGTGGCAGGGTTGATAGCCCAGGTTTTGGAGCCTCTGAGAATACAAAGGTTGTGATTGATTACGGGGCACTACCTATATTTGTGGAACTTCTTACCTCTGGGAATGATAATGTTCGAGAACGGGTAGCACATTCATTTTAGAGGCATAAAATTATTCTTCCCAACTATCTTTATACGTCTATAATTTTGGAATTTGATTTAAAAAACTACTACCCAACTTTGAGTTCAACTGGTGTTCGTGTAAGGCTGTTTGGGCTTTGGGAAATATTGCTGGAGACTCTGCATCATTTAGGGATCTTTCTCTCAGTCATGGAGCTCCGACGCAGGTGCTTGCCCAGTTGAATGATACTGCCAGAATTTCAATGATACGAAATGCTACATGGGCTCTGTCAAATTTTTGCCGTGGTAAACCCCAACCACTATTCGAACAGGTAAGCAGAATACATTTTCTGCCTCTTCTTCTTAGTTCGCAGATACTGTGGATTTTTTTTATAGATCTTAGTGCTTGGTAGATTTGGACGTAATATGGACCTAGGCGCTTGTTCATTACAATGACTCCGTCATCAGGTTTTAGAAAATGCTCAGAAATTTGGGTTTCACAAGGGGATTACCCTTGCTTGCAATTATCGATTATCAATCACATTCAAAAAAAGTATTTCGTAGCATTTTTGAGCTCTTTGTAGGTGAATTTCCGAGGCAATTTCACAATATCTGAACTAAATTTGTCTGTCCTTTTCAATACTTTGCGCTTGTAACAGAACCAGACAAACAATCTAGTGGCCAATGCAACAACAACAACACCTCTTGTTGCAATGCCTGCAATTCAACCTCTCTGCACGCATGAATGACTATGGCACCCTCTTTTGTGAACAGGTACTGGAGCTGAAGGTACTGGTTTCCATTAGGATCGTGGAATTAAACATCCAAAATAGTATCAAATTCCACTGCAATAGTATTCCCCAGCGAGGGCAACAGTTCATTGAGACCTATTGGACTCATCACCCCCAAATAGCCTCCAGGGCTACCCAGAGTGTGATCATCTAGAGCAATAACAAATGCTCATCCATCCCCAATTGAAACAAGAACATGACCCACATTGGTTACAGAAAAGGAGAAACATGTTTTGAAAGAAGAAGAAACTTTTGTATTAGGGTCCAGAAATCTAACTGGTCTATTGTACAATGCCCTACCTGCACTTCAAATTAGTACTCCCAACTCCATGCTAAGGCTCGCTGTGCCATTCTTCAGATGAGCATCTTAACCTGAAGTTTGATTCCAAAAAACCCAAGTCCCCTGTTCTATGCCCAAGACCTCTGTTACAACGAGTAGAGTTCTGAGCGAAATACTTCACAATAGGAAGAAAAAGAAACATCGCAAAATTGCTCCACTTTAGACTGATAATTTTCTTTGCGAAAATTCAACTGCGAACAGTAAAAACATAATATCAAACACAACCAATCCACAATGGAATTTGAACATGAGGATTTATAACCACAAAAAACCCTCTCCAGGTTAAAAGAATTCCAGAATGGCTTTAAGATTCTACTAATGAGCGCTTACAACACCATAGCAATTACTGTCACAATGAAATCTGTTGGAAGCAAAGCCCTTGTACAGTTTCTACATTTCCACAGTGGAAGCAAGAATCTTGCTATCTCTCATGATCTGGTTCTGTGGTCAAATCCTTTGCTATGGCTATCTTGTTCTGCTAAACGTGGATCTGTCTTAGCTTTGGCTCTGGTTCTCATTTAGGATTGTGGCTATCTGATCTTGTTGTGGCTTTGACTATACAAACTTGTTCAATAGGAAAATGTTGACTCTGCTATATATAGGAGCTTCAATGGGTGCTCTCAAACACTTTTTTGGGCAGCTTTGTTTTGTCTCTGATTCAAGGCAGAACTATGTTGGCCTTGGTTTTTAGTCCTTGGAACTTAGTTCTCTCATATTTTCCATCCTATCCCCAGTTTGCTACCGAGAAAGACATAACTTCACGATATCAAAATTGACTATTTTTGGCCATTTATCTTTAGTAATGGTACAACCTTAATTTGGTGCATTCGTACAATATCTGAAGAGCACTCTCAAGCTGTTATTCAGTATTTTAGCATAACTACTACATTTAACTTCCATGCTCTAATATTTATATCAACCATAAGCATTCTTAAGGTAGTTCCACGTTTGTGAAGCAGAAGGAATGCTTCTGACAACTTCTTATCATAGTGGTACAATTTTGTTCGCAGTTTATCTTTTATAAACCTCCAATTTTCCAAACGTAGTAGAGACTACAGTTTGCATCTGAAATTTTGGAAAAATCTGTTTAGTATTCTACATAAAATGCATTAAGAATAAAAAAATCCCACAATTTGTAAAAAGCCCACAATTTTGTAAAAAGCCCACAATTTTGTAAAAAGCCCACATTTTGTAAAAAGCTCACAATTTGTAAAATGCCCACTTTTATTTTATTTTTGCTTATATATTGAGCTCCCATTGAGTTCAACAAGTCTTGGGTTTTCTACACCATTGAGAGAGATTTATTATTTTCTTTATAGGATAATTTGCATCAATGGAAGAAAACATTAGAGGTGGAAAAAAATTCAAAAGGGTGAAAGGGGTGATGGTAGAGTTTATTGCCCTTGTAAAAAATGTTGTATGAGAAATAATGTTAGAGTTTTAATAGCAACAGCAACAATGCATTGTAGGAAATATGGACACATTGATGGTGGATCGAATGACTATCGTCCCGTGGTAATTAATTATCTATCTTCATTTTGATTATATCGTAAAATTTTATATTATTTTAATATTTTTTATATGTGCACTAATGTTTAATTATTAATGTTTGTAATTTTCATAAAGGCACAGTTGCCCCCCAAATTTTTGCAGATGATCAACCAGCTTCCACAGCAAAATAGTAGTAGATTAGATGATGTTGCACCAGTACAAGAGAATATTGTAGCAAATATTAGTATTGGAAATGATGTTGTACAAGGTGAAGAACATGAAGCGAATGATGAAGGTAATTTTAATGATCCCATGGAGGTAGATCACGATGACAGTAATGAGACAATTCACATTAATGATGGGACAAATCAAATGCTCCAAGACTTGTATGGTGAGTCAGATGATGATGGTGGAGATAGTAGTGACGGTATTTATGATGTACCTCTGATTGAAAGGTCAAGTGAACGACTTTTTGAACACTCAAATGCAGCTCTTCTCTCTGCTACATTGTTGCTGGTGAACTTAAAGGTTATGAATAATTTATCGAATAGATGTATGACACAACTCCTAAGGTATGCAATATGTACATATGATCACATATATGTAAATGTTGATTATTTTCCCTTCTTTTAGTTGTAATAAATGTGTAAAATAATAACTTATATATATATATATATATATACCGGCCGGTTTGAACCGGTAACCGGTCAAACCGGCCAGTCAAGAGGGCTGTCGGTTGGAACCGGCCTTGCAACCCGGTCAATAGCCTATTCTCACCTGTTTTGGCCGATTAACTAGACCTAACCGACCGGTTAAGTATGGAACCAGCCGATTTATGCATAAACCGGCCGGTTTCGTACTTGACCGTCCGGTTAGGTGCTCCTCCATGAGTTGAAAATTCCTTAGTGTCTCCTCCATGAGCTGCAAATTCCTCTATTATACTAGCAACAAACTTGTCTAATAACTCATACTCAACTCCTTATAGCAGCAAAAATACACATGATAACTGATAAATACAAGGCTGGCTAGCATAAAATCCCTGGCAGCATGCAACTCATCAAGTGTACTTGATGGACAATTTGTTCTCAAAAAAATCAGCACCAACCTTATTTCACCTTTCGGTAGAACGTGGACCCTCTCTCTTGCTCACCTTTAGTCCAGGTCATAGTTATATATATATATATATATACATATATGATTAATAATCTTTACAAGACACTACTTTTTGTTTACGTTGTAGATTGTTGGGTGAATATTTGTTACCATCGCGAATAATTTACCTCGAACATATCGAGATCTACGTGCTATTATGAAACACTTTGGAATGGAATATAACACACTATAGATGCATGTCCCCAAAGATCATATTATATATTATGGATAACATGCGTTGAAAACGGGAATGTCGAAATGTGGTACCAATAGATATCGAACGAGATCAACTAACCAAAAAGGTGCCTCAAGGTTCTTCGTCATATTCCCATAATTCCATGTTTACGACGAATGTTCGGGTGTAACAACATAGCACGGTTATGGATTACCATTAAAGAATAGAAGTGGAGATGGTGTTCTTCGAGATTCTTGCGGATGGTTACATTTAGAAATCGAGGAAAAATATGTAGATTTTAAAATCAACTCGTAATGTCGGGCTTTCATTGTGACTAATGGTGTTAATCCATTGAAGAGCTTAGATCTACTTACTCGGTGTGGTCTATTTTCGTTATCAACAATAACATTCCTCCTTGGATGTCAATAAGAGGAGCACATAATGTTGACTATGATTATTCGAGGTATTTGATACATTATTTCTTTGAATGTAACATTTTCATTTCTCTCGTTGTTTTCATAAATATATATTTTATTTATTTACTTACTTATATATACATATATCATGGGAGTAATTATTATGTACGCAAGTAATTTTGAACAATTAGGTAAGTACCGGAGTCAAAGATATGAATGTATATATTGAGCCTCTTATCGATATCGACTAATACGGTTAAGGTGTGGCATCATTATGTATGACATCACTAAACCAATCAATGAGAAGAGATTTGATAATAGATGGGAATGCTTGTATGGACAATTCATGATGCCCCGGACTAACACATGTTTGTGGTATGTAATATTTTATTTGCACTTTAATATAATACATAATTATCTAAATTAGATATGCCATATTGCATGTTTTAAAAATGATCTCATAGTATATTAATTGTTATTGATCCATCTATTGCGGAGTCTTCAAACAAAGGGTAGATTTGCATGTCAGGTTTTTGGCCTAAGATGAAGTATCGTCATTACCGCCGGACTTAAGAAACATGGTGTTTGATGAGTTTGAGCACTTCCTCCTAGGAAACATAAGTATCGTACTATGCGAAAAACATCTTTTCAATGATAAAGAAGAAACTAGATTAAAACCACGAAGAATGACACCTCGGTATTGGATGTTGGAATATAACGAAATTAATAATCGTCGAAGCGGCTGGTATGTAATTTGTGTGTATATAATATATATATTATTTGTTTATGTAATGTTTGGAATTTTTTGTTTTAACTAATGAATTTATTTTATTGTATTTTATAATTAATATTGTTACGATTTATTTTATTCTTTGATATCGAGGTCATCGTGTAGTGAAAGGTACTAATATTGTGCCTTTACTTGGAATGAAAGTATTATCCTTCTCAATTATCGAGTTGCCCTACTATGAGGACCTAAAAATAGCTCATTTGTTTGATACAATGCATGTCGGGAAGAATGCGACACCAAATGTTATGGTGAGCATAGATGTGCACATGATAGAGATAAAATTGACAAATTTGTGTTGACATTGAAATCGAATCATGCAATGAAAAGTGTGATCGGCGGATCAAATAACAATGGAGGTTGAAATTATAATAATATTCCATGGTTATTAACAAACGACAAAACAATGATGTAAAATAGGTTGTTAAATTAAATTTCCAACGGAGTTTTGCTTCAAACATAAATAATATCTTAACGAAGAAAGGTGACTTCGGTGGGGTGAAAACACATGATTGGCATACCTTTGTTAAGGTAATTTTTTTAATTATACGTTTTGTATGTTATTGCTTGAATACATATTTTAAATTTTCCTTTTTGTTTAATTTGGAAACCAATACTTGATTCATTTTTATTGTTATAGTATGTTCTACCTATATCTCTCCCAACTGACCGACTATGATGTCAAACAAGTTATATATGGTCTTAGTAAACACGAGGTAAGTAGTTTTGATTTATACACAAAAAATCTAATTGCTACAATTTCTTTTCATACTTGATGAAATGATGTATTAATTCTTGATAATGAAATATATATTATGTTTCATTGAAATAACCTATTGATTTGCGGATGGTTGTCATTGAAATAAATCCATCGAATGAAATAAAGTATTGGAAGAGAAATTCCTCGGCTAATGTGTGAAATGCAAAGTATCTACCTCTGACATTTTCAATGCACAAGAACACTACTTGATACACCAAGTTGAGGAGATTGAAATGTGTGGACCAATACACACAAGGTCAATGTGGTCGAGAGGCACTGAAATCCTTAGGCTTTGGATTCATGACTGACAGGGGTTCTATGGTGGAGGGATATGTGGCCCATATCAATCCATGGTGTATATTAGTCATTATCTTCCTAAATTAGCTGCACCCGACCATGAAGAGTGGATTGCATTTAGATGTGAATCTCATCAAAAAATTTGAAAGGGAGGAGCACTGTTGGGAAAAGGTAGAATGAAGAAAGTGAGAGGTAAAAAGATTTATTATGTATAATACATATAATGTTTCATTTTTTACATCATGTATATGATCATTATATTCATTTAGGTCTTATTCTTTCATAGTTTATTAATTAATATAATTTACCATGGTTATAAGTAATATTTATTAATATTGGTGAATTATTGTTTTTTTATTCGGGTGCTCAAGATTATGAAGCCTTACTTTTATACATTGCAAACAATGCTTGAGTGGATGAGTGAATGGATTGAAACATGTAAAGCACGTAAGTGGTAGGTTATCATGGCAACCTCTGTCTGAATTGATTAGAAGCGTATCGTAGTGGAGATGGGAACGTTACGGACGGGGAAATCGATTTCGCATATGGTTTGAAAGATAAAAAGGTAAGCAATTAATTCACCTATTTTATTCATTAATTATTTTATACTATATTTATAATGTGACAAGTTTGATTTTTCGGTTAATTTTCATCTTGTGTAAATTATATATGTTTTAATTATTAATTGAGAATGCATCTTTTTCATGTTTGGCATATTGCGGTTGAAACACCACGAAGGCTATGTGGTGCAATGGTCGTCAATTTCACGTTAAACGATTGGATGATAACGGGAAAAATTCGGCGTAGTGGGATAAACTATAGTATTCCGGTCACTAATGTTTCCTCCGGGATTGACAAACATCCTCGAGAATGCGAGAAATAGATATTATGGGTTCTTAGATGATATAGTTGAGTGTGACTTTAATTCCTTCAAAATAGTTTTGTTACGACGTCGAATGGTATAGGCTACGAATGAATGTACTTGATGATGATAGAACACTTATTCAACATGACAATGGATTTCCAATGGTTAAAACATCGCGATTTGAAGCGAGGAAAAGATCACTATGTTTCCAAGCAATGCGAGCCAAGTATTTTACTCGGAGGTTCCGGAGTGAGAACGAATGGTCATTTGCTATTAGATATGATCCAGAGGAAGGCCAATAGGGAGTATCTTTGTGGGGAAGAAGATATTGATCAAGAAGAAGATGATGCGATTAGCGAGATGAAGCGAGAATATGCATTGGCTTGGTGAAGAAGATATCTTAGAAGATAGACCAGGCATAGGAGATGAGGCAATAATTATTGATGATGATGTTGATGAGGATATTATTGAAAATGACATAATTGATGATGATGATGACATGATCGATCATTTCAACGCGTTCCCGAATCAGATGTTGATATAGATGTCGTCAGTTGGATGAATCAGAAGATCTGAAGAAGAATATTGATACGGATGTTATGTTGAGTATGAGCTGGTATGTTATAACTTTATATTTTAATATGTAAAGATTGTGTCTGTTGGGAAAAATGCGAGAGGGAGCTGAATCGATATTAAGTGAAATGAAAAACTTTTCTGGAGAGATCTTATTATGATAGCCAATTCTTTACTTAGATTATTGCATCATTCTTTTAGTAAACATGTGAAAAGAAGTAAGGAATAAACCGTACACAAAGAACACATATAGACACCGGTATTTAAGGTGAAGCCAATTTGGGAGAAAACCCTTAGATGTTGTCATCTCGATCTTCGATATTTATTATAAAGAAAACATCTTACAATTTTGTCTTTGTATGAGAGAGTCATGTCGGCACCACGAGGCACCAACACATGAAACCAACCTTCTCTTGTTCTCCGGCCTCTCTGAAGGAAGGCCGACCCACGATTTAACACCGGCAGGCTTGGAAAAAAGCTTCCACTTCTATGCGAAGACTTCAACCCTGGATCCACTTGAATTTCTTCCAATTTATTCATCAAACTTGCATCGAATCTTTATTATTTCTTGAGATCTTTATTATTTCTTTGTTGATCTTCCTAGAGATTTTCATTTCCTCGATCAACTACTTCGTGCATCATGGATTCAACGTTAGCCGAGACAGAGTTCGATCATGCGGATCTCGCCAAGAGATTTTTATTTACAATGCCTCTGCATGCACACCTCGTACTATGATTCTCATCACCTTATATATTTTTTCGCCTTTATTGAAACCATGAGTCCAAAACCATTCAATTGCTAATGGTATTATTAAGTTGAACCAATCCAAATTGAAATATCGATCTTTGTTCTTCCATGTAATTGGCTTAAAAGAGTAATCTCTATCTCGCCAAATAATACTATAGCGAGTAAAGTACCAATAACGTGCAGTGATGGTTTTTCTTTCTTTTATTTATCAAATTTAGTAGATTTAATAAATAAATATTATTCACAACCTTTGGAAATTAAATATATAATAGAACTTTATAGTAATAAGCAGTGCTTTTATCAAAAAGGCTTTTAAATAAGCCTTTGGTTACGACCCCACATACATAATCGACGGCCCAATTGACATAATTTAAAAAAGCTGAGGCCCATCGCTTACGATTGTTTCCATCCGATAGCGGAGAACACATCGCTCGGAATTAGATGATCAGGTGGATATCATTCGTTTATGATGCACGAATGATAACGCGCGATGGCACAGGTACCTTGGGTAACTTTCGCGCATCTATAGCAAATGAACACGGTCGACGGCCCTTCCCCGGATCAACGGTGCGCGATCGAAGTATCGTTGGGCATCTGGGTCGAGAAATAACGGTGCGATGGCGCGCGGTAATGACGGTTTGTGGAGTTGTACAAGGACGCGTGTTGTGCGTTCTATGGGTCGCTCCCAACCCCTATTGACAAGCTTGCTTGCCGGTCGAAGGGTGAGTGCGATAGAAACCACAAACCACCTTTATTGTTTACTCGGTCACGATTCAGGCTCTTACCACGGGGTTCGAATCCCACGCTTCCATTTGTTATGTTCCACCTCTTTCCTTCGGAGTTCATTCGGGATTCAAAGGGTTAGTGCATTGTTTTTCACCAGAAATTTCAATGCTGGATCTCTGTTTAGTTCTTTCGTGTTATAAGCTGGTTTTCTCTCGCTCCTCATTCCTTTCTCCATGAAACCCGGTCGGCTCCTTACTAATAAGCGTAGACCCTTCCATAATATATTTAACGAATATATATAACTCCACTTGTCTACCGAGTTTGGATACCTTGTGACGTATTAACATCGGTTCCTCGATCAACATACGAGCACGGGGTTTCTTACGGATGTCAATTATCCTTCATCAGGATGCATACATATGTTCACACATGAATTAACTTGTCCTTATTTATATCGATTCTCTATTAAATATAGAGCTTGCCATCAAGGACAATCATATAATAGGATACGAAACATATTTCCAACATTGTCTTTAAATAATTTACTAATTATGCGGGTTTGTTGCATGTTGTTTATTATTTCAAACCAATAAATAATGCCCTTACTATTGTTTATTATTTTAAGCGGGATTCACGGGGATTCATTTGATTCTATGGTCAGTCTGAAAAACTAATTAAACACTTAAATAGTCAAGATATGGGTAATTTACCCCCACCATAAATTCTTGAAAAGCGGCCCAGCCAGTTGACTGTCTTGAAAGGCAATTAGGTACATGATCAGTTGAATGAAAATAGAATTGAATATTCGGGACTTTTGAGGCAGTCCACCAAGCCCCATAGATGAAGATCCCATTCTTCAAGGAATTTACGTAACGTTGAAGCACAAGTATAGTGTTGTATCGGAATACAAATTAAGGAGACAATATACCAAGTCTAAATCAAGCGAGATCAGTTCTAGTGTTCTTGAACTCCCCTTTGAATTAAAGCTAGAGCCAAAGTTACAATCCTCTCTAATGGAAGCGGTATGGTAGTTCCAATATTGGATTGGATGTCCGGAGCTCTGCAATAGGCTTGGACACGATCGTAATGAACCCCAACTAATTCAATGTGATGAAAATATGGACTTTGATGATGATCGGGAAAACAAGCCGAGCATTTTGGAAATATTGAAGAAGCTGAAGAGGTTTCTGTGATCGATTGAATCCAACTCGGCCATAAGGCATCTCTTTTGCTTGGTGGTTTGTATCGGGGAGAAGGAGAATCGGTTTTGCTTTCCCATGATGATGGATCTTTGCTCTTTTCACGATATAGCGAATTCGGAGAGGTGTAGGTTTTAATTATTGTACTTAATTTTGGGGTTTATGGGTGTTATAATTTATACATTTTGGGATTTTCTATTAGAAATAGGGAGAAACCTAGGGTTAGATTATTCTCATGGTTTAAATTTCTATATTTGAAATAAAATTCTGATTTCTATTTAAAAAAATGATTTTCCTAAATATTTGATAGTTTAAATAGGATGTAGTTCATTTCAAAAATCTTGTTGAAATTTTCTAGAAACTATGATTGGGATTTCAAGAATATTTATGCACTCTTTAAATTTTCCCTTAACATAAAAGTGAGTTGATGTATGAGTAATACTCGGTATTTTTCAATCTCTGGGAGAGAATTTGAATATAAAGCTCCATATGGGCTTACCCCAAACATGTGGGGTGATTGTTGGTTGTCAGGCGGTAGTTCAGGATGGTTGCTTTCACAGTGAAATATGTTGTGGCGACATCACCGGGTTGTACATTGGACTTAGGTTTCTTTCATGGGACTTTATAATAAAGACATTATGGCATTCCATGCGGAATCGGAGGCCTTCACTTCAACGTCCGGTACCATCTCTCCGGTTTGGCGAGGAGAGGGATGTCTCGGGGGAGAAATTTGGCTTTGCAAATGTTGTACGGAAGGGTAACGTGATTAATTTATAGATAACTTGACCTCTTATGGTATCTACGCCGGTGCCCAAAAGACGATTAATATTTATGATATTCGTGATGGAGATCACATTGATTTCAATGTGTTTGTTTTGAAAGTTTAGGTTTCATAGTAAAATCTGTCAATGGGCTACGAAATAAGGCCACATTGAAATCTTGGATACATGTTTCATGCAAAAATCGGTTATGTATCTTCCATAAATACACAATCTTGGACCACTCTGTGTCATCTGCTTCTCGGACAATATTACATCTCCCCTCATTATACAAGTGGTGTTCATACATGCATAGCAAAGGCATTGTTTTGGCAATCATTTTTAAGTCACTAGATATTGTGGGTACAAGGATCTAGGGTCTCCACATGAAAGCTTGTGTTTCCGGAGACTCACTCTGCTGTCCTTAAATTTGTAAACATAGTAGTATGCAGTCTTCTTTAATTTTGTATGCATACAAGACGATTTTTTTCAAAGTCACTGTTGTTTTTAGTTTTATCCATCCAGTTTTGTTGTGAATGCACGGGTTTTGGCTCAACACATATCTGGTATATCTTTGTACTTTTCCTTTACTAACTGTTGGAAATTTCTAGTTATATTTAGAGGTGTCTTTTAAGGGATGAGGGGAATTACTTGGATTTAGTGCTTCAGGAGCTATCATTTATTCTCCAAATGAAGCCCTGTGTCTGTAACACTATATGAATACGGCCCTCACTTGTTAAAATATAGTTGATACAATATGTTGTACATGAAACTGGAATTGTGTACATTCACATGTATATTGAATTTGTAGGCATGCTTAAAAGAGAGATAGGGTTTGATAAAATCAAAACCTTCAGGCATGAAAGAAAAAAGAGACGATTATTCTATATAGATAGAGCGAAGACACTATCTCCTCATTAACGTAACAAAACCTGATTAAAAATCATATGTACAAATTCTAGAAGTCGAAGTTGAAAATTTACGAAATGGAACCAAGCCCTTTTCAAAAAAATCAATTTAGTAAAAACGAGGGTGAAGAAAGTTATCTTATCAAAATTTCCACATGCAGGTGTTAGCGAATGACCTAAGATGCGAGCGGTGGTCGAGGAATTGCTCTCTTCTTTGCCAAGTTAGGTTCCTTCTCAACACGATGAAAGAAAATTCTTACTCAGGTTTGGGCTTGAGTCACAGCTTGGAAGTTGGTAAGGAAAATTATATCGGGGTTGTTGCGGTTAACAGAGTTAGCTATCATTTAATTTTCTTTAATGAATTTCCTTGTCAATCTTTGCGATTGTCGCGGCGGCCAACCTTTACAATAAAATTTATTAGGCGAAGATCGCCCTACGAGGAAAATTTGGCGTGATCCTTGATCATTGATTTCTTATTGTGATAACAAATATTGGAGATTTCTTGTCTGTTTTAAAGTTTCATTTTTTTTTTTTTAAATTGAAATGTCGCGTGGTATCTTGACACCTTGTAATCGCTCTTAAATGATTTAGAGCGATTTCCATTTTAAATTGATCCTTGTCATTCGATATTAAACCTTGGCCTCTAAACGTCTGAAAGAAGCGGCAAACGAAGCGTCGGAAGGGCAAGATTCAAATTTGAACCACATTTCATTGGAGATGCCTTGATTCTTCACGGCGTCGATATTGCAACGCTTAAGGCGTCGTCTTGCTGACACTTTTGCAATGCGTCGGTCTTGACCACTTTTTATGCGGCGTGAATTGCGGCCGGTTGCAAACCGCGTTGGAAAAGCCTTGATATAAAGGCGTCGGAAGATTGGCGTTCAAAGCACGTCGGGCGACATTTGGTCGGAATGGCGACACTTTAAAAGCGTCGGAAGAAGCGGCGTTAAAAGCGTCGGACCAAATTTAAGTGGAATGGCTGACACTTACAAGCGTCGGTTTAGGGGAAACATCGGAGAGAAGCGTAGCGTGTTTGGAAGCGGCGGAAAAAGTGACCGACAGTCGCGACACTTTTGTAAATGCGTTGGAATTGCGACAACATGACAAACCACGTTTCCCGTCCTCTGACTGTCGCTCTTGCGACGGCCATGTGTCGGAATAGCGACGATTTGGCGAGTCGAAGTGCGCCAAATTTTCTAGTGGTTTAGTGTAAATGAAAAGCCATTTCATAGCTATTTTCTATACATTGAATTCTGATTCTTGCCTATTGGGGCATATTTTACCACAATATAACCATTTTGAGCAAATTAAAAGAGCAAGGACATGCCATTGGGGAGCCTTGGGCCGTCCCGGATATGCTTAGGAGGGTGACTGCCTACGACAATTCTTGTGTATTGTGTTGGTGAATTTTGCTTATTGTGTATTTCTATTGTACTATGTTAAATAGTAAAATTACTTAACTAATCCTCACACTAAAAAATAAATACATAACCAAAACTACTTTGTTTAACTTTGTAATTCATGGAGAACACTTTGCACACTTAATTATATCATTTTTGGATACTTTGCATAGCATAAAAATATTTCCATTCATATCAACCTATGTTGAATTCAATTTGAAAGCGTTACATGAAGAATTTACAAACTCATAGAAATTTATTTATGTTTCAAGTAGTGGCACAAAAATCAAGGTGAAGTTGGACATCAAGACAAAAATTAAGTTAAAAGTGATCAAATCGGTTAGAAACTAAACCCCAAAATTCCCAACTCACGATCTCAAGTCGACCCAAAAGTTATGAAGTCGACCTTGACCCCAGCTCGAACCGGTTACGAGTGGACCTTTTTTCATATTTGGAAGTTTCCTAAATTAATACGAACCACGACCCCACAAAGTCCCTACCTCTGAGCTTGTGAATTTGTACGATAGGTTGATGATTCATATTTAATAATTAAAAGACAATAAGAGGAGGATCCTAACCCTACTTGTTGAAATTTTAGAATAGGTCAACTATTTTGAAAATTTTAATAAAAATGGATTTTAAAGGTTTTCTTTGGATTTTGAATAAGTGGATTTTGTTCTTATAAAATTGGGAAGAAAATAGTTAATTAGGGGAAAGTGTTTACATTTTGATTTTGTAAACACCCTCACTTAAGCAGAATGTGTTTACTTATGCTAACCCATCTTCCCTTATTTAGTTAAGAGAGATGGGGTATTATTTTTACTTTCTTTAAGTTTCCAAAAATCAATTTCAATGTCATCTCCATATCCATCTAGGAGAAGAAATTTTCTAGTGATATATATTTTGTCCTATTTGGAATTTAGGACTGAAATTTATTACACTTTAAAGCCTTATTAATTTAAATGTGTCACCTCTCTCCTCTTGCCACGTGGCACCTACATGGTGCCCACGTAGCCTATCTCAATACTTTATTCTTTGTTCTGCCCACCACGACATGAGAGGTATACCATCCATATATATATAATAAGTGGTACCCCATGTAACTCATTACACACACACACACACACACACACACACACACACACACACACACACACACACACACACATATGCGTGTGTGTGTGGGCCCTCTACCTACATCAAACTGACCCACATTAACAATTAAGTCATGATTAGCAATACCTCCTACTTCCCTCGTTGATGTCCCGGGGGGAAGAGGCTAGCTGGTTTCTTGGCCATCAATATTCCCGAATCCATCAACGATTATGATCAAAGTGGGACTATCCTCTCCCCTCGCTAACATCGTAGGGAAAGTTACCATGCTAACCTCATGGCCAGCGTCGATTTCGGTATCAAATATCCTCCATTCGCTTTGAGATCGAGCTCGCCTCGGTCACAAAATGTGGTTATATGGATTCTTGACCTTTCCCTCAGAGGCTAAGACCATCGACTCGGTGCATACACGGGGGCAAGCCCCAACCTCACGACTCGACATATGCATAGGGACGAGTCTTGACCTCTGACCCGCGTACACATGAGATGGAGTCCTAAGCCTTGACATAGTCCACAAATAAGAATAATCCCCAACTTACAATTCCAAACGTATATATATATATATATATATATATATATATATATATATATATATATATATATATATATATATATATATATATATATATATATATATATATATTCATATGAGCATGGGCATAAACATGAATTGGTTCCAATGCCATGTGCGGGGTTTAAATATGACTATAATCATTTTGAAGAACCCATAGTTCAACTCCTGAATAGTGAATGACCCACTCCAAAAGAAACATTAATTATCCACTCGATCCATAGACTGTAGCTCACATAAAATCCTGTAATTGAACATTATGGGTATGCCCCTGCAGATAGTGATTTCAAGGAAAAAATAAAAGTTAATCTTCATTCCCATAACTAAAATAGTTTCAAACATGTTGACCATAGTTTGTTATATGGGTATATATGTGTATATACATATGTACATATTTTTGTAGATTTGAATTCTTTGGCTCGTTTTTTTTGGAAAAACTCAAAATGAGTTAGATATAAAATTCCATGTTAGAACAAAAAATTTAATTACAATATTTTTGTTGGGTGTGTTTTATATTCTTTACTGTGACTAGTCGCATGCGTGTGGGGGGGGTGTATAAGGGGAGTGATAGCCCCCACATTCATTTTATTGGCGCGGTAGAAGTCACGGGGGAGTGGGGAAACCCACCATATCGAGGGGTTTATAGGGGCACGATAGCCCCCTACGCGGAAGTCCCGGGTATTGTCCCAATATATTTTGGATACATATAATAGGTGGGAAGGCCTACCCGATGGTTTTGTGCATGGGTTTCACACATGGTTTGGAGCATGATGGTTTTCTACCCATGGTATTTTGTAGATCCTACCATGGGAACTACAGTATGTTCTAATCCTAGGTTAATGGATTTGGGTTTATGAATGCTTCGATATGTATATATATGTATTGTAACAATGAAAGGAATATAACGAGAAAAATCAATTTGGCGAGTCTCGATTTCGGATCCGGGGGAAAATATCTATGTATATTTGTTTTATGTTATCACTATTGTTTATGTTTTGTTTTAATAATTCATTTGTAGGTTATTTTTGTATGTGATTCAAAACCTACATTTGAGTATCGGGGTGTTTCGACTTCAAGGGGACACCTTTGCTAGCTGAGGGTTTTCTCGGGCACGAGTGGAGCCATTTTGTTCGGGGCGGGGAGATATGAGGAGTCGGTTCTTACAGTGGAAAAAATATAGCAAGAAGTGGAAATATAGAGATCAAGAAATTTAATGGTCGGATTTTTGAGTTGTGGAAGCCCCTAAATATGGAGGATTTGATGGTGGATAAATATTAGTGGATCAACGTAGATGCGGGTACTAAACTGACAACAATTCGGCAAAAGCTGGGTGAAGTTGGATCAAAGAAAAAGAAAAATACAAGTTTGTGTATCCTAGATTCATAATTGTTGAATATGGTAATCTACGTCGAAATATTTGTGGGAAAAGTTAGGGAATTTGTACCAATATAAGTCTACGGTGAATAAGCTTGTTCCTTCGGAAAACATTGTATAACACGAGGGGCAGAAAGTTGTAATATTCCTTTTTACGAAATATAACAATCTATTCCAGATTGACTATAAAGGGGAATTTAATAGATGTGTCACCTTATAAGAAAGGATGGAGATCGAGAGGCTACGGCCCTCTGATTTCTGTGCATAGATCTTGTAATATTCCTCCTAGGAATTTCCCAAAGAATGGGGCTACAACAATTTGTGATCATGCAAATGGATTCAATGCATTATTTTCATGAGCTTGCATATATAAAGATACAAGTAGCCAATAAATGTGTATTGCGGCAGTAAAAAGTACAATTCTGATTCAATCACTTAGATTAAGTGATAGAAAGCCTCGATGAGTCTTGTACATGAAAATGAAGGCACAACGCTACATAGAGAGAGCCATGGCTAAGCTGCCCTTTGATCACATGGAGAGAATACATCATATAAAATTGAAATATAATGATATGACACTAATAGCTCGAAATGAGGGGAGCAAGCTCTGACCCTTGAAAACACTTTCATACAACAACCCTTAGGAGGATTGGCTACAATACATGTACAAAATATGAAAATACAATGTCTGGGAGTTTAAGGTAGTAGAAAATCATAAAAAAATAGGAGGATATGGTGAATATGATATGCAATCTGAAATGGACTCCTCCAATGGGAAAATGCGAAGTGAAATACTTGATTCTTCACCTAGATCTCACCCTCCAAAATTACCTTTAATCTCTCACGGCAAATGCTCTCCAAGAATAATAACAACGTCTAAGAGAGGGATTGCGGCGCATATGATGGAAAGTGGTTGGCCTGATGCCAAAGATTGTGGAATAAGCTCATGAAACTCCTTTTCTTATATCCCAAAGGGATGGAAGCTCCCTCTTTATGAAAAACTAGCCAAGGATGGTGTTGTAGAAAACCTCCCCAACAGCACCCGGCAACACTACAAAATATCCGAGTTGAAGCTTGTCTTGATGATGAAGGATAATGCTTGAACTCAATGTGAATATGGGGAATAGGAGTGAAATCCTCGAGCTACTCAAGAAGGAGAGGAAATCCTAAATAGGAATTCCCTCGGCAATTCTTGCCTAGCTTGACAGAATGTTCTTGCAGTCCATTAGACCAAAGATGAATAATACTCAAGATGATTTGCAATGGTTACCTTGCCCTCCTTTTAAACAATGGGCTCCTCTCAATGGACCCCACTCATTAGGGTTTCCTTCCTCTATAAGCTTCCCTCCTTATCCCTTTGCGTTGGCCTGATGTGCTCTCCACCTCATGCTACTACGCAATTTGACTTGGTCAAAACTTGACGTAGCCTTTTCTTTCTCAAAGCCCCCTTTCACACATGGAGGTGTGAAATAAAGCTCCCAAAGTGATCCTCCTTCATGATAAGAGGATTTTTATTTCCTTTAGATAAAATTAATGGGTCTCTTATCCATTTTTATTCTTCTCTTAAATTCAAATGGAAAAAAATAATATTCCAAAAAATTTGGAATATTACGATCCCTCCCTCCTCCAAAGATTGCTTGTCCTCAAGCAGAAGTACAAAGGTAAAATGATTTATTTCACGCCAATTTCCTTGTAGCATCCAAGCATGATAAAATCCTCAAGAAAGGATGTCATATCATCGATCAAGTGTCAAGTTGTCCCTCCAACATATCACGATCAAATTTTGGTGGAGCATTCCCAAATAGTTGTCATGTATAAAAAGAGAAATAATATCCATGAAGGGAATAATGGGTTGTCTAAGGGCCTTCTCAAGGCATGAGTCTGATATACAATGGGACTCACCATCCCCATATGAATCTCCCATCCCAAGCAATCATCCATCACAACATAAGTTGCCTCCCAAACATGGAAACTCACATAAATCTCCCTCCACCTTGAGCTCTGGAAATGTAGTTGGGGTTTGCAAATATGAATATAGCAAGCATAATAGCTTGCATAATGCTTTCCTCCTCTCCACTTATGATAATTTGGAGTGTGTGCTGATCATGGAGCTTTGCAAAGTGTTACGCCCTCAAGTGGAAAAATGAAGATCAATCCTCCCGAGGATCTCTCCTCATCAATGATAATCCGGTGGCCTAAGAAATTCCATCCATGATGAGTAGGACATGATCATCGCCAAAAACCCCTATGACATGTTTTCTGTAGGTTATACCATGTGAAGCAAGGTAAAAACAATGTCTCATAGGGTCTAGCCCTTTATCCTCATCACGCTAGAGAAATTTGCGAGAAAATAACATAAGCGAAGCATTGTATAAATATCACCTCTCTTACTAAATAGTAAGTAGATAGGTGAATACGTAATATAAAATCAAATACATGCCCATATACATATAATGGATGGAAATCATCATAAAACTCATGTCCCACCTCAGATAATGAAAAATAAGTGGCTATGGTGGCCATGCTCTCCTCATGTTCCCATAGAACATGCGATGCATAGCCCCATGGGGATCATCTCCCCTCAAAGACACTTTTAACTCATGTGTCAGTTCACCAATCATGCTCCCAATAATAATGTGGAAAATATCAGCAAATGGAAACATGCTCCTCATAAAAATAGAGGAAGTACTAATGGTTTTACATGGTGCTTGGTAGGCCTGTGATCTCTAAGTAGCAACGGCCACGGTTTTCAAAGCTGGCACAGCGAGAATTTTACATGGAAAAATGTTTCTTAATACATGGTCAAATACATATTTTTATGAAAATACATGTAATGAAAAACAACTTGCCCAAGGCCACATAAAATATGGCGGCCTCCATCATATGGTTTGGCCCGGCTTTTCTCATGGAACAACATGAAAAATAGACCGCCTGCTTGCAACATAATGATAAGAGCATGAAAATTAGAAAATGAAAATACAAGGCTCTTATCATAGAATTTGGAAGTAAAATGATATATGGATCCATGTGTGTGATCACGCTTCCAGTGACAACAACTGTGAGCTCATGAAAGAGGCTCTTACCCATGCCCAATCTTTGTTCCTTGACATGCTCCTTGTCAAGAACACTCTGACCAAATCTTGCTACAAATGTGAAGCTTTTCCCAAGTTGGAAATGCCTCTAGATCAGTCCAAGACAAATATTAATCCCTTTTCACTATGAGAGTTCCCTCCTCTACTGCGGAAACACCATAAATCATATGAGAGCAAATCTTCTTGTGCTCTCTCCAAGATAGTCCAAGCTGATCCCGGGTGCTTGCTTTGCCTTCCTCATGCTTTCATCATGTAACTCATGTGATGAGGGTACCATGACTGATATATGCCATATCAGCTCCATGTGTCCCTACTCTGTTTGCTCAATGATGCAAACATCCTGCCACCTCTTCTCTACTCCCATCCTCCTGGAAAAGGGGGTAAGCCCATTGATGACCAAACTCCTTCCAAGAGGAGCCAACACGACGAAGCCTCTTGCCTGCACAGTATCTAGATTTTCAAGTGGTAAATCCAGCCTCTTGCTCCTCATCCACACCCACTTAGATCCTTGTGGATGTCTTCTCCTTCTTCCTCCTTTGGTACTCCTCCCATGAGGGCTACCGTTCTCCCAACCCAAATCACCTCTCTTGCATTCCACATAAGATTGGAATCTTGCTCCTTCAGAACCTCCTAAAGGAGACCTCTCACCCCATGGCTTGTGTTGGATCCATGAATACCCAAATGTGGTGGAGGTAATATCTCCTCTCCACCCATGTTTGGCCAGTCTTTTTGCTAATCCATCCAATGGTGTATGAGTTGTTTCCATCCTCGGTTTAGAATTTGTTTCATTTTTTTCTCATGGGGGTGTCATGGTTCACTCCATCCTCGAATTTCACGCTCCAACCTCAATGGCTGAATAAAAATCAGCCAAGATGCATGAGGATGAGGGGTCATATCCCTCCTTGAACCCTTTTAACACAAAGCGAGTCACCGATCATGATGCTCTAGAATAGCAAAATGTGTGGAATTCTTGGATCTTTAAAGATAAATTTCCTGATCTTTTAAATATCTTGCTGAAATGGAAAGTGGAACTTCACTCATACCTTGGTGGATATTGGGATGTTATTCTTGTATGGCTGCATTAGTTGTCTCCTCCAATGTAATGGATGCGGGTGGTATCTGATGTTTTTAGCAGTTTGGCAAATCAAAAGACAAGGCAACATCAGAACCAATCTTTAGAGTTCGAGGATCTAGTCCTCCTTTTGTTCTCGAGAGAGGATCTCAATCTTCCTTTTAGTTTTATCTTGTTTGCTTTGATTATGGATTTTAGACTAGTTATTTAAGTGCGGGTGTTTGTTTGGTTGGGTTGAGTTGATACGGCGTAAAATATGAAAGGTCTAGGAAAGATAGATAAATAAAAAGTATCCGGTTCATTGGGCTATGGAGTCGAAATAAGGTCATGACAAACTCATCGATGGATATGGGGGGTATCCAAAGGGAAAATGGCATGGCCACGGGATCCTTTGTTTGGGAATGAGATGGACATTAATGATTTGGAAAGAGATTTACTTCTCAACAAGGGAAACTTGAAAACATAACTTAACAACAAAAGAGATATTTGATAGAGCCAGTAACCATAAATTCCACAAACATTATTTAAGAAAATAATGATTTCAAGGCAAACTTTTAAAATGAAATCTAAGATTGGAGAACTCCTATTTCCTCAAAGATTTTACTTTAAGGACTTAGAAAAACATAAAAAGGTCTTGATAAATGCATTCATAGAAGGAGAACACCTAAATAACATCTATACTTGCAACTATAACGACCTTTAAAACAAGCTGTTCAAAAAACGAAACAAGGAGTAAGATCGAAACTAGCCTCTTTGATTAACTTAAGACAATGGTATGAGAGACTACATCAACATCTTTCAAGTGATGGCGGACAAGCGAGGGAGAACCATAAATCATCTGCAAAACCAACTATTTGAGCATTTGTTAAGAATACTTGAGCATGAAGACTAAAGAGAAGGTTAAAGCCTCACAGAAGATGCCAATGAAGAAAACATAAAGCAGTGAAGGGTGAACGGAGTCTAAGGTACTTCGGGGAGTCATTTCTTAGCCTAAAACTTTCAGCCTCTTGTAGTAGAGATTATGAAACATAATGAAAACGGAAAACATTAAACGGTTAGAATACTTCACCAACAACCAAGCTCATGAATCCGATGATAGAGCCTTCTCGGGAAACGGGCATCTGTAATATCATGAAGACATCTAAGACTTCAATTTGTTTTCAACTTCCATGAGACTTGTATATTTATTTGAGAGAGTTTCAAAGTTACAACTTGTGATCAAGCGGCAACCAACAACTGACCACGATTTATCATCTTCCATAGCGATATTTATAGGAAGATGAGAGTGAATCTATGAAAATATCACCGAGGATGAATTAATGCAATTGAGACTTCTCGGCCTTTTGAGAGGCTTCGATGGAGAAGTTTATGGAGTGGATCAACGCGTGAATTGTTTCATCAAATATTGCTTCGGTGGGAGATTTATTTGACTTTGAGACTCTGTAGATTGTGTAGGAGCAACTCCTTGGATATTTTACGTGATTTCATACTGACTCCTTCTTTAGCGTTGGAAGTAGAGCGTCGATTTTCTTCAATAACTTGACTCTGTTTTGAAAGGTTTGAGACAACGGTGGCTTTGTAATTGTTGGGAATCAATTTGCCTCAAATGTGGCGGTGGAGCTTCCTGTCGATAAAACACTGAGTTTTCTTTAAAGCATTGTTTTAGATTGGGGGATTAGGCTTTTGATGCGGTCTTAGCGAAATCAATCCCCATAAAAACAGTCTTCAATCCTACGTCTTTGGCATATTTGCGGTTTCTACGGTTGATACTCTTTATTTGTGCGAGATTCTTAGTGCCCGCTATTACAGTACACGCGGGTTATCACGACATCGATGCCTCATGAAACAACGATGAAAACATGAATTTGACACACATAAGCGATTTCCTTTGTCATCCCGAAGGAGGGAGGGTACGTCACCCTCATCTTTCGAATTTCATCTGAATATAAGCGAAAAACATTAAACCACATAAAAATCTGAAACAAAGTTATGAAATCTGTGTTTATAGGTTAAGCGCATTGGAGGATGTGGAGAGCGGGGTCGTTGGATGATGGCATCATCTGACGGTCGGGATTAATTGGAGAAATCATGGAATGGTGAAAAAAGATAAAATCCTAAGGCATTTGATACGTCAAGATTGACGGTTGGGAGAAGGGAGCGGAAAAAACCTTTGTAAACAATAAAATATGACGTTTTTAAATTTTCAAAAGGAAAAAGGCGCATTTTATATGAGCGGCGAGGAGATCGCATGGTGGGCCGGCGGAAGCGCGTCGCAAATCGCAAAAGTGGAAAGCGCGATGGCGGATTATGCGACGGAGAAAATGCGATATTGCGGTATGCGATGGGCGAGGCTGCGATGGATCGCATCACAAGTATTTGCGATGGCTCTGGAGGGAAAAGTGAAGTGCGTCACGATACGCGGTGGATCCACCAATGTAAATATTTGCGATACATCGGTTAAAAATAAGAATTTTGGAAATTAAGATGCAAGCTTTGCGATAAGCAGGGTTAAAACTTGGTTCCCGAGGTGCGGGCGTATGGAAGAAAGGGGCTAATGGCTTAAGCTTCGAGGGCTTAAGTCCTATACATAAAAACATGTATTTTCATGGTTTTTTTGGGTTTTTTTGAAGGAAATGAAGGTTTCGGTAAGGTCAGAAGTGGGTTTAACCTTATAAAAGGGATTTTAATGAAATAAAAAGGAGAAACATGAAATTGTGGAGTTTTTCATGGGAAATGGAGAATAGAAAATGAGGTTAGTGAGGAGAGAAAAGGAAGGGGACTAAGGGGTTACAGAGCGATATTTAACTTGGGATTTTTGAAGGATTTAGGGGCTTTTAGGATGTAAACAACAATAAGGGATCCCGTAGGAAAGAGGCATGAGGCCTTAGAGAGACTTCAAGAGCCAACAATTTTTAGTGACAAATTTGTTCCTTGGAAGCTCAAAAGTTACAACCACCTTTTGGTATAACAAAATATTATAGGTGGCTAACGGTGGCTCCACTTGGGGGTGCTTCTTGAGGCATCGAAATTCGGACTTGATTTCTCACAGGACGGCTGACTTGTGCACGATCCATTGGGTTGCCCTTCCTTCTTGGATGATCTAGCTTTGAAAAGCATATTAGCAACCATGAAAATAATGGATTTTCATAAGCTTTCTACCTACCCAATCCTATTGATCTAACATTTTCTTCATCAGTGCACTTGGATTGGCAAACACTTTTCACAACATTTTACATTGCTTTTGAAGCATAAAAAACTAATCTAATTATAATCCTTATTTCTCACTGAACTCAGATTAAGCAGTTGAGCTCGGATATTTCTCTACCTAATCTCTTGTCTACATTGAAGTTAAAGCTGTCCCATGACTTTCATTCTCTAAATTCTCTGTAGAAATTTAAAAACGATCAAGTCAGAAAAGATTAAGCTATTTGACTTGCGCTGATACATGGCATAAAAACAATTTACCTGAGATTATTATTTATAGAGAAAAATAAAAATAAATAAGAGGCTTAAGATCCCAAATTTCTTCATCCTTGTATCTCCTCTTCCTGCTTCTGTTTTTGCTGTTTGAGATGTCTTTACTTTTCTTACAGTTCGGAGTTTTGAGCAAATCAGAGCCAGTTTACACTTTCTTTGTGACTCGGAAAATAAAATGAATTTGAGTCACTCTTCTTTAGGAAACTTTAGTTCGGATTTTGAGTTTGTTTGAGCCTTCATTTCTATCCTAATCTATCTCTTGATAAGCCAAGATTGAGCAGTTTGGTCAGATTCACTATCTATCAATGAGAAAATTTAAAATTTAATTAGTCGAATTAAATTATTTGACTAATTAGAAAGTGTGTTTTTCGGGAGTGGCATTTGGGCTTGCACACTTTGGATTTATTTCTCTTTTTTTGGTATGGGGGCATTGCCTTTATTGTTTTGTCAATCTGCCCTCTTTTCTTTCTTTTCTTTGTTTTTTGTACTTTTGAATTTTTTATTTTTCTTTCAACGTAGAAAATCAACAACTAACTACATGCCCGAAGTGAGCTTTATTGACATTCCTATCTAACATATTCTAAACATGGAGTATTTACATATTATATGATACAAAGTGCCAATACAGCCAGTGAGTAATGTCAAAGAAGAAGAAAAACTTTGGTTGCTTGTCGAGTATCCATATTATATTTTGAAGATTAATCTTCAAAGCAGGAAAGAACTATCTGAAGGTGACAACTTTTCATGTCTACGGCTCTTGCAGAGATCAATGCTTGATAATTTGAGCTGAGTTTGGATTTCCACACTCTTCCATAGGATCAAGCAAAGAAAAGGTGAAGGTTCTCTTCTTTGGTCCTCCACAATTGGTAGATCATCTACTTCCAGACATCAGCTTTGAGGACTATTTCTTCGGTATGCTGTGATATCATCATTCTTAACTGAAATAAACGATGAAATATCTTCTTTCTTTGAATCTATGCTTTCTTCGATATAAATTCGGAGCTCTTTAAATGACGAACTAATATCGGTGAAGGGAGAAGTTTCTTCTTGAGAAGATGATATATCCACGTGAGATAGTCTTCTATTTGTTTTCTCCTTCATCTTCCTCATCTTTTTGAACTGGAGGATTCATCATATTTGGCAAGTGTTGTCCTCTTGTGGCCCTTGTATGCTCGTATTAGGTGGACTAAATTCTATGAAGAGGTTATTATATTCTTGAGCGGGGGTACTATTTAATGGTTTCCCTGCAGCAAAGTACCTTCATTGTTCTTCTCTTCACCTTTTGAGTTGAAAAGATGTTGATTCCCAATTATGTGGCGATTTGTGATGGATTGAAATGGGTACCTTAGATTGATGATGGTGAAACTCATACCAATCGAGCAGCGGAGTTGCCTACGTGATTAATTTTTCTTGAAACTCATCATCATCATCGGGCTGATCGAAATTTGGAAAATCATCGGAATAAACAATTTCATCGATCGAACATGACTGGGTTATCAATGAGTCTCTCTTCATTATGATTCCTGAGAATTTTCCAAATTTGTACAACAAAGTTCTCTATGTGAATGGGCAAAGTGTTTGTTGCAAAAGTTGTTATTTGTTTTATAAATAGTCTGTTCTATTTCCTTCTCCCAATCGAAAGGGGAAAATGTTTCCATGTCCCTTTGCATGAGAAGTACATCATTCTATACTCTTGCGAAATCGATTTTGAAATTTGGATGTATTCTTGAGCCTCGGATATAAGGGATGATGAATCAATGTTGAGTTTTCGGGGATATCTTGAGGAACGTCCATTATTTCTTGGATCATCTCTTCCTCAAATGATTCATCTATGTTCTTAAAATTTTTCAATAGGAGATTAAACTCATGAATGGGCATTTAAAAATATCTTGAGGATGCATCTCTTCCAAAGCTTCCTCATTATCTATAATGTGTTGGGTGATGTTTTGTGATGGATCATAATATATTGCACCCCATGATAATGACGTAAGCGTTTTCTTCATAGTTCTCATAGAACACATATTCAAGATCTCTTAAAAGAAAACAAACTACTAGATCTTAAGCATTCATACCAATCCTAGCTTTTTCCTTCTAATGTTAACATGAAAATTTTCATTAGGCAGTCTTCCCATGCCATTCAAATTTGACCTCCATACATGTATATGAAATTTTATGAGATGTAATAGAAGGGTCATCAAACTTTTCGCCTTGAAAGAAGCGAGTTGTCATCCCAATTCACACAGAACAGCATGTGGAAACCAGGATATGATCCTCTCTCATTGGGGCATATCTTCATTGTATTCTTGGAATCATAATTGTAAATCAAGAAAGAGGTCATACAATGTGTTTGGTCAATCGGTTCGGGGTCTTCTACTAGTGGAGTCATTTGGTATTATGGGAGTTTCGAGTGTGGAGTCGCCAAGTGAAGTTTTTAGCTCCTAAGGAGGTGAAAGGTTTTGTGGTCCACTACCATGTTTATTATGAAGCCAAAGCAAATGTTTTCGGGTTTTTCGGATTATTTTGGTTTTATAGGTTAAGAGAGTGTTCTAAGTCGATTTTGCACTTAGCTAAGGTGTTCCAAATATGGGGTTGTATTATGGCTTGATAGCGGTTCCTTCAAGGTTTGGTAAGGCTTTCTAGCGAGAATCCTAAGGGTTACTTGGATTTGTCCTTTGGTTCAATTAAGTCTTATCATGATTGTATTTATTTAGAGCGTGCTTGAGGAAAGTTACTTATGTTATCTTGGACCTAAAAATTCAAGAAAGGTTTTGGAAGCCTCCTAATTCTCGGTAGGGTCCCAGAAGTGATCGCCATTATGTTGGTGGCGATGAGGTGGCCAATAATCCTTTGGATATTCTTGAAAATAAGAGATTTAAAAGTCTAAAGGGTATTTAGATTTTTAGCATTTCCAGGAGGTCCCCTTAGTGATACCATGCATTATGTTGGTATCTAGTGTTTTTGACGATTTGGCAAATCAAAGACAGAACAACATCAGACGATCTTTAGAGTTCAGGATCTAGTCCTCCTGTTCTGAGGAGAGGGATCTCTCAAATGTTGTTTGCAAATTTTTATCTTTATTTGCTTTTGATTATGGATTTTAGACTAGTTATTTAAGTGCGGGTGTTTATTTGGTTGGGTTGAGGTGAGTACAACGGAGATATGAAAGGTCTAGGAAAGATAGACGAAAGAAAAAGTATCAGTTCATTGAAACATGAATTCCAGAAATAAAAAGGTCATGACAAACTCATCGATGGATATGGAGTATCAAAGGGCAAATCTAGCTTGGCCACGGGATCCTTTGTTTAAGGAATGGGAACGGACATTAATGATTTGGAAAGAAAGATTTACTTCTCAACAAAGGGAAACTTGAAAACATAACTTAACAATAGAGATATTTGATAAATGGGGCTAACCATAAATTCCCCAAACATTCTTTAAGCAAATAATGATTTCAAGACAACTTTTAAAATGAAATCTAAGATTCGGGAACTCCCTATTTCCTCAAAGATTTTGCTAAGGCTTAGAAAATATAAAGATTCATGATATTTGCATTCATAGAGGAACACCTAAATAACATCTATACTTACCTTCTCTTGACCTTTAAAACAACTTTTCAAGCGAGGCAAAGGGTAAGATCGAACGACCTCTTTGATTAACTTAAGACAATGGTACTTCAAAGGGAGACTTCAATAACAACTTTCAAGTGATAGCGGACAAGCGAGGAGAACCATAAATCATGCGAAACCAACTATTTATTTGTTAAGGAAATAAATGAGCATGAAGACTAAAGAGAAGGTTAAAGCCTCTAGAATACTTCGAAAGAAAACATAAAACGATGAGGTGAGCAGGTCTAAGGTGCTTCCGAAGTCATTTCTTAGCCTAAAACTTTCGGCCCTCTTGTAGTAAGAGATTATGAAACATAATGAAAACGGGAGAAAACATTAAACAATTAGAATACTTCACCAACAACCAAGCTCATGAATCCAATGATAGAGCCTTCTCGGGAAACCGAATGCAACTGACATCAATAAACATCGAAGACTTCAATTTGTTTTCAACTATGAGACTTGTATATTTATTTTAGAGAGTTTCAAAGTTAAACTTGTGATGTGACAACCAACAACCAACCCGCAGAATTTCTCATCTTCCATGGCAGTATTTATAGGAAGATGAGGAGGTGAATCTAACAAAATATCTCAAGGATAATTATCCTGAGTGAAGACTTCTCGGCCTTTTGAGGCTCGATGGAGAAGTTCTGATTGGATCATTGTATTAAACTGTTTACAATAAATATTAAAGCTCGGTGGGAAATTTATTTGACTTTGAGACTTCTGGGTATTGTGTGAAGTAACTCATGGATATTTTACGCATTGATTTCCTTGCGAAGTAACTCCTGAGCTGTATTTGGAAGGCGAACGTCACGATTTCTTCAATAACTTCGGCCCTCTGTTTTGAAAGGTTTGAGCAAGTGATGGCTTTATTGGTAAATAGGAATCAATTTGCCTCAAATGTGGCGGTGGAAGCACTACATCTGCTAAAACACTTTAGGTTTCTTCATGTGTTTTAGATTGGGGATAAGCTTTTATAATAGTCTTAGCCATTAATCCCCATAAAGCAGTCTTCAATCCTCTTGTCTTTGTATATTTGGTTTCTGTTGTCTCTTTTGGTATGCAGTTAGCAGTGCCCGACGTACACGGGGGCTGCGCGGGGTTATACGGCATCAATGCCTCATGAAACAACGGTAAGAAAACACAATTTGACACTGCAAATGATTTCCTTTAATAAATCGAAGGAGGAGGGTCGTCACCCTCATCTTTTGAATTTCATCGAATATAGCGAAAAATGTTAAACCTGCAAAATACAAACAAAGTCATGAAATCCTGTGTTTATAGGTTAAAGCTGCATTGGAGGATGTGGAAGTAGAGGCAGTTGGATGACATCATCCGATGGTCGGGATAATTGGAGAAATCATGGAATGGTGAAAAAAGATCAAATCTAAGCCGTCGATCGCGCAAAAATTTGAAACGGTTAAAGAACGAAAAGAATGGAAAAAACCTTTGTAAACAATACAATATGAAGTTTTTAAAATTTTCAAAGGAAAAAGGCGCATTTTATATGAGCGGCGAAGTCCTACGGTGGGCCGTAAGGCCGATCGCAAATGTAAAGTGGAAAACGCGATGGCGGATTATGCGACGGAGAGAAAATGCGATATTGCGATTATGCGATGGGCGAACACGTGGATGCATCGCAAATATTTGCGATAGCTCTGGAGGAAAAGTGAAAATTGCGATACGCGATGCGATGGATACGCGAGCGCAAATATTTGCGATACATCGGTTACAAATAAGAATTTTGGAAATTCTACGTCACACGCTGCGATAAAGCGCCAGAGGGTTAAAACTTGGTTCCAAGGTGCGGGCGTATGGAAGAAAGGGGCTAAGGGCTTAAGCCCAGGGGCTTAAGTCCTATACATAAAAACATGTATTTCATGGTTTTTGAAGGGTTTTTTTGAAGGAAATGAAGGTTTAGAATTAATGTTAAAAGTGGGTTTTTAACCTTATAAAAGGATTTTAATGAAATGGAAAGGAGAAACATGAAGTGTGGGTTTTTATGGAGGAATAGAAAATGAGGTTAGCGAGGAAGAAAATAGAAGGGGACGAAAGGGGTTTTGCGGCGGTATTTAACCCAGGATTTTTGAAGGATTTGAGAGGCTTTAGGATGTAAACAACGATAAGGGATCCGGACGGAGGCATGAGGCCTTAGAGACTTCAAGAGCCAACCAATTTTTAGTGATAAAATTTGTTCCTTGGAAGCTCCAAAATTTTTAGCCACCTTTTGGTATAACAAAATATTATAGGTGGCTAACGACTACCTCATCCATAGATGTAAAAGGTTTCCCTCCCAAAGATGTGACAGCGTTGGTGCAATCTTCCTCCCATGGTGGAATGGATTTCTCCTCTTTTGTCCTCTCTCCATCAAGGTTTGGATCAACCTTTGAGCAAAGTTTTCAAAGAACTCACCCTTGAATGGACCCAAGGGTTTGAAGCACCAAAGGAGGCTTTATCCTCCATGTCTGGCCATTGCAATCTCCACTACTTCTTTCTCTTGCCATTGGATGTAGCAAGAAAAATGCCTCTGACTTTTTCACCCAAGCTCTAGGCTGAAGTGTTCCCATCAAATGTAGACAATAGAAACCTATTTCCTTTGATTTCTCTCTTTCCATAGGGCCTTCTCTCCTCCTTTTGCTTGTAGAATAAAAGCGTAGAACTGATGTAGCTCCCCTAAATGCTCTGAGAATTGGATTTATAATCACCTAGGTATTGATCTAGAACGTGATCCAAACATCTCTCATGCTTGCTTTCTTTTTGAGAATAGGAAGTGCATGGAACTTCTCTTCTTCTCTGCTTCTCCCTCCTTGGGAGAGAGTATTCTTTGATACGAAAAAATATGAGATCAAGCTCATCTTCTTCATCATCTCATACATTATCAAACTCACATCTTGTGCCAAGTTCGATGCTCATAGATACCTTTGTAATATTCCTTTTAAAATATCACAATCTATTCCGGATATTGACTATAGGAGACATTTGTGGATTTTCACCTTATAAGAAAGGATGAGATCTAGGAGCTACCTAACCCTCTCTACGGTGCCTACGTATAGATCTTGTAATATGCCTCCCTCTGAGAATTGCTAAAGAATGGGGTTGCAACAATTTGCGATCATACAATGGATTCAACTGCGTTATTTTCATGTTTGCACATATATAAAGATACAAGTAGCCAATAAATGTGTATTTCAGCATCAAAGAGTACAATTCTTGAGGATTCAATCACTTATATTAGGCGATGAAAGCCTCGATGAGTCTTGTACATGAAAATGAAGGCACACCTTGCTACATAAAGAGAGCCATGGCTAAAACTGCATAGCCACATGGAGAAATTTTCATCATATAAAATGGAAATATAATGATATGACACTAATATCTCAATAAATGAGGGAAAGCGAAGCTCTCAACCCGAAAACACTCATCTGAAACCCTTAGGAGGATTAGCTCTGATACATGTACAAAATATGAAAATACAATAATGTCGGAGTTGCTAGGTAGGCGCAAATCATTAAAAAAATTTGAAGGAGATGGATGAATATGATATGCAATCCTAAAATGGCCTCCTCCAATAGGAAATGCGAGTGAAAGGCGGGATTCTTTCACACAAGGTCTCACCCTCCAAATGTTTGCTAATCCCTCACGGCAAATGCTCTCCAAGAATACTTGTCTAAGAGAGGAGCTGCGCATATGATGGCAAGTGGTTGGCACGATGCCAAAGATGGTGGAATAAGCTCATGAACCTCCTTTTCGATCTCCAAAAGGGATAGAAGCTCTCTCTCTGAAAAACTAGCCAGAGGATGGTGTTGTGAAAACCTCCCCAACAACACCAGCTGACACTACAATCTCAGTTGAAACTACGGCGATGATGAAGGATAATGCTTGACCTCAATGTCTAAATATGAGAATAGAGTGCAATCCTCCAAGAGCTACTCGAAGGAGAGGAAATCTAAACGAGGAATTCCTTGGCAATTCTTGCTAACCGACGAAGATGTTGCTACAAGTCCACCGGACCAAAGATGAATAATACCAGAATGATTTGCGGTAAGCTACCTTGCCCTCATTTTAAACAATGTGAGCTCCCTCGATGGAATCCACTCATTAGGGTTTCCTTCCCTCTGAAGCTTCCCTCATATCTCAACTGCTATTTGGCCCACAATGTGCTCTCCACCTCATGCTACTACTTGCTTAGTTTGACTTTGTCAAACTTGACATAGCCTTCTTTCAAAAAGCCCCCTTTCACACATGGAGGTACGAAATCAAGCTCCCAAATTGATCCTCCTTCATGATAAGAGGATTTTTATTTCCTTTAGATAAAAGTAATGGGTCTCCTACCCATTTTTATTCTTATCCTAAGTGCAAATGGAAAAAATTAATATTCCAAAAAATTTGGAATATTACGGATGGAGACCATTCGAAATCACGATGCCTTTAATACTAGGGTAGTCAATTTTTATACGGTGATGTTAAAATTTGAGATGATGATAAGTGCATGAGTTTTATGTGTTCTCTGAGATTCATGGGACGATCTTGTTGTTGCAATAAGTAGAAATGAAAATAATTTGGAGTTTTATACGCTTGATCTCATCCTCTTGCTATCGGAGAATATGGGCGAAAAATATGGAGACCCATAATGGAGATTCCTTGTATGTACGAGGACGACCCCATAACGAAGAAACAAATGAAGTCCTCGAGTGGGAGATCCTTCTAGAGGGAGATATAAATCTCTAGGAAAACCTATAAAGGTGTGCTAGAAATCTCACGGAAAAGGAAGAGAGCGGTACAAAAGGACCGTGGATATAAAATGCAGAAAGAAAAGGGATCTAATGATGTTCCTTCTACAAAGGTGAAATCCACCTTAGATGAAGGTGGGGATGTGTACTTGGCTTCTTCTTAAAGTACACATGTAGATCATGAGGGCATGGTTGATTGATTGAGGTGCATCCTTTCACCTCAGTCCCATAGGGAGTGGTTATGTGAGTATGAAATATGATGGTGGTGATTTATTCTTAGGGGATGTGAGGAAGGCAGAGTTTTTGGACATGGAAAATTAGAAATTTGAAGTTGCAAGGTGGAAGGATTAGAACACTTCATGGTTTTCTACATATTCCTCCATTGGCCGGGAAATATGATTACGTAAGAAGGTGGATGATGCGGGTTTAAAAAAATGTTCGAAGGATACTGCAAGATCGTTGAGGAGCGATGATATTGATGCGAATGAATGCAGTTGGAACTGCAGCAAAATTCTAGGTAATGCTGTTATTGATGGGTGCAAAGTTACGTAGGTTACTAAGAAATTGGACCTAAAAACCTTGTGGTCTCGAAGAAAAGAACCATGCCTATGGCATCAAAGGCTTGGACATATTGGAGAAGGCCTTAGAAAACTTGTAAGTGACCAGTATGTAGTAGAAGGTATGTCTAATTTCTATAGTTTCTATTTTGTGTGTCTATATGGTGTTGCACATCATTTTGTCACCATGACATTTAAAATCATCGATATGGGTCTATCACCATCTCTCATGTTCCATTAGAATTAAAAAGCACTTATGTTCTTGAATCAGTCATTAGGAGAAAATCTCTGTCAAGCCATTAAAATATTGTCTGTACAGCACTTTTATATCCTTTTACTAGCAACACATATGCTTTTTCCATTAGCCACGATTATCGCTACCTCATTCACCACTAAAACCTATGTACCCCATAAAAAGAAAGTAAATATAAAAATTAACTTCTAGAAGCTTAGTTGGTTGGAATATTCTCCATGGAAAGATATAATTGTGCTAGTTAGCAGAAACACATCCCTCTACCCATAGACATCACTTGGTCCAAAGACACTGGAAGATGTAGTGTATGAATTTGTTACTAGGATTAATCCCTCTTCTGGAAAAGGAATCCAATATCCTAAAATCAATAGGAAAAGCCCAGGAAACAAACAAACAAAAAATGGTGCTTTCCTTAGCTTCTCTTCAACATAAAGCATGCAACATGAAAGATCATTACGTTAAGAAAGTTCTTGTAGAAGTCCTTTTAGGGCTTTCCACAACGAATTTTCCTCAATGCTTTACAATCTCTCCAAATGATTTCCACAGTTTCTCCATGATGGCCAAAGAGATGCCATGACAAAACATTCAAAGTCAAAGCATCATATAAAAGAAAATTTAGATAAATCCTTAGTACAGCACTCTGACATATAAATGAATCGATAATCAATTATAAACCATGTGAGTGATCAAAGATCCCACAAATAACATCGAAATAGACACAATTAGGAAATAAAAATTAATTTGTATTAAAATAAAGAAGAAAGCTTACAACTTTGGTGCCTTGATGTCACAAGCCTCTTCCAATGGTCTCCTTTCCTTCCCTTGATAAACAGAGCTCTTTAGACCCCAAAACCAAAAACATTATTTTATCAATCCAGTCTCTATAGCCTTCCATTCCTATGCTAAATTTATAGGAAGGATGAGAAGGTTTCTAGTTCCACTTCTCAGGGATATGATCCTAAAATAAAAGGAGATTAGTTCCATATACCATGGGATGATGTGAAAGTATGTAGTGGTTGAGGTTTCTAATTTTGCATAAATTCCTCTACAGCTTTAGAAATTATTTTTTTTATTTTGCGTGCGTGGACGGTATCACTTTCAGCTGTTGAGGAAAACCGCACGAGGTGCGCGGGTTTTGTTGAAGAAATTTGAGCGGAGTTCTCAATTTTTTTTTTTTTAAGCGAGTGAAAACCAAAATTCCTTTTGTCCCTAGTATTATTTTACTTCAAAGCTGCAAGGATTCACTTGAGCCACTCCATCGGATGGAAAGATATTTGAAGCGACGATCCTTGGTGACAAATTTTAGTGCTGGTGCCCCCTAAAGTGAAATCTAGAAAATATGTTTGATATTTGAAGTGATTTATCATTGTCTGATTCCTACTCTCTTTCTTGCCATTCCAACATGATTGATAACTTTAAAACCATCAAATTTAATCATTAGAAATCAATTGGGAAATTTTGAGCCATTTTTTGGATATAAACATGTTTTTCAAAACCACACGGCGCTTGTGTAAAAGTTACTTGTGTGTACCTGATACATTTTTGGGCATGAGCTACACATAAAACCCTCTCTGCATGACACGATGATTTTTTCTATTAAAAAATCATCGAGGTGCTACAGTTTCTCCACAGCACACCCCTAGATGGCCAATTTTAAAACCTTGTTTTCCCCCTAAAATCCTAAAAAATTAAAATAAAAACTAAACGGATGAAAGAAAAAGATAATTATTATGTGGAATACTTGGCGTGGATGGTTCTCGAAATGGTTGGTCGGTTTCTTTGATATGAATCCCAGGAAGATTTAGGGCAAAAACTCTTTCTTCTCTGCAACTCTGAGAAAACTTAAGGTGAAAACGATTTGTTTAAACTTATTTTTGTAATTTTAAATGAATAAAAGTATATTATTTTATTTTTATTTTAGAAATCAAAATCAAAATGTTTTTTATTTTTATTTTTGGGGATCAGAGATGTTGTAATTTTGAGTTTTGTACGGAAACATGTTATTTTTGGAAAATAATCATTTTGACATTGGAGTAAACTTTTGTATCGCAGATATAAAATATGAAAAGCGAAATCACGGAGTCCTCTTTTAAACCATTTTCGGACTCTCTAAACATGAAAATATGTGAAATTGCTGATTATTCTAACTGGTTAGAGTGAATGAAAAATTGTTTATTCAATATAAGTTTACCCCTTTTCAGGACAATCGGACTATTTATGAAAAAGGTATACATTGGCTAAGAATGGTCATTGGAGTTAGGTTTGTCTTGCATTATTTTATCCTTTTCGGAGCTTGGGAGACTAAATTTATGAAAAATAACACTTTTGAGTTTACTTATATTTTCTATGTTATGTAACCAACTCGAAATAGAAGAAATGAGATATCAACGCCTTAGAAATAAGCACTGAGGGGAAACCTCCAATACATTACATAAATGATCCAATTCTTGGATAGTCTGATTCACAAAACCTCACTACATATATAGGAGTCCATGGGGCCATAATATAATCCTGAGTAGACACCGATGTAAGTAATCCTAAGCCGTCAACAATAATAATTTAAAGGGCTAATAATAACAAAATGAAGTTACAAGGGTACACTAATAACAATAAGGAGTTTACACTAACAATAATAGGGGTATACTAGTGATATAGGGACCTAACATGCCCTCTCTCCTTCCAAAAAAAAAGTGTTGTCCTCAACACTTGAGTAGCTAGAACGCTTGTATAAAATTCTCATCCTCCCATGTAGAATCTTCGGTAGGTAAGTTCTTCACTTGATGAATCCTCTGAAATTGATCGATTAGTAGTTGTGAGTTTTCTTTTTTTCCTTGTTGCTTCGGGTTCCAATGGTGCCAGCACATCAAGTTCGCTTATCTTGTTTTGAAGTAAGGAAGATTTTCACCTATAACCTTCTTTAAGCATGAAACATGGAAAACTGGATGTACTTTCTGACGAAAAGCGAGCTCAATTTGTATGCCATAGTACCAATCTTTTGCAACACCTTGTAAGGACCTTAGTACTTTGTGACAATTTATTATCCTTCTTTGCTTGCTTGAGGGACATTTTGTTTGTATGGATTTATGTAGTAAAAATACCCAATCTCCTACATCTTAGAAACTTCTCTCGCTACGATGTTGATCACTTTATTTCATTTCATTCGATTTTGTGCCAAATTCGGGTTATCCTTTAGGTTGGAGAACTTCTTGCTGATGCTCGATGTGATCTTCCCTTGCTTGAACCTTGAGATTTTCCCTTAAAGATGATGTGATGGATGGTGGATGATATCCATAAAAAGTGCCATAAATGGGGTCATTTTTCTTTGATTATGGAAGGAAGTGTTATACCATTCGTAAGGGGTAACCACTTGACCCATTGTGTTTGTTTATCGGATGCAAAACAACGAAGAATGTCCTTCCAAACATTTATTTACTATCCGAGTTTGACCATAGGATTGAGGATGATAAGATGAGCTATGAGCTATTTGAGTACTTAAGCGAGAAAATATGCTTTCAGATCAAAAATTTCAGTAAAAATGGGATCTACGTAAATACAATAACCCTTAGGCTTCCATGTAGCTTTTGAATTAAATCCCATAAATGTAGTAGCAAGCATGCTTGCTTTAAATGGATGAGATAATGCACAAAAGTGTGCATACTTAGTAAGTCTATCAACTACCACCATAGTGACACTCTTTCCTTAGGACTTAGAGTAAGCCTGTGATAAAATCCATTGAAATCTCCTCCCAACGTTGACTTGGAATGGATAAAGGTTGTAGAAGTCACAGGGTCTTAATTGTTTCCACTGTCTATTTTATGGAGAGCAAGACATTAGCCACAAAATTTCGAATATCAGATTTAAGGCCATCCCAAAATTCTTTCTTCACCCTGTGGTAAGTTTTAAAAAATCTGAGTGTCCTCACAAGGAGAAGTGTGCAATTCGAGAAGAATCTTTTGTTTTAGTTGGGAATTCTTACAAAGATATAAACGTCTTGCCACATAGGGAATCATTTTCCAACTAAATGTATCGGATGTACTAGGATCTTGCTGCAACTTTTGGAATGAGTATCCATACATCTTTGTCCTTCTTCCATTCATCTCTTGTGATTATCAATACGGATTTGGATAATAGAAATGGCACAAAACAATGCTTCCACCTCTTCATTCTTTCTTGAGAGTGCATACGCAGCAACATTCGGCTTTCCTTTTTGTAGATTATTTCAAAGTCATAATGACATCTTTGTGACCCATTTTTGTTGTTCTTGACGATAGTCTTTGTTCAAGTGTTTAAGACTATCATGATCGGTTTTTACCTTGAAGTGTCTTCCCATTAGGTAAGTTAAGCCATTTCTTTGAGTGCATGTAGTATTGCTTCTTTAATTTCTTCTCATAAATAGGTTTGCAATAAATACTTTCCCTTTTGATTGAATGACTTTAAAGCAATGGGTCTTCCTTCACCCATTAAGCGCACCAATTCCATTTCTTTGAGGCATCACATTCCATGATAAAGGTTTTTGTAAAGTCTCTGGTGTAGCTAAGGCCGGTGCTAGGCACATTGCCTCTTTAAGACGTTCAAAGGCCTTAAGATTTAGCCCGGAGTCCATGAAATGCATCTTTCTTAAATAATGTTGTTAAGTCTTGCTATTCTCCATAATTCTTAACAAACTTGCGATAATACCACTGTTAACACGAAATCCTGCATATAGCTTGCTTTATGGTTGTGAGGAACTTTCCATTCCTTAATGGCTTTAATTTTGTTAGGGTCCACTTTAACATACAAATTGAGATACAATATATTGATTATTCCACCTCTTATGCTCCAAAGAAACATTTGGACTTTTTTGCATATAATTGTTCTCTTTGCAATAGTTTAGACACCATGACATGTTCAACATGATCCTTCCAAATTTCTTGTAGATTAGTATATCATCAAAAAATACTAGCACAAATTTTCTAAGGAAGGGTTTGAAAATGGAATTCATCAACCCTTGAAATGTAGAAGGTGCATTGGTAAGGCCAAAGGCATGACCAAAATTCATAATGACCCTCATGAGTTCGAAATCTTTGTTTTGGAATATCTCAGTCTTCATTCTAATTTGATGATATCTGAGCAGAAGATCCAACTTGGTAAAATAAATTGCTCCATGTAATTCATCCAATAATTCATCAATCACGGAATGGGAAATTTGTCTTTAATGGTGAGCTTATTAGGCTCATATAATCGGACTTATTCGCCATGATCCATCCTTCTTGTATTACCAATACTACGGGAAGCGAGAGAAAGAACTTTGGCCAGGTTGAATTATACCCGCCTCTAACCTTCTGCAAATCATACGTTCAATTTGCTCTTTTGGAAGTAAAATCCTATAAGGCTGATGTTTGGAGGAACACTTCTGGAATCAAATGAATAGCATGATCATGATCACGAATAGGTAGAGTCCTTTGGGAGTTTCAAACACCTTGGAATGATTATCCCAGGAACTTGTGGAGATCTACTTGAGAAATAGATGATTTTGATGTTTGGAACTTCTAGTGAGCATGAATTGTGCAATTGCACTCATTTTTCTTTCTTTAGAAACTTCAGCCATGACATTAGAGCTTATTATCCTTCTTGGCTTCCTGCGATACCACGTAGTCAAACTCGCCTTTCATGCAAGAAAAAAATTTCAGAAAAGTTCTTGAAAATTAAAAGCTACCGTCCCCAAGATTGTAACCATTGTACTCCTAGTACAACATCGGCCACCTCCATAGGGAATGGAAAGCATTGGACTAATCAAATACATATTCCCCCATGGTTAGCTTGATATTATGGCATTTTCGGGCTTGATTATAGTTCCTCCATTTGCAACCATCACTTGACGTGCAGTCTTTGGGTATAGGAAACAATTTAATTCATGTTACTGTATATAATGAATAAAATTATGGGTGCTACAGATCAATCAACACTATTACCCTTTTCTTCTTTATATGTCCTTCTATCTTGAGAGTTTGAGGAGTGGTAATTCCTGCCCGACATTACATGATATGGTAGGATTCATTTCTTCTTCTTCTAGGGGTGGTTCTGGTGTAGATCCTCTTCTTGTTCATTTTCTTCTTCTTCTTCACAATCTATGTAAAATAATTTCTTCTCGGCACACTTACTTATTCTTTAGTGTATTTGCTATCACAAGCTTATAGCAAAGCCCTTTTGCTCTTTTTCTTCGATTGTTGTGGTGTCAACCTTGAGTTATTAGTAGGCGTAGCAACACTTCCTTCTTTGTATAGAATTGGTGGTAGGCTTCCTTGTAGCCATAATTTTACATTGACTTTTCTTGCCAACTGAATGCCTTCTCAGTGAATCGGGTTCCAATATGACTTCATGTTGGATGTTATCCTTTAAAGTGCCTGGGAAGAGATCAAATCCTGTGTTCCTCACAATGAATCTGATTACCTTATATTCAATTTTTGGAAGTCCTCGATGTCTTTGCCCCACTAAACCCTTTTGTTTGAGATTTATCAATTGGGTAAAGAAAGGTGTTGCTCTTTGTATCCTCATAATGTCTTTATCATTTCCTCCCAGTAAAAATTGACCATTAATTTTTTTACGGGAGCAAAGCCATTGATATACAATGTATTTTGTTCTAAATGTAAAGTTGCAATGCGTACCTTTTGTGTGTTTTGTACGTTATGGAGATGAAAATATTTCTCCATGCAGCCAGTATCCATGTTACGGGGATCCTTTCCATCGAAACTTCCTCATATCCATTTTTGGAATATGGTGGTTCTTCCTGCCAACATTCGGAGTTTATGAAATCATGATTAACATTTATTTTTTTATAAATGGGAGATTCTTCTCCTATATTTCCCACCATTAGGAATCATTTGGTTTTAAGCTTGTCATCGGAAAACCTTTACATGTATCTTTTAGATCTACTCTTCATGTTTCACTATTTGTCTTTTATGTCATCCATCTTAGCTTCCATGCCCACTTCCATGCCATCCATCTTAGCTTCCAAACCAATCATCTTAGCTTCCCGCCTTTCGCCAAACCATCCATCTTAGTTTCCACGCCTTTCTTCAAAACTTCTGTTCATTTTTTGTTGTTCTTTAAGGCGAGAATTTGCTCTTGTAATTTTGATATGTCATGTTGCCATTCTTCATCTTCATGAGTCATAGTGAGCCTTAGAAACGTAGTGTTGAATTATTTTTAGGGGCCATTTTGAAATCAATATTGATATCTATTCTAAAGATTCCTTGGAATCAATTCAACTTGATTCTTATCAAACAAAACTTATCTTGGTCGGAAAAAAAATACACCTTTACTATCTTTTAGGAGATCTGATATTGAAATTGAATTATCTGCAGCAGTGAAAATCTTCGATATCTGAAATTCAATACCTTAGTAGCTCTCGACTTCTTTCAAATGCCACGAATTACATTTTGATTTTGATTCTCAAGACAAAGTTGTATGATCTCACAATGACCTATTCTGGTGGTTGGTGGCGACGAACTTGTCGACTTGCCGTGTCACTGTTTTGTCCTTTGTCTCTGAAATTGATAAGCGAAACTAAAGGCCGTGTACTGGTGATCACTTTGGCCAGCCTCAAGTCAATCTTCAGAGAGGTGTTAAACCGTTCCCGATCACCTCTTTGAGATGAGATCGAGAACTGCAGAAAAAGCACTACCTTCACAGATCATATCTCCAAAAATATTGCAGACCAAGCTCTGAAATTTTAGACAAGCTACTCAGGATTTCGGCTTCACCTAAAAATTTCAGCTTCTGAAACCTAGTAGAAAAAAAACAAGCGAAATTCACGATGACACATTTTGGAGCAGCGAAACCCTAGAATCCAAAGCTGCGATACCAAATGTTATGTAACCAGCTCCAAAAATAGAAGAAATGAGATATCAACGCCTTAGAAATAAGCCACTAGGGGGAAACCTCAATACATTACATGAATGATCAATTCTTGGATGATACAATTCACAAAACCTCCTTTCTATATATAAGGTCCATGGGGCCATAATATAATCCTAGTGGTACCAGTATAATCCCTGTGACCTAACAATAATAATTTAAGGGAACAATAATAACAAAATGGAAGTTACAAGGGTACACTAATAACAATAAGGGATTTACACTAACAATAATAAGGGGCTATCTTAGTGATATAGGGACCTAACATCTTATAACTCCCCAAATTGAAAAAATAAGTTAATCCTATGATGGACTCGTTAAAATTAAAAGCATTCTAGAACTGTCGATCACAACGGGGGTGAATCACTCCTTCTTAGGGTTATTTTTTAAATGCTAAGATGGAATCATATAAAGGATGAGCTTACACAAAAGCTGCTTGTTATCCTCCTCGAAGGCAATAGAAAATAAAGAGAGTACTTTAGATAATGGTGGGGGAAAAGTGAAAAAAGAATCCATTCATTGTCTTTATTTTAGAAAGCGACAATGTAGCTCTTAGACACAACGGTTTGTCACACTTGCTTTTTGAGGTTGGAAATCCTTTGTCTTAAATTTAATGAAACCACGTGAAATTATACATCTGGATTACGGTTATTATCTTTGAGTCAAATGCTTCTAAGCCATTCCTGATATAGTTATGTGTTCAGAAATTTCAATTTACCATTCATTGCAAAAATTTGTCTCCATTCGCGTTGACCATCCTTGAGTCAATCCTTGCAAAGTAGTTATTCGAAACTTGATATAATGGTTTGATGTTGCTAGGCTTTCCTATGACGGATCACTTTACATATACATTAGTTCATTATCTAGAAAGTTGGTTTAGAATCCTATCGATTACCTTAGATACGCATGCCCTAATGGCCGGGTTTCTCACCTTAGATGATGGGTTCTCTCATTGGTCGATCAAATGATTCTATGAGTGTTCAAGCTGAAAATAATTCATTCACACTTCAAAGGTGTCTTTGAAGTACTTTGAGAGCCATTGTCATTATTGGTGGTTTTCTCTCACGCTTGCTAAGATTCTCATCATTTATTGGTATCGAGTGGTTTCTAGCATGTTCTACTTCAACACGATCAATCGCATGGATAGATTCGTACTAGTTAGAGAAGCATAAATCAAGATCCTGGATCTCGTTTCCACCATCAGTACAGAGAAGATTATAGTTCATGTCTACGATGACCACTTATGATAGATGGTACACCCATACGTGTATACTTTTTTATGTAATACTAAAATCATATATGTACCAAAACACTTAGTTATTTTTCTCACGAGTATGGGAATGCCTACCTCGGTGATGATATATATTTTCATTGATTTTTTTACGGGTTTTATTTGGTGTCTCAATCCAATCCTTGGAATGATAAAACTTCACTCTTTAGAAAAAATTTCTCGAGACTTCGCACTTGAGGGGGTAGTCTCGGTTACATGTCATTTTTTCACCATGACATTTGTCAATATGGGTATATCACCATCCATAAAATGTTCCCTTAGAAGTAAAAAACACTCATGTTCTGAATCAAGTCTTCGAAATTGGAAAAATATACGTAAAACCCTCAAAATATTGTACGTATTGCTTTTATAGAATTTTCCTATGCTTGTGCTAATGCTTCTTCCATTAGCCTGGCGGCTCCCCCACTCTGTTCACTACTAAAACCTTTTCACCCCCCTAAAAATAAAGTAAATATAAAAAATAACTACAAAGCCTAGTTGAGTCCGAATATTCTTCCAACTAGAAGCCTTTAAGTCACTTTGATTTTGAGCTTTATCCCTCACTTGTGGAGCTTATCCATTGGTCCAGAACTCAAATCCTTCATGGGAGGAACCCATCCCTCTCTTAATGGATCTTAAACTACTTCAATCTCTTTATAAATTGAACTAAAGTTTCAGGTTGAAGGGTAGATATTGATTTGTATAGAATCTTTGGAGAGAGTTCATAGTTTTGAGCTAGTATGTTTTTTTTGGAAAATTGAAGATTACACCTTTGTGCGCATGACTTCATCTTTGGTCATTATAAGAGAGGAAGACTTAACATACTTGAAGGAACATGATTTCTCGGACACATGGGATACGTACTGTATCGAAGGAATAGGTTGTAAGATTGATCTTTATAATTTACGATAATACATATCGATCTCTTTTTCTCATTGACTTGTTTTTGAATTCAAGGAAATGATGTCGATACTTAGATTCCTTGATTACTAAGTTGGATTATTATTTGTGTATCATTATATATTGTAGGTGCTTTGATCTTTTGTATTGTTTGTGATTGTAGGATTTCTTCTTAGCATTGAAGAAATGTTTTGGAGCGAAAGGAAAAAGGCTACATCGAACGTATCGGTTGAATGTTAGGAGCATAACCCCATTATTTCATGGTTATAATAATATAAAGTACAAATAAAATATATAAAGAAATTATTCAATGGATATTTATTACAATTACTAAATTGGAGTACTAGGGAAATCGCGCTTGCCGCAAGAGGATTAATCCTAGTAACATATGGGAAGCAAAAATCGGGTGAGTTTCCCCTTTGGTGCTAAGAGGGTGAAAGTGATATTAGAGCTTGTGCATAGTGATGTGTTTAGACTGTGTCGAGTTCCATCAGGTAATTTTTTATTATTACTATATATCCTTTATGAATGAATTCTCGAGGAATACATGGATATATTTCCTCGGGAAGAAATATGAAGTCTTTGACAAGTTAAAGAAGATAAAGTTGTTGAGGGAAGATAATAGTGGGGAGTTATGCGAAAAAATTTGAAAAGTTTGTTAGAAGTGTGGTATAGCATGGAAGAAAGCACTCCATACACACCTCAAAAAAATGGAGTTTCTTAAAAGGAATGAACGGGAGAAGTATATGGAAAGAGCAATAGGTATTATGTGGTTTTAGGTTAGGACATGAATTCGGGTAGAAGCTGATGGAAATTGCATGTTAAACGGTTAATAGATCACCTTCATCAACATTGGAGGAATATATGACTCCACATGAGGTATGGACTAGTAAGAAACCCTCTCTTTCACATCTGCGGGTATTTGGTAATGACATATGTACATGTTACAAAGGAGAAAAGAACCAGTTGGATAGTAAATTTGAAAGGTGCATCTTTATTGGGTATAAGGATGGTTTAAGGTTATACGCTTTGGAACTTTAGAAATAAAGGAAGGTTGTGTACAATAGGGTCTTGGTGTTTAGAGAGGTAAAATATGTTACTAAACATGAATTACTACCAAAGGAACCTAAGTAGATGGAGTTTGCACCAAAGGAGGAAGATAAACTCTGATATAACATGAATAAGAAGAGGAAGACACAAACTCCGGCTTTGAGAAGATCATTTCGAGATAGAAGGCAACCGAAGGTGTAGTACATATACTTTCCATTCAACTTTTTATTTATCTATTGCGATGATGATCCAAAAAATTTCAAGGAGCGGTAGATTCGAGAGGATGTCAAACTATGGAAAGAGGCCATAGTTGTGAAATGTGTATATTTGGAAAAAAATGAGGCTTTTGGATTAGGTGGAGTTGCAGGTTGGAGAAACCCATTTGAAACAAATGGGGGTTTTAGAAGAGATGAATGCGAAGGAAAGGTGGGGAAATACAAAGCTCGGTTGGTAGAAAAGGCTATTCCCGGAGTGTCACGAATTGATTTGGTAGTATATTTTCTCTTATTTCAAGTTAGCTTCTATTAGATTACTTTTATGCGATTTCTTGCTTCTTTTAATTTTGAGGTAGAACGGAGATGGATGTGAAAGACAATATTTCTCCACGAGGATGCGGAAAAAAGAGATCTGCATGAGTAACTTTGAAGGATTTTGATGAAGGGTAAATAGTGGTATGTAGGTTAAAAAAGTCTTTGTATGGGTTAAAAAGCAGTCACGAGGATGTGGTATTAGAAATTTGATACATATATGGGTACTTTAGCTGCCCAGAAGGATCATACATTGTGTATTTTTAAATTAATTGGTGAAATTTGTGTTATTTATCGGTATTGTATGTGGATGATATGTTTCTCGTTATAAATGACAAAGAAATTATCTAGGATTTGAAGATTGAATTTTCCTCCAAATTCAACATGAAGGATCTTGGTGTTGAAAACTATATTTTGGGCATGGAAATTAAATGATATTGGCTTGAGGAAGCTCTGGTTAAACCATAAGAAGTACGTCGAGATAATACTCTAGAGGTTTAATATTCAAGATTGTAAATTGGTGAAGGTTCTTATTCTGTGGGTGTAAATTTATCTATTGAAAAATGTCCCAAGACAAAGATGAGAGATGACATGTCCACGTGTTCCATATGCGAGTGAAGTTGGTAGCTTTGATGTATGAAATGATGTTTGTACTTCATGGGAACATTGCACATGTCGTGGGAGTAATGCAAGGTTTATGTCAAAACCAAGGAAAGACATTGGATACTTGATGAAGTAGGTTTTAGGTATTTGTGTGGCACTAGTGATTATGGTTTACATTGCTACCAAGGAAGACCATGATTGGAAAACGTTTTGGACATTCGTGGCTTTCTTTGATACGATGCAGGCTACAGAGATTGAGATCGGGGAATGTCACAAGTGGGTATGTGTTTAGCCTATTTGGAGAGCGATTAAGTTGGATGATAAAAACACGAGTCCATAGTTTCTCTTTCTTATGAAGGATGAATACATGGCGACTACTCATGAAAGTAAGGAGGCAGTTTGGTTGTAGAATTGTGTTCAAGTATGGGATTAGTATAACAAGATATAAGGATAGACCATAATGACCAAAGTAAAATTTTATTGGCAAAATAACCCTTCTTATCATTCGAAAAGAGAAACCACATTTGATGTTGGTATCACTTTGTGAGGGATATGGTTGAGGACAAAAAGGTGTTGCTTGTAAGTGGACACTTTGAATAATTTTGCGAATGCATTGTGAAGTCTGTGAGAGCGGGGTTTTCTCGGTGTAAGAAAAAATGGGCGTTAGGGGATGGACCAATAAATAATATCTCTTGTGACCCCCTATGTGGAAAAGAAAATAAAGTGGGAGAATGTTGGGTATGTGTTGTATTTTTTCCACGGCCAATTACCATATCATCGTAGGGGGGATCACGGGGGGCATGCGCCCCCTCGGTTCCGTACACTTGGCATAGTAGGGGGAGTTGTAGCCACCAGGATTTTTTTTTAGACCGTATAATATGTGGGAAGACCTACCTATGGTTTGGTACATGGGTTTTGCACATGGTTTTGGGCATGATGGTTTTCTTCCCATGGTGTTTTAATATGTAGATTTGGTCAGAGACTAAATTTATGTTATTATCTAGGGTTGAATGCTTTAACATGTATATATATGTATTGTAACACATAAATTAATATAATGAAAATCAATTTGGTAGTCATGGGTTTGGGATCCCGGGGAAAATCTCTATGTATATTTATTTTATGTTCTCTCTATTTTTTTATTTTTTAAGAATTCTTTTCTAGGTTATTTCTATACGGGGTTAAAACCTACAATTTTGAGTTGAGCACCATATATATGTAAAAAACTTCTCACTCTTGAATTCATCACATTATTCAAAGAACCATTAGTAATAATATCAAAAACCACATTAGTCGGTTATGTAGATAATTTTCATGTCATGCCTTGTACATCGTTGGCATCAATTCAACTCCATAAAAATAAACATACATTCATTGCTACTTGAAAGAACGAAGAGAATACTTATCTCAAAATCTAAGCAGGAAATTGAGTTTGGGACAAAAACTCTCACCCAACCATAAACAACTCCAACCAAGTCTTACTTGCAAGCACATCGACATCAGACGATTCTAGTGCTTGAGGTGGAGTGCTTTGGAAGAGATACAAAATAGTTTCTTAAAACGAAACAAGATGACACAAGGTCACACAACATTCATCCCCCGGCTACACAAATTCCAACTAAGTATTCCAAATTTTACATGCATCTTGTCATCCATGCCTGATACCATACAATAGAGAATTCACATCTCACTTTTAGGGAGAGGAGAGTACAAATCATAGGAAGTTTCATCGATAGGATAAGCTACTAATGTGTAAAGAGAAAACCTTTCTAGGTGGTTCCTTAGTGAGTCAATAACCTAGGCTTCAACCCCATGGTAATTTTGGGGGTTCAAAATCCTTCATAAGCACTGAGTGATTCTTCCTAATACAATAGGTTCTTCGGTGTAACCATTCAATGGTTTTTTTAGCCCTCGGAAAAGCCTCCACTCTCTATAATATTTCACCTGAAGCCTCTCTTAGAGGATTCCTTATATAAATTATTTTCTAGACTCTAATTCTTATCTTTTTTACTTTCTATGACACTTGCCACCCTTGGAAGAATTTTCACAATGATATTTTCCCTTCTGTATTTCCACTATGCATACCCTAGGAAATAGTCCCAGTCAGTTCCTCTCCATTCGACATGTTTTTGTGTCTCCTAATAGACCCGGCTTCTTGTCTTTTTCCAAGGCACCATGCAGTCAACTATTGAACAACACAACCCATGCATGTATTTAGATTTTTTCCTTTTCTTGATTATGGTTGGAGATAAAGGATACTTGGGCATGTCCTTGCCTCTTCCATTAAATTTAATGCATAGTACGAGTCATTTACTATTCTCATCCAACCCATGGCTTACGTGTTTAATTTTCCAAATTCCTCAAGCAATCTCCCCACCCAGTAATTAGAATTTGTGTCCCTTCTCTCAATCTTTAAGTAATTTGAATTATTTATAGTAATGAGAGGTTCATCTAGGGGCTATTATAGATTCATCCCATTCCATTTTTTTTCTCTTTTAAATCTTTGGATATTATCACCTATTTGAAAATTTGTTACTTCCATTTGGGGTTATATTTCCTCTATTTTTTTACTAGTGTAATTAATTCTATATTCCGTGACAAAAATTCGCTTTATTTGAAAGGACTCGAGGTTTTCAACCTAAGAAATAATTAGAAAATGACCTAAAGGATACCTTAACCAATTTTATCCTTGATATCTATATGTTAAAAAGTGGTCAATCTCCTTGTGAATTATTTCGGGTTCTAAGCCAAGGTTCATCGATGAGTCTAGAGGATTCAATTCACATTCATTGGTGGCCCCTTAATTTTCCCAAAATGAAATATGCCATTATTATTACATTCAAGGGGTGTATACCAATAGCATAAAGATGAAATTGAGATTTAGATCCCACAATTACATACTCATTTTTTAAAATTTTAAGGCAAAGAGATTCTCCCAATAATTTTCTCTCTTCTCATGAATTATATATGTACTTATTATGAATCTACCATTGGTAAATCCTTTGAAATCAACTTAATCCAAAATCTAGAGGAAATGATCATAATTTTGTGGTGAAAATGCGATTCCATGCGGTCACCTAATCTCAAAACTTACCTAAAACATCGTAGGTAACAAAATACTAATATTTTCAAAGAATACATAATACTAATGACCTTCTCCTTAGAAAGAATTGACATTAATTTAAAAAGTGCATTATGTTTTTAGATTATGATCAAATGATGCAGACGTACATGAATACCCAAATACCTAATGTTGTAAGATAGATTAATCATGTTTGAATATGTAGAGGCTACCCTTGCTTGATCTAAAAGTCTTGTCGATGCTTTTTTGTTTTCTTTGAAAATTTCTCTTTTAGTTTCTTTATGTTATTGACATAAATGATTTACATCCCTTCGATGAATACAAAGCAAAGGAGGACCAAATGTTTTTCCAATTCCCACCCACAATGTAAATGCCTCACATTATCTTAGCGATGGATTTTAATATCTTAAACAATATTTTTGTTTTATAAGAGCTAGGGTGAGGCGTGGATTAAAGATTGGTTTGGGAAGGAATTTGTAGAATTATTGATTTTGAAGAATTATGTATAGAGGGAGTATAAGTAGGTTAGAATCAAAGCTTGAAAATGACTATATATATATATATAAGACTAGGTTAGAACCAAATTATTGATCCAAATTCTATTGTCCCCAAGAAGTTTGAAGAAAAAAGAAATTGGGAGGGATTAGAGGATATGTCCTTATATATCCCATGGGTTTCCCCCTCATGAGGAATATGCTTGAGTTTTCATCTTTTATTTTTTTGAAGGAAAGAAACATGGATCCTCTCACCAAGTCCTTTCCATCCCTTTGGATGTCATGTCCTTGTATAAAATTTATGGATTTTCCAAATGATTGCATAACCTTTTCAATTTCATTTCAACTTTCCTCATGTTTACTTGGCCATCACTACCTCTAGAAAATGTCATCATTTATACACTAATTTTGGATTCCTTTTAATTTATTGAATATTGTTTAAGTATATCCTAGATTATTTTTAATTTAGACATTTGGCCTTCAAAATTCCATGAGAAAACAAAGCAACAAAATTGTACTATCACATAATATAATTACAAGTTGTAGAACCATATGTGTGCGTCAATCTCAATTGAATCTAGGGAATACATGATTTAAATCCATTTGCACATGTATATGTGTGATATATTTAACCTTTCCATTTAACAATCTATCATGCATTTCCTTGAAATTACCCCAGGCTTCTTCATTTAGTTTCATTGTGAGTTCATTTTACTGACAAATATAATAAATGAGATTTTGACCCATAGTGGTTGTAAGTTGTGTTTTTGTTTCCTAATATCAAATGATTGTAACCATTTCTTAGATAAATTACTAAATTTCCCAAAAGTAACCAACATCCATTTTTAATTCCAAGTGCTTCCTCCAATTTAAAAATGAAATGCTAGTTGTCCCCTTGCTAGGATAAATAAACCACGGGTATAACCAACTAGAGGTTCAAAAATTTTGAATCCTTGTTTTAGAGCTTATTTAGAGTCTAATATTCCATAAGAAGTACAAAACACTTAAATATGGAAATTATAGGATGTGGTTTAAGTATATGTCCTCTAATAATACCATTTTTACCATCTCTTCTTTAGTTTTTCGTATTTGGGCTCCATATGATTAGCTCCCTAGTACCTTGAGAAATTTCTAGAGTTTTCTCACAATAAATGATTTCTTTTATATACCTACCTTTGCCATATTTATGTTTAAACCTTGGTTATTCATCCCCTTGAAACAAAATTCCTTTCTCCATGACTTCATGCCTTTCACCTTATTTAAGAAATATTTTTAGAAATGCTTTAAGTTGAGAGGATATCGATGCATGAACTCCATAGTCAATATGGGTATTGTGATGCGGTATTAAGAGAAGGTGATATATTCCATTAAATGTATATGTAATAGTGGTTGGCTTGCATCAAGGGGCCACATTTGCAATGTGTGAATAAGTATATAGAGATCATTATTATAGTCATTTACGAGGGAACACATGATTTTGATGTATGAATGTAATGGGGTATTTGGATAGAGGTTATCATATGATTTAAGGTGATATTGTGCACCTCCTTATATCTTATTTACATTGGGGTTGTGTGCTCCATGCAGATTTTTTATACATTTTTTTTTTTACTTTGGTTTCTTATGATATTTAAAGTTTTTTAACATTTTCAATCTTTCATTAGCTAGCAACTTGGAAGATCACACTTAAAATCTATGAATATTTCCATCCTAAAATCCCTTAGTACCTTGTGAATTGGTTCAAACTCCATTATTCATATGTGATTTAACTTCTTACTATTTCTATTTTTTTATCTTGCAAACACATTTGACCCTAATTTTGTGTGAGATATATTTTCCAGTGAAGCTTCATAGTATAGGATTTTATTCAATACTATAATCATACAAAGAGACAAAGGTGTGACTAGTATATCCTAAATGATGCATTCTTCATAATATATAAATTTTTTTAAAAACATTCTTGAATCATAAAGGTCATGCTAGGGATATCCCTTATGCATTCATGAGAAGTTTTTGGGCATTAGAGATTACTCGGGAAATAAATTGGCCTCCTTCTTAGCTTAAGTTAATAATAATGATTTTGCAGTACTTTGTTAGTGCCACGATAGATAATCATTTAATAGTGCCACATAGATTAATATTTTCAAGAGATTAACATGTCATTTTATAGGATTTGAACCTAGGTGGGGAGAATAATGATTGTTCTTCTCAACCATGTTGAATTTTGTAGTAATGGTTGGCCTTCATAATAATTATGTTAACTCTTGATGTATTTTTAATGATAAATATAAAGCATGTTATTCATGCTATTGTTAAGAAAATTTTTAAGGCATGCTCTTCATGTCCTTTTCAAAAAGAGAAAATATAGTCAAGTAAAAGCCCTTTATGAATATTCCTCGAAAGTTTGTCACAATAAATATGATAAAATTATATTTAAAATGCGAAATTATACACTATTAAAAATTTATTTGATTTATGGATATATAGATTTATTGTTGATAGTGCAGCCATGTGAATTTAAAATTATGTTGAAAATAAGAAACGATGAAATAAAATCTACGACACACATTTGACACACGATATGACACAGGAAACCCTTTGGGGAGAAAAATTAGGATTGGAAGGTGGAGGCCACTTAGCTCTCTTTCTCTAAATGAAAATATGGTTACAAATTACCAAAGAAGTACGACTTGTGGTTCTTAGTTGTTATATCAAACGAATCCCCTTTGGTATTGCTCTACCTATTACATCCCTCTTGGCTATTTTTCTCACTTATGGAACAAATTCATCAGAAAGAATGTACCCCCTTTTCCTCTAGTGGACCGGTTATAACACAACCAGCCTACCGATTGGTTATGTTTGACTACACAAATCTTAGCCAAAGGATTCTGATATAGAATCTTCAGAGACTTCTAAATCATATTCACATGGTAGCCCCTTTTTCACTGAATAATGCGGCTGATGTGGCATCTTCTCGAATTATCTTTACAGTGAAAATAGGAATGTCAAATTTTGAGCGGCATAAAACTTGCATACATACTCGAATTAATATGATTCTTGAATTTTTGGAAATCTTTTTGATGCACAGACATGCTCCTAGAATTTTCGGACCTTATTTTCCAAACTAGGTACCACTTAGTAAAAAATGTCTCGAAGCGGGATTCTCACTTTTCCTCTCTAAAATTGAGATGGATGAAAACAATATAATGATCAATCCATATCAAAATCAAAAATTTTAAAATTGAATTTTTGGCTCAAAATGATAAATTCAACCCTCCTAATCGGGTCATTGTCCGAAGAGGAACCCATTCGGCTAGCTGAAAGGTAGTTATAAATCTCTTGACCTCACCTAAGATCACAATTTGGATCTCTTTTATTCAAGGAAAATTTGGATCATTTGGTATGAGAACAAGACAAATATGGGGCACATCTCCTGTAGGAAGCGGTCAGTTGGGTGATGTTGTAACATTATTTGGTTTTGATAGAGATGAATATTAGACAAAAATAAAAATCAAATTGCTAAGTTAGGATATAGACAGAAAAAAAGAAAAGAAATAAAATGTTAGGAATATGGTTCATTTTCTATATTCATATCAATAAAATGATAAAGGTAGACTACTTTAAATGAAGAAATCAAAAAATGTTAGGGAAGAAAATAAAAATGGATGCTTTATTTTCAAAAGAATAAATTTGGATAGAGCTGCTTATTTAAATGTGCCATTGAAATGTTAAATTTTATTAATTTGTGATTAATTTTCTTGAAAAAGCATTAATCCTTATTTTTAAATTATTAAGCATAAAAATTTATTATAAACATGGTGCATTTTTAAACTAATGTTGCTAAAATACAAAATATTTTTGTCGGTTTGTGAATAAACTCTGCCCGGATGTTTGAACGAAAGATCTTTTTTCCCACAGATCAACGACGGGGAAACATTTCCCCCCCACCCATTTCCCATTAATGCGAGGGGTGGAGGGGTCCGAAATTATTATTAATGGTGGGCGAGGAGCCAACCTTACGTGTCTCTCTCTCGATGAAAAAAGAAATCTTGGGGTAAACCCAATCTCCTTTCATGTATAAATCTCGGCCCGGCTTTGTAGGTTATGGCCCACTAAGGCTTATCGAACGTTTAAACTTAAAACCTTTTAACTTGTTGACGTGGATCTTCATTACAATCGTGCCATCCATACATAGGAATCATTTACAATCATTATAATATAGGCGTTAAGGTTTAAAACCCCACACCACAAGGTAATACGACAATTACGGTCCTTGTCCAGCCACAAAACTTGAATGCGCATTACAGCACAAACGTATCTAATAGTTGTGCCTTGTTTAATCTTGGTCATCACATGCATCTCATCACCATGTCTAAATGCCTTTCAACGCCATTGTCTAAATGCCATTCAATGTCGGCATCTTATCACCACGGTCTTTGTAATCCTAACCTGTTGAACATTGGTAATCGACGCTTATGCCTTGATATGTAGTGTAAATCACCACGGTCTTTATCATCATACGAACCAACTCACATAGCATTCTTCTCTTGATAGTTGTTCCGGAGAAGCACGCGACGTTTGTTCTCTTCGGTGCTCTTTCGATTAGCCACACACGATCGCCATCATTTCAATGTCATTATAAAGACGACAAATGCATCCATTTTTACTCACGCATATATAACGGATATACGATATTTAGATCGCCATCGATCCACGGGTGATCGATGGTCGATCAACAATCACTTAACACGGATTTCATTCATAAATTTAAACCATAAAAATCCATCACTCAACGTACGAGAAAATCGACATAATAAATAGTCGATTATATACAAATATCGCTTAGATCTAAGGCATTGCTGACCTTAGCCAATAAATCCACAGATTACATTGTATTCTCCCTCGCCTTCTATCTCACGCACTCTGAAACCGAAACATAAAGTATTTACAAAGGCGTGAATCGAGTTAAGTTACAAAATCTCTTACGAAATCACTTACTTAAATCTCCTCATTGCATACATGGCAGATAACAATATCCATCAAATCCACATGCAAATGGGTTTTGAGCATATTTTCCTCCCATTTTCAGCTTGACTATCCACGTCTTCATCGCTCCACTTGGGTCTTCTTTAATTTAGAAAAGGGTCGGATGCTCATTTGCATCACTCTCTCATGAATTCGTACCCCCCCCCACCCAGGTGCATGAGACCATAAACCACCCACTACCGTCAAATCCACTTGTGGTTTTCCTTCCACCAATGGCTCTTGACCCAGTGCTTTGGCCAGTTAGCCTTCACCCCAGATAATCCCATTTTGCCCTCATTTTCCCATTGCCCATATGTCCCCTACCGTTTATCCTATTCATTTATTTAAGTCCATCTCCCAAGCTAGTTATTTGCCATGTCATTACTACCAAGCTGCGAATTTACAATTCGTATATGGTCACATAACAATAGTTACCATAAACCTTTTTCGCTATAGATAAACCAAACATCGCCTCTTTATCACTTTGTCGATCCATCTCTTGTTTGTTACGCTTTTTTTAAAGTTATATTACGTACGATCACCAAGCAAGTCAGTTTCTCTCACACCACATATTGTGTTTCCTTCCCTCTATCATCCAATTATCCATTTCTTTCCCTTCTGTTTGTCGGCCATGGCTCCAAAGGGAAAATCAGAAACGGATTCGGAGAGAACCTTGTGCTGTCACCTCGGTCGATCTACGACCATATCCTTCCTCGCGAACTCTTTCTACGAAATTGTTGACACAAAGAGTGTGAGTTCGATTCCATGAACTACATGTGGGTGAAGCGAAATACCTTGACTGACCAATATCCAATTCGGTCCCAGGAATCTCTTGTATTTCTTCAACTTTCCTAAAACCTACGAGTTTCTAGACTTGATTATTTGGTGCCAAACCTGAGATATGACCACATTAAGGGCGATGAGTAGCTCAGAATGGAGACATTCTAATCACCATTACCTCTTGAAACCATTAATAAAATGCTCTTGATTCCCTAATCGGACTCCATGAACGGAGTTTTCCAAGAAACATGGATATGTACACCATAAGTTGACCTTTCCCCAAAGATCCAGAGATCTTTGAGATCTTCCTACTAGAAGATGATGAATTTCCAAAGAGAAATCCACCCTATCCATCTTCAATGTTCATGAAGCCTCTGAACATATTATTTCCCTACTATCTTGCATTAGGCTATCTAAAGAAAAAACTATTGATGAATCCATCCTTGGATTCTTTTCCATTTTTAATAAAGATTTTGCTTTTTTTCATGTACAATTACAATCAATTTTTGGGCGATAATATACATGAGAATTTTATGAATTTAACACACGAGGTAATGTTCAAGTACAATTCTATACTTGTTCATATGTTTCTTTTAGGACTCGAACACATATTTCATTAAATTTGAAGTATTCTATTACAAGGCCTTCAACAACATTCATTCTTTTGTAAATATTCATATTAACACTTTAAGATAAAAATAATTTTAGAATGTCAAACCAATTAGAGACCATGAATAGGTCAAACATGGGATTGTTAGGTAAAATAGTATCTGATACCTGATATGAGTGTGAAGAAAACTCTTAGAAATAATTTATTTAGATTAAAAATCATATTAGTATGTCTAACATCAAGAAATATATTATAGTTATGGATAACATACTAGAGTCATCAAATGTTTGATTTTTGTGTTAGACGACTCTAACCCCTTTCCCACAACTTGCGAGAGAGTTGTTGATTGAATAATGGTGATGTGGTGATCTTGGTGTAAGTGGGAAAGGAGGTGCCTCCCTTGCAGCGATTTGAAACTGTCTACTGAAACTTAGTAAAAGAAAATTATGCTAAATTTTCTGCCTTCATGCCTTTAAGTAACACTAATGAGGAGGTGATAATTCTTCCTTCTGGCTTATCCAAAAAGCTAAGCACTATTGATCTAGGTATTTCAAGGTTGGGTATCATTGATCTATCTCCACTCAAAATCCAGTACATCGAATGAGAGTTCTTAAATGGGTATTCAAGTCATTCCATTATGATGGACATTGTCCTAGAGTGGAAGTAAACAAGAATTAGTGGTTGTTGAGAACCAATATACATAGGCAAGTAGTGGAAGCAGAGTTTTAAAAAAAATATTACACACTTTATAGCTGATCCGAGATATTTATCTCTCTTGTCAACAATGTCAAAAACTAATAATGGTCCTAATGTAATAGTTCCAACCTATTGTACCAAAAAACATGATTGACCATTACTTTCACCAAGAGGAGAAAATGATAAGAATTTTTAATGGGGAATAAATAAATGTGAAACACAACTTATGGATTTTAGTTGAAATTTATATAAGTCGTCATGCTCTTTAATTATTAAATACTTAATGTAACTACTAATAAATTATCATTAAAATATTAATTTTGAATATTAAATATGTATTAAAATTCATTTATCTATTACACATGATTTTCCATGTGGTCTAAATAAACCACTTAAAACCCATTATCAATAAATTCTAATTAGTTTTGTAAGAGATGTATCTTTCCTTACATTAAGAGATTTATTTCAAAAATATATTACATTTATAAACTTGTATCAATAAATATAACTAATTGGAATACAATAAATAGCTTGAGGCTTGTTAGATTCTATGAGATTATTTTAATTACAAATAGTTTATTTAATAATTGAATTTTACAAAATGTTAATCTTGATGGAAATCATGTCATATGGTGGAAAAAAGTTTAAATATGTTCATTTGTGGCCTTATCTTCAAATGAGCAAAATAAAAAGGTCTTACTTGTCTCATTGTGCGTTAATTAATCCATGTTTGTTTAGTCGTAGATTTTTTACATCGATTTCTTTAAATTAATAGGTATTAAGAACATGCATTCACTTCATAAACCATAGGTATGGGTAAATAAAATCAATCAATTACTATGACTTATCGATAACATGTTGACATGTTAATAATATAAAAATTAATTGTTTAAAATGCATAAGATTAGAAAAAGTTATTATTGAAAATAGAATAAACACTAGAATATCATGAACGATGTTTTTAATTATTATTTTTTCTAAAAAATGTATCTTTAATTACATTAAGAGCTTTATTCAAAAATATAATACATTTATAACCTTGTATCAAATTCATATAACTAAATAGAATTTAATATGGCATGCTTTATGTCTAGTTGGTTTTTATTATTTCAATTAGAAATGATTATTTAGAAGCTGAAATTTACAAAATGTTAATAGGGGTGGGAAAATCAAATGGTGTATTGTAAAAGTTGAAATGCATTTATTTATGATCTATGTCTTAGAACTTGAGGAATCTACTTACTATTCATTGCAATTAATTATTCATGTTTTGTTAGGGAAAACTCATTTTACATGGAGTTTTATTTCAAAAAAACAATGTCACATTTATACACTTATATTAAACTTCATGATAAGCAAATAAAGTTGGTAAATGGCTTTATATTAGACCGCATAACTTATTATCCATTACTTCTAATTTTTTTATAAAAAATATATATTTATTTACATTAGGAGCTACATTTCAAAAATACATCATATTTATAAACTTCCATTAATGCCGCTAATAAAATAGAATCTGATAAATAGCTTCAAGTCATGGTGGATTCTATGAGATTGTTTAAATTACAAGTAAATTATTTAAGGATTGAAAATACAAAAAAATGTTAAAATGGATGGGAAAATAAATGTCTTATCTTGCGAAAATTTTAAATACAACCATTTATGATCTATCTCTTTAATTAATCTAGATTACTTGCCCATAACAAGTTTTTAATTAATTTTTCCATGTTTTATTAAGAACAACATTTTGTTTGGAGTTTTATTTCAAAAAAATACAATATGAAATTAATACTCATATTAAATTACGTGGTAGACAAATAAAGGTCATTAAGCGAGATTCATTATTAACATATGGGATAACATTATTACATATGCAAACCAGTTGATTTAAAAAATAAATAAATAAATTATGGATTAAAAATATAATGCCTTACAATTTAAGGACTTTTAAGTATTCACCTATGACCCATCACCCATTAGCTTAAATAGTCCACTTAATACTTATTATCAATAAATTATTAGATTTATTTTTGGAAAAAATGTCTTATAGTATATGGTTATTATATATCATATTTATACACTCATATTAGAGATATAACTAAGTAAAAATAAATAATATATTTATGACTCATATAATATGACTTCGGTTATTAAAAAAAAAAAAGTTCAAATAAAGTTCAAAACATGATTTATCTATGATAGCATCCAATCGAACCTTGATAGTCCACTTAGAAATCATTATCATTAATTATAGGTTTTTTTTTAGAAATGAAAAATTATTTATAATAGATTTTTATCTAAGAGATTAAATATCACATTTATGCACTCATATTAATGCTTTTTATAGGTAAAAGGTCAATAACTAACTTTTGAGTGTTGTTGATTTTCAATATGATATTATTTACAACCATTAATTGATTGAAGTATATAAATTTATGTAAAATATGGATTAGAAATCACATATCTTATGCTTCAAAAAGTTCAAATCATTTACCTATGACATTTCCCATTGCTTTGAATAGCCAATAGTGAAAGTAGCATTTATCAATAAATTATTATAATTTCTTCAGTAAAATTGCACTTTTTGTTTGCAATGAGCTCTATTTCAAAACTTATATTTCACATTTATATAGAGTATTATGCATATAATTAAATATAGAGTCAATAAAAATAAAATCATGCCTTGATAGTTAGAGTGTAAGATGATTTCAATTGCAAAATAATTCTTTTAATAACACACATACACACACATATTAGCAAAAAAAAAATTGTTATGACAAAGTAATTGCAAAATAATTATAAATAATAAATAGAAATATATAATAATATAATTGACAATTCCCATTGTACTTTTTATTATTAATGAAAGTTTTGATTTTTTAAGTAAGACAAAAAAAAAATAAAAATTCCCATACCAAAAGATATAAAATCATACAAATTGATTGAGAAAAAACTATGTTCAAATTGCATTCAAAAGTTAGATATTACTTGTGAACAAATTTATAAAAATTATCTTCATCACTTACAATGAAGTACCATGTTCTATTGAACATTCAGATGTACTCACGTTTCTCTTTCATACGTGGGGAGTGTTTTAGAAAGGGGAATAAAACCTACATAAGCGAAGTATCTTGCTCTTTTCTTATATGGATTTTATCAGATGTGGTTTGATCGATATCCCAGATGAATTAAGAAGTATGATTTGTTGTATCCATTAGCAATACATTGATTCTTCATAATTATCTCCATGTGAGACCACACATCGATTGACCTTTTCTCATAGAGTGTATTGTCTCCCTTCTAATTTTGTTTGCAAATGACAATGAGACTGTTCCATGCGAATTTAAAGTCCTCTATATCAATATTTGACATTTCAAGTACTTTTCGGATGTACTTATGTTGACATTTAATGTCATATTGCTGACATCATAATTTTTAAGCAATATTTTAACGGTTAAATTAAAAGGCCTTAAAAAATAGGACCTATCACCAAACTTCCAATCTGGTTCTCTTCTTATAACAATTTGTTCATCTTTGATTGTACGATTGGAAGAAAAATTCCTTCCATTTCAAATATCAACATATTTTGACTTATAATTGATGCTCATTTGTGTCTGAAACATAACTGCAACCACATGTATGATATTAACATATCTCCACTTTAACAATTTGTGCTTAATGATATAAAAACCTAACAATTCAAAAATTATGTTATTATTTATTATGAATTAATGGTAATCACAAATTATAATTACAATAGCTTGTTAAAAATTAATTGGCTTAATGATATGTTAACTTTAAAAATGCAACCTAATACCTTTATTTAATTTGTATGGAATAAGCAAGTCTTATAGGATCACATTGACCCACCATTTAAATCATTGATTTTAAAACTTATAATGATTTGTTTAATCTGAATTGAAAGATATAATTACAATGGTTGCAATTAAACAAACTAATTATATATTAGTTTCCACGTATAATATAATACAATTTTTTAAATTTAAAACCTACTTAATTATACCCTAGTAATTTTCTATAGTCTCTACTTTAGTTTCTTACGGTGCTTCTTTTAGTAAAGATTATATGTCTATTGTTACTTTTACATACATCCTAATATAGTTTTTTCAACGCATGAAATAAAAAGAGTTTATAAGAATGGAGTGAACCATCATTTGCATTACTAATTTCTAAGAGGTATAATGATAACTTAAATACGATTGAAAAAAATAATTGTAATGATCTAATTCAAACAAATAGACCAATTATCTATTAATTTTTACATACAATCTAAATCTGTAAAAAATTTCTATAGTATGGGGAATTTTGATACGAAAACATTAAACGAAACCATTCAAATCTATAATTTTTATCAAATACGATAATATCTCACAAAAATAAAGAACATAAAATTATTTTATTCTACTTTATGACAAACCAAATCAACAATTCTTTTATTAGTATTGTGAAATAGAAGTCAACTTAAATTTAGAGCTGACTACAAAATATAGTAATAATTCATGATGTCATACATATTATGACATGAAATAAACACGGTCATCTTAAGGTACTATTAGATGTGATTGAACAACCTTCAAAATAAAGCACATATGTTGCCTTCTTTGCCTTTAATCAACATTCTCCATAGTTCATCGATCAACTAATTATCACTCTTGAGTTGTTCCAATGATTTGAGGAGCAAGAATCACATTTTTCTATTGGATTTCTTTTCATTCTCTCAAATGAACAATCCACTATAATAGTATTGATTGCATCATATTTAGTATGCATTTCCCACTTTTTTTTTCAATGATTTAGTGTGTATACCTTTTTTGGATTACTTGATAGCCTTATGTCCTTTTTTGGTTTACCTCTAAAGCAATCCACATAAACACAAGTTTATCTTGTAATTTCGAAACCAACTTTTTTAGAACTCTCGTTGTGTTTTTTTTCGAATTTGTCGTCCAAATTGCAATTTCAAAATATTCATTTTTGAAACACATTTCAAAATTTTTTTGCATGTGGATGAATCCAAAATATTTTTCTCTGTGTGTATTTTGCATCAATTAGATTTTCTCAATGTGTCCTTTGTTTGTTGCTTCATCATCAATGCTATGATAAAAAAAAAAATTCCTTTAATTCAAGAATAAACAATTTCTTTAGTTGGCGATTCTCGATAGAATAAAAAAAATAGTCCGGTTAAACCATTTTATTTTTATTTACAAAAATTACTAAAAAATAGCATAATAATACACTTACCATATTTGTGTTTTCAACTATTTATAGATTTTTACAATCTTCTCTTTTATCATCTTCATAGAACACGGAGGTAAAACGTTAAACCTTGATTAAATATGATCAAATTATGTAATATAATATATATTCAATACAAATTCGCAATTAAAGAAAAGAATTAATAATGTATGAAATACACACGCACATATAACATTATTTTTGATTGTTAGTTTTGTTATTTTTATTTGTTCTTATAATAAACATATACAATTTTATGGTATTAGAAGCATTAAAATTTAAAGAATAATAAGAAAAACAAAAAGACAGAGAAGTAATAAGTAATTGATATGGCATTATATTCATAATTATAACTTTGCACCTCATCATCATTTTTGTTCTCTTTATTTGTCTCTACATTAAACATATAAAATAGTTTGAATTGTGAAAATGAATAAAAATCATTAAATAATAAGGAAAACAAGTGGAAAATTATAAGTACATGATATTATATTTTGTTCTTGATTATAAATTTGATTCTCAATCTTAGGATTATTGTATTTTTTTCTCATTATTTGTCTCTATAATGTCTGATAGATATGTTATAAATATGAATACAGTATTAATTGAATAAAAAAACTAACAAAAGAATAAACAACAAAGTTCATGTTAACTACCTAATATGACTTCATTTGCTTGATTATAGCTTTGTTTCACATGCATTTGTCAATGTCTTTGTTCTCCTTGCTTGTCACTATAATAAACATAAAAATGTTATAAATTGTGACAATGAATAAAAGCATTAAACGACTATATAAACAATGAATCATCTTTAATCATCCATGTAATATTTTGGTATTGGTTGTAGTATCGTATTTGGTGAATTGATACTTGAAGATTCAAATCAAATCTTTGTATACTCCACTTGACAAAAATTAATTTTACTTCATTTTCTTTTATCACCTCCACTTGAAAGTCAATGTCATTTTCATTGTAAGCATAGAAATTAATAATTATTCCTAATATCTCGGGTTATTTTCCATCTATGGATCCAAATAGGTACATATGATACATATTCATGGGAGTTTCTTTGGACATACCAATCATGCACAAAGCCCGATATTTATTAGATGTGTTGTATTTTTTAATCATTTCAAAGGTAGAAGTTGAAGGTGTTATTGATCACGCCATTTGAGTTTATTTTTCTTTTTCTTAAATGATGACTATAACGTTTCACTTGCTTTGGTGCCAACAAATTCTACATACAAAAATAAAAAAATGTTTACATAAATCAAAATGAAATTAAAATTTCAAATATTGTCATGTAATGTTATTTTAAAATTTACAAGACCACCTAATCTAACCATTTATGTAAGTATACATAAAATATAAAATAACCATACCAATTGAAGGAGACATTGTTTGTATATCCTTGTTTTTTCCTTTTCGCTTCACTTATTTACTTGGAATGTGAGGGACACGAGATTCCACAACTTATGAAAAATAAATAAAGAAATAGATAAATTATGGAAGGCATGAAATACCAAATATTATTAAACCTTATAATACACTATTTTCATTTACACACGATAATAGAGTACATGTGTTATGCAAGTTTACTATATGACACCAAAATTAATCCACCTAGCTAAAATTGTTAGGAAAAAAAAATTATAAGAGTATACATAAAATATAAAACAACCATACCGATTGAAGGAGACATTGTTTGTATATCACTTGTTTTCATTTCTCTTCACTCATTTCTTGGAATTTTAGGGACACAAGATTCCACGGCTTAAGAAAAAAAAAAAATTTATGGAAGGCATGAAATACAAAATATTATTAAAAACTGACCTTATAATACACTATTTTTCATTTACATACACAATAATGAAGGAGCACATGTGTAATGCAAGTTTACTATATGACACGAACGTGTCACCTAGCTAAAATTGTTAGGAAAAGGAAAATACCCATGTTAGTATGGAGTTTCCACATTAAAAACCCACTCCTAGTGCTATTTGCATGTGTTTTTGTAAAGTGGATATTTAATGTGGAAAATCCAACTAACATGGTTTATTTTTCAATTTCATAGAAATATTAGGTAGGATATTATTAAATAATAATTAAAATTCATTAAGTTGTAAATTTCATACTTAGAATTTTATCAAATTATTTGAAAATGAATATAAAATAGACTTTAGAATCTCATTGTTTGTACCATAGTTCTTATCATGTAAACATTTGTAAGAATTTATAATGGTAAAATTTTAAATGAATTAAAAAACAATATGAATTCATCTTCGATAACATTTCATTTCATACATATGCACAAAAGAAAAGAAGCTCAAGCATATACGAAGTTTTCTTAAAAAATAAGGATAACATGAACTTCATTAATCAGCAATCATTTATTAGCAACCATTGTAACAAAGTACAAACTAATTTAAAATTTTCATACCATTTAAAGATTTTGGTGTTGTATTTGGTTAACTTGCTTTTCCTTGGATGATTCCTTTGAATTCCACTAGCTTTAAGGAGTCCCATGGTTTACGAAAATAAAGTAGGAAAGCTGATATCATAGTTTCAAATTATCGAAGAAAAATATGAATATATAAATACTACCACTACTTGCATCATTGTATGTAACAAAATGAATAAGAACAATAACAAGTGTAGAACTCACAATAATCTTGGTGTTTATTAGAAAAATGGCATCACCTAAACCGATTTATCATGTTCTTTTAGTTGTGTCTATAAAGAAGCTACCTTTGCTATCTTTCCTTCTAGCACAAACATAAACACGTTATCAAAAGACAAAAATACCTTTGTAAATAAATAACAACAATAGTATATACTACAACAAAATCATGTTTACACAAAATTTATGTAGTCATGTATATTCTTAGTTAGCTCTGAGAGACCATAAAAAGGCAAACACATTGAAGAATTTTTTCTATCACATACAAAAAGATTGCCAACAACATTGCATTGTAAAGTAAATTTAGTGCATGATGAAATTCCTTCTATAAAACACAAACATTGTCAAAAAAAACATTACAGCAATAATATTTCTAAGGACCTCTCCATTAGCACAAAAATTTTCCTTACTTTTGAAGACAATGAGTTTTTGATCACATGCCTACGTAGATCATTGTTACAATATAAGAAATGTTAAAGCCTCAAATGATTAGAAGGCCCTTTGTATGGAATATGTGGGCTAAGAATGAAGTAAACAGGACAAACAAAAGCATGCTTCCAACAACAACATTGCATTGTGAAGAAAATAATTCTATATTACCCTCATCACAAACACAAGCACATTGTCAATAAAAACGTTGCAAGGTGAAAGAAATCTAACGCATGTTAAATTTAATTTTAGCATAAAAACAAACACATAACAACATTGCATGGTAAAATAAATGCGGCATGTGGTAGAATTACTTCTAGAAAAAACACGACGCATTTCCAACAGCAATATTGCAAACAAAATTAAGTAGAAGAAGAACATGCTAGATTTGTTTCTAATAAAGACATGAGCACATTGCCAATAAAAACATTGGAAGGTTAAATAAATTTAAGCATGCCACATTTCATTCTAGAAGAAATAAAAGCTCATGGCAACATTGCAAGGTGAAAGAAATTTAGTGTGTGCTAAATTTACTTCTACTTCGTACCAGCATCTTGCCAACAACAACATTACTTGATGAGGTAAAAGGAAATCTAGCACATGCAACATATCCTTACGGCACAAACATAAGAAAATAACAACATTGTCTGATTAAAAGCCTAATACATGTTAGATTCACTTCTAGCATTAACACGGGGATATACCAATAACTTCATTGTAAGGAAAAATCTAGCACCCACAGATTTTCTTCTAGCACAAAAAAAATCACATTGCCAATAATAACATTGTAAAGGTGAAAGAAATCTAACGTGTGCTATATTTCATTCTATGTAAACAAAAGCACATAACAACATTACAAGGTGAAAGAAATGTAGCATATGTTAGATTTACTTCTATCACAAACACACGCATATTTTTGGCCAATCTTGAAAAAAGAAATCTGGTGTGTCTTAAATTTATTTCTAGCATAGACATAAACACATTTCCAAATAAAAACAATCACAAAGTGTTAGATTTCCTTCTAGCATAAATAACTAGATTGTCAAAAATAAGATGTCATTGTAGAAAATATAACACATACTAGATTCTTCTAGTACAAATTCACAAACATATTGCCAACAACAACATTGTTAGGCAAAACAAATCTAACACGGGTTAGATTTCTTTTGCAAAACGAGAAGAACATTGCAAATAATAGCATTACAAGGTAGAAGGAATTAATGCATACTAGATTTCCTTCTAATGGAAACATTATCACATAACAACATTGTAGGGTGAGAAAAATTTAGCTTGTGTTATATTTACTTCTAACACAAACATATAAATATTTCTAAAAACAACGATGCGGGAAAAAATAAATCTAGCATGTCGGATTTCCTTTAGCCTAAACACAAAGATGTTACTAATAACAACATTTTAAAGATAAAGAAATCTAACATGCTACATTTTTCTTTTAAGCTGAAACACAAGCACATAGCAACATTGTAGAGTGAAATAAATTTAGTGAGTGTTAGATTTATCTCTACCACAAATACAAACATGTTTAAAACAACATTGTAGAGTATAACAAATCTAACATGTGATCAATTTTCTTCCAACACAAACACAAAGCTGTTTCAAATTGAAATAAATCTAACTTGTGCTATATTTCTTTCTAGCACATAACAACATTGTAGGACTAAAGAGATCTAGTGCATGTTATAGATTTCTTTCTACTACCTTACAAACACATTCAATTGAGAAAACATAATGTACCTAGATTTCCTTCTAGTCCAAATATAAAACATTTCCAATAACAAAATTATAAGGTGAAAAAATCTAATGTGTGTAAGATTTCAATACAAGCATAAACACAGCAGAGCAACACATTATAAGGTGAAAGAATTCTAGTGCATGCTAGATTTGCCCTAACACAACAATGTTGAGAACAAAAACATTATAGGGCAAAGGAAATCTAACATGTGCTAGATTTAGATTTAACCTAACAAAAGCACATTATAAGATGAAACAAATCTAGCACGTGCTAAATTTCCTTCTAGCACACACATAAGAACATAACAACATTCTAGTGTTAAATAAACTGAAAACACACGCTAAAATTTACTTCTAGCACAAGCTAAAGCATATTTCCAATAACAAAATTGAAAGAAAATCTAACATGTGCTAAATTTCCTTCTAACATAGTCACATGCATATTTCTAATAACGGCATTGCAAGGTCAAGGAATATAGCATATTTCCTTCTAGTACAAACAACGGTGCCAACCACAAAATGGCAATGTGAAACAAATCTAGCGCATGCTAGAAAAATTTCCTTCTAGCTCAGACACAAACACATTGTTAATAAAAATGTTGCAAGTTGAATTCCAACGCATGCCTAAATTTCCTTCAACAAACACAAAACATAACAAACATTGTAAGAGGCGAAAAAAATCAACGTAGTATATTTACTTTAGAAAAAACTCAAGCCTATTTCCAACAACAACAACATCAAGAAAAATAAATCTAACGCATGCTAGATTTCATTCTATCATAAATGAAACTACATTGCTAATAACAACATTGTAAGATGAAAAAAATATAATGAGTGATATATTCCCTTCTAGCATAAATAAGCGCACATTGTTGATAACACCATTCTGAGTGAAATCCAACCCATGCTAAATTTTCCTAGAGCAAAAAAATAAGCACAAAACAACATGGCGGAGTTAAAGAAATCTAACTCATGCTAGATTTAATTTTAGCACAAACACAAAGATATATTGCCAAAATAAATATTGCGAGGAAAAAAATAAATCTATTTTGTGTTATATTTTCTTCTATCATAGATACAAGGCATTCTCAACATCAACATTGAAAGGTAGAAGAAATCTAACATGTGCTAGATTTAATTTTAGTAGAAATACAAGCATATTGCCAACAAAAAAGAGTGCATGCCAAGAAAAATAGGACTTTGTTAAATTTTCTTCTAGGAAAAACACAAACACAATGGCAATAATAACATTACAGAGGAATGAAATCTAACATATGCTACATTTCCTTTTAGCACAAACAATCGGATTGTCAACAGCAATATGAAATTAGAAAACTTTCCTTTTGTGGGTTTTTACCATAAAGTTACTTAGAAAATGCGATAACAATTGTTTTAGACGAGCTGACCAACCATTCGATTTACCATTATGTAGCAGGGTTGGGTTCTAGTGGCTTAGTAGAGCACTACTCATTTAACACGGGGTACGGCCCGGATAACGTTGGGCCTTTCATGGATCTCTAAATCTTATCTTGAGAGGACATTGTAAATGTGCATTTAGTAAATATTTTTAACCAACATAACATAAGTTGGAGACGGTCTTGTATATTTAACATTGATGTTGTTGGAGTAGTAGTGTAGTGCGGTAATCCCTTGTTAATATGGCTTGTTTGAGTATGCGGATCTATTGCTTCTCCATTTTGGCTCTACGCATCTCAAATTCCCGGAGAAGTGAATACATTTCAACTATGGGAAGGCGTGGATCTGCAGAGGAATAAGGGTAAACATGTCGATATATTAGTCTTACATTATTGTTGCATACAATGATACTTTTGATACCTATAATACTAATGGCCCAAATAATATTTTGACTACTTCAAGTAATTAGTAACTACTAGGTAGCATGGGCAACCCACTGCGAAAGAAAATGTGAGTTCCCTTGTGCAGAAACTCACTTCTCATTCTCGTTTATGTTGCTTTGAAGTGCGCTCTTTGTGCATTCTTGTGGGCTCTATGCTTAACTTTCCTTTGGTTGGACTTAAAGTAGCGATCATCTTTTCGGCAATACGCACGGGTGTATATTTTAGATTGCACCAATGTCCTTTGATGCAACTCCATTTGGGTGAATATTGAATCGGGCATCAAGCTGATTAGAGTGCAATGTACACATTGATTCCTACACAACCGAGGAGCTTTTGGATTTTTCATTTATACAACTTTTGGGGATCATTGTAGTCATGACTCAAATTTCTTGGCTAGTATTCATTGTGTTTATATACGATTAGGTTCAACTTGTATATGGTATCATCAATATTACATACCATCAACTAGTGAAGTCTCTTGGTTGTCATTAGTTTCTAGGCTCAATTGTACAAAATTTTGGAGAATCAATCTGCGGAATAACGCCATTAGAATTTTTGACTAGGAATCTTGGTTCAAGGAGAGAAATCTCTAGTTGGTTGATATGTATACTAGACCTAGTCTCCACAATGTTGGGGTAATGCATGGATTAGTATTTTGATGGATTTTCTATCAAATCTTACGTTTACATTCTCGTAATAATGGAAATTTAAAATGATAAGCAAAGCAACCGCAGTAAAATATAAACATGCAAAATTTACAACACATTAAACACCCGAGAAATCCTCCGCCATACATTGAGCCCGAGCCATTCTATTAATATAAATGTTGAGTACAAAGGTAAGATCAAAAAACATGCACCTTGGCTTGCCCGAAGGCAAACTAGAAATGCCTGGTGATGAAATCGACTACTCCTAACATGCGATGGTTATCCCTAACAATTTTACTGCGTGTCGGTAGAATTTGCATTGTTAGTACAAACAATGGTTGTTAGGGTCTCCTCACGGTGCTCCCGAAAATTAGGAAATTAACCTCAACTTTCCTCCAATAACCCGCGAAAGAATCGGCCGAATGTTGACCTGAATTTCAACCCAATTTCACCCCAGCTCCTCACAGTTGTTGGGCGAGTTGGGACCCTTTTGTTTACCCCTCGAATCGCGAGAAAATTCTGCAATTATTTCTAAGATCCTTGTCAAAAACCCCAAAAAAACCCGGAAAGGGCTTGCTCTGGATTTTGATGCTCCAAAATTGACCTCAAAATGCTTGGCCCTCCTCCTGGCGAAACAATAACTTTGTAAGCGAGATGTTGGGCTTGTTTCTCCACCAAAAATGTTGAAAAATCTCCCACTTGTTCCCCCGATATGCAATCTTAGTAGCTCCTCGTCCCTTTCACAAGTCAATTATTGGCTTTTCCTCATCAGCTCCTCAGAGATCCCTTGTGTACTTTTCCTTTTTGCATATTGGAGTATTATCGCTCACGATGTTGTGTGCATGCGTATAACACCTTCATGATCTTGCTAACTTCCCCATAATTTGGACGAATCATGTTTTAATACCATTGTAATATTCCTAATGGAAATTTACAATGATAAGCAAAACGAAGCATAGTAATAAAAACAAACACACATAATTTACCATTAAACACCGAAATCTCCATTAATTGCCTTGGTTGAACCATTTTATTAATATAAATGTTGGGTACAAAGGTAAGATCGAAAGCATGCACCCAGGCTTTCCCAGAGAGCAACTAAAAATGCCCGAATTATTGAAATATTTCTCCCTGTATGCAATGTGGTTGTCCCCAACAATCTGCAACGTCTAGTGAAAAAATGCAACATTAATTTGTGAAAAATGGCTAATGGAAGCTCATCCGGTGCCCATAAAATTCGGGAAATTAACCTCGGGTTCTCTCCAATAACCCACAAAACCCGAAGGAATTGGCAAAATGTTGACCTCCAAAATTTTTGCCCAATTTCCTAACTCCTCAAGCGCTAGGCGAGTTCGCACCAAAATTACTGAAAATCCCCTCTGATTTCCTTTCCTTCTCCTTTATTGCATCCAATTTGAACTAGAAATGTGTGGTATCCTCTCAATGCCAAAGATGAATAGAATTTACCTCCACTGAGGTGGCATAAGTGATCCACTTAGAAGAAGAGGGTGACTTTGCCCCCACGAAGAGCAGTAGCAGTTCTGGCGAGATGACATGGGCCATGCTCGATAAATTCATTGATGAACAGGAATTTATGTTCTTTTCCAGCAAAACAGGAATATATTTTCTGGACGAGCGTGTGACAGTGGTGACCTGATGGATAATATTAATAATAAACTGAATTTTGTCATGCCGATCGCGTTATCAAATAAGACATAAAGTGCGCATCTGGCTGGCGCGCGGAAACAATCACTGTATGATCTGACAGACGCCCTCTTCTGACAGCTGGTATCAAAAATCATTTGCCGTTAAAATCCCGCAGTTTAATCCGTTGATGATATCTGGCGGGAGTTACAACCTTCGGGCGTGCTTTCTGGCATGGAAGCTATCATATCAATTACAGAGCAATATTGTGTTTCTCGTCATATTTATCGACAGCTCGAATTTCTCAGCAGGCAGCAAAGTTTCTGGCTGTTTTCAATTCTCTCTTATAAATTACCGTTGCCGCTCTGCTGGACGACACATGACTGGAAGCGGCAATGCTCAATCCGCAGTTCAATAACGACAGCAATATTCATCCCGCAAATCTGCGAGACTAATCTATCTCTGCAAATGATGACTGTATTGATGATAAGTGGTAAACACCATCATGGGTTAAATTGTATAATTGATAAAACCGTATAACAATAAATCAAATGTTCGATGTTGGAATAATTGTTGGTATATTCTACATTACTCTTTGCAATTAACGTTTTCAATAATTCATTCATCTGCTGTGATTTTATGGGTGAACAAATCGTAAATGACATATAATGAACATTGTTCGACATCTGGCAACCGGGTGGACTTTGCTGGTACGGTCGTAGCGGATATCAATGATTCATCGCCAATATTGCCGTCGCTCTTCATTCTGGGTCACTACAAACCGTAGTCTGCTGTGCCAAAACCCGCTGAAGGCTATAACCAGCGCAGATGTGCAAATACAGGCCGCTGCCAATATTGTCTGCCGAATATTTTGATCAACAGGAACAACGATTCGTTGATGATTTATTAACGCAACAGAACAGCGCTCGCCCAGAATTTTGCCGGTCATTTCGCCGGATGGTATGATTCGCTAACGGCATTGATGCATATCGTCTGTTTGGGCTGTTGGTGAAGACGCCTCTGCGCCACCATCTTTACAAACTCTGGCAATATCGCGCGGCTATACCTTATGAAACAATGATTTAGGGATGATGTGGATGAAACAATATCGACCTGCTGCTGCCAGGTACGCTGATTTACGGTCTGGGATTTTTGCATCATTGACCTGACGCGCGTAACGCAGAGCAAACTCTCGACAGCGTATAAGCAGAGATTATGAAGTATGGAAGGGACTTAACGAGATGATGATGGTGCAACAAATTATTAGGCGTTGATTGAATTCTCCAAAGTTTCATCTTGGTGAGCATCCCAGACTCATTGAAACGCTGATCGCATGTGGGTATTTCTGCTCGTATTTATGGGGAGATGTTCTTGTATATTGCGCTCTGCGCCGTTGGCGTGGCGTCATACCTCTGGAAGATAATCTTGAAACAACGCTTATCCTGAAGCCGCTGCTCGAATATTATCAATAAAAAAGTGGAAGCATCGCGGTTATCTTTGTCTGCAAGGGCTTAATCTGCGTAGCGCATGGACAATATCTGTTGTCGTCTGATGTTATTCTGATGCCAGCGCAGTTGAACTGTTTAAAGTTAATAACAATCAACGTTTGGCATGGGTTATCGACTGCTGCGCAACAAGCAGCGCAGGACTCTGATTTAGCGCAGTGGAAGACAATCCATTGCAGTCATCTGCGGTATAACGTAAATTAGTATGTTGTATCGCTCTGACCTTCTTTGCTGTTTGTATTCTGTATTTAGTGATAAATCAACAGTTCTACTACTTCCAGTCTTCAGCGGTGTACTATATTCACCAATAAATAATAGGCGGAACGGCGCGGGGCTGCTCGTGCTCTGAAATGATATCTGATACTCATTTTGGTCTGCGCATCACATGCAACAGCAATCTGAATTCCTTTGCTCTCGATGCTGAAATTTGGTATCAATTTCGCTACCTTTATTCTGGTATCGAACAACCATTATTTGTTCCATCAAAGTGTGCTCTATTCTTATCAAAATATGGAGATTAAGGTAATGACGGTTGAAGGTGATCCAGCATATCTGTGAACTGGTGGGGATGAATCCTGGTGATGCTCATGGGAGGTGTTTCATGACGACAGTTTTCTGCCTGGAAAAATAAGTATTGCCTGTGCAGGGTTTGTATCTATCAACAGCGCTCACTGTTAAAGAGTGTTGGAGAGTTAATGGGTTTTAATATTAACATATGAATTCAGAAGATGTAGGAAATATTGAAGGAGGAAGGACATTATGTGTATTGAATCCTCTCTGAAATTATGAAGAAAAAACATCGTGATATGGGCGTAAAAGTGTATGGGGATTTTTAATTTCTGGCGTGGTCTTCTTCAGCAAAACAGCAAGATGACATCGTCAGAAAATGGAAAAATCAGAAACGTCTGTGGTGCCTGGCAAGTGCAGGTGAAGTCGTCAGTGGATAAAATCTATTATTCGAACTGCAAAGTCACAAACATCAAATAAAGGTGTTGTAATGGAAAAATGGGGATTTTCGAATCGATGATAAAAATAAGAAGGATATATGGGATAATGATGCAAACAAGTGTGAGTGAAGTTAATGATGTATCTAAAATATGATTTCTATGCAGTAGATTGTTGATCTGACATATGAGTCATGCAAATATTCATGTTGTGGTTTTTCAAACTCGATTAAGACAGAGTGAGATTGTTGATGAAGTACAGGCAGACAATGTTATTCATGTTGTCATGGAAATATCTGGCATTTATTTTTTCTTTGTTACTGACGCTATACATTTCTGCATAGGCATCATGCTCTGAGTGACACGTGGAAGAATAACATGCTATAACAATACAAGGTATGAGTTGGTAGTATCACTGGGCTTAATATAAATTGATAATCAGGAAACTGCGCAGAAGCCGACCTGCTCCAGCTAAGCGATATCCACTAACGGGTACATGCGTATGCTGGTCTGCAGCAATGTTGTTCCTCGGTGAGCGGGCGTCTCGATGGATTCTGCCGACAATGCGGCATAACGGTTACCGTGCCATCGCCATTCTTGTCGTCATGCAGTTGGCATCGTCTGTAGATTTCAGTACTCTCTTTGTTCTGCTAAAATGATCCAGCAGCGAATTCAGATCCGCTCTTTTCTGTCTTCTGCCGCTCTGCCATATCAATGGCGTGGCAGACAATAGATATGTACTCATTTCTGAAACCATATCATTATGAAATGGATTTCAGAGGAATCGGTTTCTTTATTTCTGATACAGTGGTATTCACCCAAAGAGGCCTCTGTGAATTTGTGGCAGCCAGACTTGTGGATGTTAACGCAGCAGGCTTACAAATGCACTATGACCTTGCCAATCATTGCCTCTCACTTAGCGGTCTCAATTTTTGCTAAGACACTCTCATAGTCCTTCATGGCTATACTGTACGCATTTTTCTCGAGCTCTCAACAACGATGGGTCAGATTGTATAATTATAAACCGTAACTAAAATGGAACCTCTGCTATATCCTAATGAATTCAATTAATATGTATTTATTCTGGTGGAAACCTACAGATTGGCAAGATTACGTTGACGGCATTCCAAAATGTTAAGCTGATGGAAACAATTTCTTGTGAGATTTATCAATTTAAATGCTCTATCATCATTCCTTGGTAACGCTGATTTGTTCCAACACCACCGTGCATAAGGATCTTCCAGTATATGATGTTGCAACCGCCTTTCTCCTTACCTGTATACTCCACCTTGTTCAAATATTCTTCCATGGTGTGATCATGAAGTCATTTCAATATTCTTATACTCTGCACTAATCCACTAATATTTTCCAACATCTATCTGATACGATGCGTTTAATCTAACAAGATTAACAAATTGATACTGCAAGTTTATATTTAATACGTCAGGTTAAACACAGTATATTAGATGACTTGTTTATTTCCACATCTGATGACACTTTTCAATTAATAATGAATTTTTAGACTCATTGAAGCAAAGTATATATAAGTCACGAGATGATGATTTCTATTTCTTCATTTATGGATCAACGCGGATATGTTCCTGTTTCAATGGGTGGTAATCGCGGTCGGCGTTGTCGTAAATATTTTACTCGCTGTTTGATCGGAAAATTCATTGTGGATAAACAACCTGCAGGCGCTGGTATGGAATTTTATAAAACACTCCATGAAGTAGTGCCGATGGCGCTTTGTTGCTATAAATGGTTATTTTGTGACTAATTTTAATCTTTATGCGTGAAATAATATAGTCAGACAATTTAAATTTATCTGACACTCCCTTTCAACCGGTGCGGCGAATAACAAACCAGCAACATAACGACACCATGTGGAATTGGTCTGGAAAGGTATCTATTTCTGGTCAGACTGCGACGTGAATTAATGATGATGAAGTCGTGGGATGTATCGCGTATATACAATTCTTGTCGATGAAATGATTGAGTATGGAACTCTCAATTATTCTTCTGATCAGTGACGATTTTCGACAAATCAGGCGGGTCTGATGAATTTTAACAAGTCGAACTGTATCAGGCAGACTAATATAATGTACATTCTATGAGAACTTTGAGGATAAGTGTTCAAAATTGGTATATTAGAACTATCAGACCTCACGATAAATAAGTACTCCAAATGAATTTACGGATAAAAAAAAGTCAAATTTATGAGTTTCTGGTTTTTCAATGATAAATATAAAATTCTAGGAAGGATTCTGTTGAATCTATATGTTCTCAAATTTTCTTGCATCTACAATCCTTTACCAATTTTACAATGTTCTGAATCTACGGAGATGGAAACTAGGCATTTAACAAAACCCTGAACAGAGGCGTGGGGCGTTGGATGTAAAATTATAAAAATAACAAAATATATAAATATTATATTATTATATATATATCATTAATTTAATAAATATTTATATTCTACACAACTATATTTTTCATTTTTACAGGAATTAATATACAATCATCTTATGGTAAATATGAAGATAAATATATGTTAAATTCATAAAAAGACTAATAATTAGATGATGATGGAACCATCTATTTAATTAATTTTCAGTTAAAGTTAAAATGTAAATATGATTCTGTAATAACTTTAGTTGTACAATCGTCAAATATATTATAACGATGTACAAATAAATGGGATGAATTGAATATCGATGATCATGACACACTGATATTATCCGTTAAAATAAACTTCATGGAGTTCTGACAAATATTTTCATTGTCAAACAAAAACAAACTAAGTTAAATTATCATGAAACAATACATAAAACGCAAAACAACAACTGCCATTCGCGGGCTTATGGCGTATTGCTAAATGACTGCGGCAGTGCTGGAAACAAACTTTTCAGGGTTGATGAGTGCCGAATGGGATGATGCAATGATTCAATGGCTAAATGAAACTAAAGATCGTTGAAATTCGCTCGTCGGTCATTCAGCGCTGATTTTCCCCGGTGCATGTTGTGGGCCTACGTCCATACAGCCTTCTCATGCCCCTCTACTCACCAGCCGCCCTGTTGCCCGCCGCCTCATATCGCGTACCGTCCGCTCTTCGCATCTGCTTACTCACTCCTGTTTTCGACCTCGTCTGGAGACGTCCCGCCTGACATGCCGCCTGACTGCCGACGCCAGGGCAGGCCGTCTGAAGTCACCAGAACTGAACTGCAGGTAGGTTACGTTCTGGAACTGGAGAGTTCAGTGCGTGTTTGCTGACGCCACGACTGATTCCCACGACTATGACGCGGGATTCAACAGCCAACATTCAGTGCCTTATTCTCGTGAGTACGGTGTTGCATTACCGCTATGAACTAATTAAGGATGAGGCGATGGATTGTTAACAACATTGACGATAGTTATTACCGACTGCGGCATTAACACCTTGATGCGTTATTCTGACTCATGACATTATGGAATAAAGGTTGTTTTCAGTCTGTTTTGTTGGTAATTAACGTTAATGTTGCCAGGGGCCAGGTTATTTGATATGATTTTCCGCAAATATGAAATGTGTGGACTCAATAACATTCTTTCCTTTACCTTCGATAAAGAGGTTTGATACAGGAATTTTCAAGTGATAGGTCGTTCTTTGTTTATTATTATCGTCATCTTCTTGATAGTCAGGCGTCGTCATTAACCGGAAGAAGCATGTTATCTTCTCCATCATCAACCTTATATTGAATCTTATCAATAACTGAGACTTATATTATTAAACATGTTTACTTCTTTTTGATGAATGGATAGATATACTACAAGGTTTCATGTCTTTATGCAGGATAAAGCGAACATAAATTACCTCTTGTAACATACCTTTAAAATAATGAAAGTAGAATTTGAGATTATTAGAAAGATATAGCGATTCTTGTGAGATGAATCTTATTGATATGCTCTCTATTGTATCTATTACATGGGTCTGTCACTTTAGATAATTCAGAACTATCTATTGTACAGGATGCGGTGCAGAAATTCGAACATTAGCGATATTTTCCAGACTTCTCTATTATATATTCATACATCTTTCTGATAGTAAAAAAATAATTATTCAAATAATTAACAGAGTTATTATTAAAAGTGGTAATGGATGGTCCAAGGATAAGTAATCTCTTACCATCTACATATGTTTATTCTCCCTTATGAGCTATATTTGCCAATACCCATAGCCTCTCTCGTCTAATATTTACTGCTGCATGCTTATAACCTTTGCGATAAATTTTCTCTCTCTTATGTGGTATAAGTTTTGCTGATTTCTGACTCTTTCAGCAATTGGTTTTCTTGATCATTTCCACTGTTCTAGTCATTCAGCATCAACTGCAGAAGTAGTGGGTCTCCCTCATTGCTTTCAAATGACTTAACAGTAACAATCAACAGTTCAATATGTTAGTGCAAACTCAACATTATCATTAATAATCATTCGAAAATATTATACAACTATTAGGTGCCTTATGAATCGTTTACTAACATTGTATTAGTTAAGTGAAATGGAAGAAGAACCCTCTAGTTTAATAGAGAATCATGAGGAGAAGATAGTTTAGCATTCGCTATCATTTTCAATCAACAATATTTCTTGATGATATATCACTCTATTTTAGGATCCTACTGGAAGAATCAAGACTCATAAGGATATGATGGAGGCATATTCGAATCTGTATATTTTCAGGATCTCAATTTATAATATGGGACTTAGAGATAAAAGACGATGCTCTAAAAAGATGATTTATATATCAGAACTTCAACTATTCTTTACAACCCCAGTAGTCGAAGACCTATCTAGATCATCCTCTGATGCTCTAAGTGAAGTACCAACTTTAGCCATTCCCAATTCGCAAGATACCAAGATCTCCCTGACCTTGAAGTTGAACATCTCATGGAAGTGAAACAATAAGTTCTGATGAGATATGATGTTCTGGTTTAGTTAAATCAATGGAATAGAAAACTGCTTTTCAATTTGGCAATACATATATAACGAGCTTGGCAGTTTAGTGGATCGTTGTCCAATCAACAGTATGATTCTTCAATTAATATGCTTATGGGACCTGTGCAATGAAATAAAGAACTATCATCTACTCAAAGGATAGAATATTTTGTTTACAAATGTAGTAATCTGTGAACATTTCCAATAAGTGGAACAAGATAATAAAAAATGACAATATAAACTTCTGTGTATAATATATTGACATGATTTTATTATTGTGCAGAACTGATTTCTCATTATAATACCTTCGTCAGCAGTTTATATTCAGGAATCAAATTTTCTCATCATTGGCAGAGTTCTATTATATGCGGTATTTCTTGCTGGTGTGAATGGTAAGATTGTCCAGGCTGCTTGTTTATTCGTGAGTAGAGATCAGACGACAACGTAACCTGTTGACCAGGTCAGAATATAACGCACAATATATGAAACCATTCATGAATGGCAAAATTATGTGCCTGCTTCTACACTCTATTCAGCAATAAAGAAAATGAATCGACAATGCCGGTTGCGTGAATTTCAATCTGCGGTGAGCAAATTCAATGACTGGAAGAGGACAACAGGTGCGGATTTTGGTTACCTTCGCGATAAAGTATGGGGCGATTGTGTGAAGGCAAAGATCTGAATATTCAGCACCATCAACAACAATGGGCGAGAAGACCTGAATTCTGAAAACGACACAGGCGAACATCAGGTATTTGGAAATTCTACAAGGTATGGATTACTAGATATGTACGGTCAGAATGGGCGGGGACTCATTACTAAATAAAATAAGTCGTCACATGGATGATGGATGTGGTGTGAAAATCAATGAAGGATGAATCAGTATCTTGGGCTTATACATTTGTTCTCGTATGTTCACATTATGGAGATGCTGTTTTTTGATTTTTAAAAGGTACTAAAGATTCTACGTTTCTGCGGGTCTATTATTTCAATTGGTTGTTATTCTCCAGCAACAGTTAGTCCTTTTTTAGGATCATCAACAGGTGTAGTAGATTTTAGAGTCTATCCAACATATGCGTATGCATGTATCCTCGTGGGACAGTGGTATAATAAATTGAAACAAGAGTTATGATTTTATGCATGAGGATTCTGCGCTGCTCTCGAGTTAATCTTGTTAATCCATCAATATAAATATTAATTATAAATCACTTTAATAAATTAATTAATTGATAATTCTTTCGAAAAAAAAGTGTGAAGGCATTATTATTAATTTCCAGTAATATCAAGAATAACGACTAATAAAGGTAAGGTGTATAGTATCTACATCAAGATAAATGGGACATATAGTCCTAGAATAGTCGTATTTTGAAGAAACTCTGAATATCATTGTTATAGAAAGGCCGAAGATAATTGTCAATGATGACAGTCTTATATAATGAATTAACATAGTAGAAAATTATCTAAGTATGTGGTCAAATTTTCGATGAAGGTACAAACCATCCATGCTGAGATGATGGGTATTACCGGTGGATTACATTATGACATCTCTCTAACAGTCTGGTATGGTATGGAGAATGTATACAATCAATAGTCGTCGGGCCTTTGACAGCACTAAAAATCTTCAGGAAATAACACGCAATACTCGTCGAAGCCTAGAAGAACCTCATGTGTTGAAGCTCCCTCGAGTGGCTCTATTTTCAGCTCATGCTCTGCGACGTTCAGCGCTGAAGTCTCTTGGTTTTATTATTCTCACGGTATAGGGCAAGTGCCTGAACATCAATCTTTCAAATCAATGAGATTAGGTAAATTTGGAAATCTGTTGCTGTATGCAAATTGGGAAGTAACCTGTATAATTTTCCATGAGTATTAAATTTTCCATGTTGGCAGCTGCAAAACATTAATCAACGAGTCAAACGATGACATCAACAAATATGGGTGCATATTCCATTCTTATTCATAATGAGAGGCGATTAATATATCTTATACAAATCTGCTCTATTCGTTGGGGCTATATTAGCAATATTGAGTTCTGATGCTGTAGTGTCACTCATTCGTCTGTTATTGGGTAAGATATATTCTATCGATATTCAAGAATCGTTGTAGCAGTAATATTTTTCTGAATTATGTGTAATGTAATATAAATAATTATAATGAGTTATAAAAAAGATTCTCTCATTATCAATGAACTCGAATTTTTCATAAATCCTCTCCTCTACCGATTTTGCAGTTCTCAACAAATCGAATAAGGACATGTAGAATGAAGTGGAAATACTAGGGCAGTCGGACATAATTTGGTAAAGGACTATTATTTTCTCGAACTGTTTGTTCTGGTAAATGGGATATTTCTGTAGGTATACAGTATGGTTGCGCCTCATTCGTCTACATAAAAATTCATATAAGTCATTGTACAGATAAAAACAAAGGGTATTCTGTTGATATGAATATAATGTTAGTCAGACAATCAGAGCATCAGGTATACAAATGAATATCTTGATATAGAAACATCAGAGGCAGAAATGATTAAGATTATGAAATCTCAGCAAGTGGATAAATTAATCCGTGGGGGTAACAAATCTGGTCGCCTGCTGCGAGAAAGTGTGATCTCCCGTAACCTGTTAGCGCAGTCGTCAACAAAATTAACCTTATATTCGTTTGACGCTTATATTTCTCTGGTGCAGTGGTATGGTAAAATTTGATGCTACTATAAGTAAAAAGGATATTTTGATGCAGATTTTGCTGATATTGGTGAAGTAAGAGTTAATGCCGTTACGTCGATCAGTGGTAGAAACAAGAGATGAATGGCCTTATATTTTACGACGATGCTATTCGGTTACCGTCTGGAAAATCCGGCCTCATCGCCTTTCTGTCAGCAATCATATAATCACTACTGGCTACAGAATTCAGTTGACCGACCAGCAGACGGTGAGTTCGTGACGGGCTGAAGTATATTCTGGTCAAACCGCTAATCGCTCTTACGGCCTGCTCAATGGCGAAGTAAAGGGCATTGTGAATGTGGTTAACCTTAAAACAGGGCTTGATAACATTAATTGAACTTATTTGATCTACAATATGGGTCTGTTCACTATGGTACTGACGTATGCAGATTATCAATTTTAATTAAAGGCGACAGTTGAAAGACGCTTTATGCAGATTCTGTGACCACTTCTGCATTTATGAAGGTGATGTACTGTCAGCCCAAATCTGGCAGCAGTTCGTTATCGTTTTTCATTCTGCATCGTTATGATGTTGTATTCTGGGACTCCATCTCATGAGTCCAGGCGAAAAATCTCAACGTCAGGCCCAAATTCTGACATGTATGTTTCGATATGGTATAAATACTCGATGAAACTCTACAAAGGCCGCGTCGAAGATTTTCAAATATTGATATCTGATAAAATCACGGTCAGGAAATAAGGCGTGCGATATATTAACTGCGCCGTCAGGCGATCTGGGCGGTGGATAACGCATATCAAATATATTGCAATATCAGCAACCTGCAGTGAGCAAATCATGCTTGTCGCTCTCAGGAACAAATTTTGCGGACTCGTTTTATCATCATCGCGAGTTTATTTGATAATGTGAAGTATATCAATGGTGATAATGGAAGATCTTATTTTAGTGTTCATTTTTTGTCGCTAAGTTATTAGATAACAATCATGCATTTCAGGTCATGGCAAAGCTGTAGCAAATACTGAATCGTTAAAGACGACATTTATAGGTGATCTTGTGGTACTCTCTTCGTCAAGAATGTGCGACATCTCTCTAAAATCTTAGGTGTTGGATTTTGTTATCGACCTCCATGATGATATTCTTTATCGTGTTATAAACATTGCATTGTTGTATTTTCGAAGTAATATAAACCTTTGAAGACATATCGTAACCAAGATAAGATGAATTTGAATTTCATTCTTAAAGATGATTCTAGGTTCTGTTTGTCCAACACTGTGCTGATCGTAGTCTTGAGTCGTCATCAAGACCATGGAGGTTACAATTCAAGAGATTATCGCATCTTGGTTACAAAAAATTCAATCAAATTATAGGAGAACCTCCTGCTCAGTGGATGAATCTATACTCTGATCTCTGGGAGGAATTCAAGGAAGAATGGATGGAAATGGATATTTCTACAACGACATGTCGAGCTTAGCACCTTTTATTATCTCTCATTATAATTGATGCAGCAACAAACAATACTTACTTATTCTCTTTATTCTCTTAACGAGCGATAGTTGATATGAGACTGCTTTGTATACAGGCCGAATCTTAAGTAACACGCAGATATTGGAGAATATGGACAGAGATTGATTCTCCTTAACCGTTCAATGTAATTGGAGGATTGGTATTATCTTGGTGTTCTTGTCAACATCTATGATCCATATGCTCTTATGAGTCCCAAGTTATCAATGGAATCAACCATATTTTGAATGTAGCAAATGGAATCTCTGAAATCGGGTATTCCTTGAATATTGAAATTTGTCGTTGGCCGTGTGATGGATGGAAAGAGCATCTATTATTTCTATCTTGATTAGTTACTGGAAACATTATTAGTGATATATATATGCTCGTATAGCTTATTACAGAGCCAGGTTAGTTGAGGAAATAACTTCCTCAAACGTTGTACATGATAAATCGGATTTTATATTTGTAATGAAGGCAGAGTTCACTGGAGAATCATGATGACTCCAATTTCTTTATTAGGTATGGTCGATAAAACCAATATTTGAATCGTTCGTGCGGTCATAAACAATCCTCTGAAACACCAGTAAGATCAAATTATCTCATTGAAGAGGATGAGATCGTGGAAAGTCATGCTATGATGATACTGATGTCAGAAATTTGAATAAGGAATACAGGGCTGGAACATTGACATGGCGACCGCAGATGATGTTCATTCCCTGTTGTTGTCTGGCGGTGTATACAGTTGAGTGATTCTGCTATCTGTGACTACGGTCAGTCGACATTGTATTTAGGTAGAGTGATATACATCTGCGCGATTTCGGTTTATAATAATAAAGGTGAATGGCTTTGTGAAGACATTGTGAGACGAGTTGATTAAGTTTATTGAAATAGTAAGGAATATTATTCGTTTTAATATTGGAATATATGGGCATCTTATTATTGTAGAATGCTTATCTACTCATTGTTAGAATATCAGGAATTTGATCTGAAAGGTTCCCATTGAGTTTTCTGTATCTTATTTTATGATACTATTGTCTTGGCTATCATATGATTATTTGTTATGTTATCAGCATTTATTACTCATCCAAACCGTTCTAAACAGAATGGATGAATAAAATTATTAGTGAGATTTCCTACAGCAGGTATACTTTGTCGTTAATCAAATTGTTTGTATTTATAAGGCGGGTGAGAGACAAACTGAGCAAATTGAAATCAAGTTGGTCGAACGAGACGAGATTGATAGTCTCATGCGACACTTCAAATGCGGGTGAAGCTCAATGATAGTCTGATATATGGCGGAAAATAATGCTGGATATGACGATGGAGAATTCAAGATGTTCTGATTATCAATGGCGTCAGAGGATATCGAACAATGAAGAGATTTTCGGTCGGTCAAGATGATGAATAATTTGAATTGATAAGTGAAATTTTATAAATGGGAAGAAAACAAGTTAGGCGGGTATGATGGAGGTATTAGATACTATGAGATATAGATATAATAAGTATATGAAATTGGATATATGGAGACCATCATCATGATATGATATAAATTATTGTATTTATATGACTATTATAATGAGTTAGTTGAAAATTAAGAATATTATTTTTTCTTATTTTCTTAGTTTCTGCTTTTCTTCTACTGTAAAGATGGTTCTATGGATGAAATTCTTATTATGGATTTATTAAATCTTGGTCATTTCTTGGGCAATATCGCCGTCAACATGGTTTAGGCGTATTTGGTTCCTTTGGAGAGGACAACAGATGGAGATATGCAAAACTTCTTTCGGAGGGATTATCGGTCATCAGATCACTAGAGCAATTCGTTGAAGGTATGGAGATAACAAATTCTTGAAAATTTACATGAGATGGACTAGGTTCTAGATATTGGATGGGTAGTGACATGGTAGAACAAAAATTTCTCAGATTTTTTATCGGACTAAGTTGATATATTATGGATGATGGGACCTTCGAAGGATTCTTTAGCATGAACTGAATCATTGATGATATAACTGTTATCAATATCTTAGATATTAACGAAGACTAGAATCTTAATGGATCATATTATTTATATCAGATTAATTAGTTACAGATAGTATTTGATCAAGGAAGATGAAACCTTTGGTAGGTAAATGGAGATAAGATGAAACAAAGGAGTCTCTTCTCAGAGGAACAACTATGAGTTAGATCTTGAGTTCAAATATTGGTGGAGAGGAGGCCTCAAGTTATGGATTCATCTAGGATATATTCTGTTGATAGATATCATATGGGACTTGTTCAATAATTATTTAAGGTATTATTAATTCTATATTTGGAAATACCTCCCTCATGGGGTATTGATTTTGTGTAGCTTGGAATACTAAAATACGATCGAGAGTTGGGATCAAAGTACTATAAGAATGGGATGTGGAGCAGAATCCAAACTTGTAGTTTTCTGCTCGGTCTTTAGCAGTTAGTATGATGAGATACAACATATGGATGAGATGATAATGCTAGAATCTGATTCAATATGAAATAGTCTGAATCCAAGTTATGATTAGTATAATTTTAAGGTTATGGCAAACTATTATTCCAGGAAACATGGAAACTACTTATGAGACCTTTGAAGGCCTTGATGTTAACTGGGAACCTAGAATAAGAAGGAGCCTCGTTTATACTATCAAATGACAACATCCATTTCATTTGGAAACTGTAGAGCTCTAGAAGACGGAAGGGCTTTGAATCGCTCTGTTGTTTGAGTCGTTATGAAACATCAAGGAAAATGATTCATTTTGAAGGCGGATAAAGCAGAGATAAAGTTCAAGACAGAACAAGATTGGATAATAGGTTCAATTGTTGATCGTATAACACAAAGATAAGTTGATGCAATATATTTATTATGTGTTCAAATGCAATTCTGAGCTGAAGGAGGATTATATTCCTGACAGGATATGGAAGGTTAAACAATGAATAAGAGGCGGGAAATATATAATATTCAAACTTCAGGAAAACAGGTATGAAAACACCTTTGGAGGTGATTCCAAGGCATGTGGGCTCTGTGAGTTGAAGAAGGCCTTGTGGAGGTGCTTGAGTCCATGAAAATGCAAGAAAGGGATTGATAAGGACAAAAAATAGAGGCAACGGAGTCACAAAGGTAAACACGGTTTTGGGCCAGGAGGTTGGGGTTGTTGTTGTGTGCCTAACTAGTCCTATACATACACGGACCCGAGAAAAAGAAGCGGACCAACAATTTGTTGGAGGATGTGTTCTATTGTTGATAGAGTTATAAGGAGGATAGAGTGCAGTGCATCATATATTATGTTTTGACACAACACCCACTAACTATGCTTCATTTTAAGTCACATGGAGTCTCCGACCCACAAACTCTATTGCATTTTAAGTCATTTCAGTCTCAACCCACATCTTGAATATGCTATTCCTACGAACCTAGCGACAGCAATCTACCCATGTCATAGATGTGTGTTTTCAATATCCATAATAATTTCCACTTGATATGGTACTACTAAATTAATGTCATTACGCCAATCATACAAACATTGATTTCTCGGTGCTACCGAATCAATGTATAAACATGCAATAATTCTTGATTGCAATTTTATTAAATGGCGACCTTTACTGTCACAACTACATGTTGTAGATGTGGTCCTTGCAAACTTAATTATCTAGAGTGGAAGTAACACAAGCAGGTAGCATTTTTAATCCATGCTCGATTTAGTCTTATGTAAAGGGAGAACTCTTCATTTGATGAATAGAATATGAATAGAACGAACACTAATATTGATCCTTTCATACGGTAATATACCCCTCAAAAAAATATTTCATTCTATATACGGACAGTAGAAAATGAACTTATAGATAGACGGGTCGGAAGGGCTACAATATTTTTTGTTGCCAATTGAATGCACATCCCATGGAAACCCACCCAACACTTCTCATTATTTTAAGGATGGTACCTAGGAGTAAGCTGATACAGTTACATTTTGGAAACCCAAGGCGCGGGGACATGAGTAAGACCCATAATATTCACAAGGGTAGCCATCGAAGGACTTGACCCCACGACCTACTACAAATTCATAGCACCAAACCACTCAAGCTAAACCACCGAGGCCTGAGATGCCTTAGATAATCGGCAAAGTTTTCAAGGAAGTAAATTATCTAGCTTTTAAATGCGGGCAATATCAATTATTTTCGGTCAAAACTCGGTACGAAAGAACAAATTAGAGGATATTGGAGGAAGTTCATAGTATGCACTCACTAAACATGATGAATAATAAATATACCTTAGGTGGCTTGAATGTAGGTAATTAGGTGGAAAATGAATTGTTACCGAAGAAGCTCTACCCCAATTTGGATTGTCGGGGTCCCATAATTATCGCTTGCAATGGAACATATCATCTGCCACCGGTCCCTGTAATAAGCATGGAAGTAAATAAATAAAGTTTTACCTAATTCATTGTAGTAAAAAATATAACTAGAGCAAATTTTAAAAAATATTGTTCTCTTTAAAATCCGGTCCTTGATTTAGTAGAACCAATTCAAATCATAGGTAAACTCTTTTCCTATTAGTTAATTAACCAATTTACTAAGGCCAACTTGTATGGGTGACAAACATGCCAAATTTTCATTCAAATGTGAAACTAACATTCTAAAACCACAAGCTTCACAACAATAGGGAACTCAATGATGCTGAGAGATCATATTTTCAAGATAGTACTCAAATTTTCTTTATTTTCCAAATGGTAGCTACTACATAAGTTATACAAAAAAATGTGGCCCCCTCAATTTTAGGAGATTAAATTTTAAGAAGATACACAAACAGAATTGTATAAGGAACAAAGTTAAGGATCGTGATTATAATTCCATGTACCTCGGTCAAATAATTGATTGATGCTAAGAATTTGATTCTAGTAAAATTGATGGAATATTAAACCATATAATGATGTTCCATTCTCATTGTGAAGTGCCGCCGGTGCATATTTGCGGTCCTATAACGTCGGCCTTAATTTACATTTGATACCTACTTTTCCTTGATGACTTCTATGGAAGATGTAAGTCATTTTTTATAAGCAATCTCATGCTTTCTTGAATTAATATGTTTAACGCGGTAATATATCGGGAAGAAGATACCTGATATAAAGGTTCTTCCATCAAACAATGGAATTAGGTTACGTGGGTGGTGTTGTGAGAGAGACAGTTTTGTGCACACACACCCAATGACATGGCGTTGCGAGAGAGAAAACAAGATAGTTGTTGAAATGGCCAATAAACTGCAGTAGGGTAGTTCTAGATAAGTCTTGATATAAAAATTGTGAAATTTTGTGATTTGGAAACCATATCCATCTGAAAGAACCTAGAAATTGGAATACCAATCTTGGAGATATTTCAATTATAAGGTCAACATGGAGACCATTCCCAAAGTTAAGCCTAAAACAACATGTCAACTTAAAATTTCACTATCTTTTCTAGAGTGTCCAAAATTAGGTTTTAAAGGCATTAAAAATGAGGAAATAGATTGTAATATATGTGAAAAGGTAAGTAAAAGTGGGATAATCATTGTAAAGAGAAATTGTATTTCAAAGTTAGACATCAAGGAGAATCACATGGTTAATGTTTTTCTCAAGTTAGATAGATAATCAAGATAGTAATGTACTAAAAGCTACAAAAAGAATTATAAGAGACTAAATTGAATGATAGGAATGAAATTGAAAAGAAAATGGTGAAGTATTCAAATTGCGAGAAAGAAAACCTAAGAGCTGCCGAAGGAATCAATTCTTCAAGTTGCGATTCTTCAAGTTGCGAGGCCTTAATCAGAATTTAGGAGGCTAAGAACTTAAAATAATGAAAGTGAGAAAATTCAAAAGGGACAAGGATAATTCAACGGGAAGATATTCTAGGTAAAAAATAACAAATTATGAAATCATACTCAAACACTACGAAGAAGTTAAATATTAAAGAAAAATTATCATCAAAAAACCCAAAAAAATCAATTATCGTAGATGAAAAGACAACGAAGAATTCAAAAATAAGTAACAAGTTGAAAGAAGTCCTAAAAATAGATAAAGTTCAATAGTCTGAGTATGAAGACTAGAAGAAGGAGCACGAGAGGAAATTGATGGATAGCATTGGCTTTGAACTTCAAGAAGAAAAAGAAGATGCAAATTCATTGGAAGATAATTGAGTAAGTCCAAATATGATTAGTACGGACTCCATTTAGGTTTTCAACTGTTTCTAGGACGAAGACAAGATTTCATTTTATCGAATTTTATTTGCTTCTTAATGGAAGAGACATTCTCTTTGGAATGCAGGAAGAAATGGTTAACAAAGATCACAGCGAGCTCAATAGTTGGGATTGAATGCTTCATGGTCATACTATCTTATCTCGGTGCTCTGGGAGAGTGCATGCATGATATTTGAATATATAAGTCTAGAATCCATATTCCTTTGTGTTGAGGGTTTACAATTTCTCAACAAAATTATTAAAATGGTTTAAACTCTCAATATAGATATACTAATTATACCTCCTCAAGGATGGATTTATGCGGTGTGAAGCCCAGATGGCCAAGCATTGTTCCTATGAAAAGTTAGGGCTTGATAGATAGTTATGACGTTAGGGTTTGGAACAAACCCACGGATTATATGTCTGGATATTCTAGCATGATTAAAATTGCATAATATGATATGATGTTGCATTTCATAGTAACAACTAATATGATCTCTTTGATGTAACCGATCAATACGGTGAGTGAGTCAATGGAAGTTGAAGACATGAGACACATGGAATGAAGATCCATATCTAGTAAATGTGCCTTCAAGGCTTGGAGGCAGCAAATAATAAGCGCATATTGTACAACGGTGGAAACTCAATGGGATGCACAAGTTGTAAAGAACCCAAAGTGGTTGACCATCCTAAACTTTGAAAATCAAGTAAACCACATAGAAGCCTATCTAAAAGAAAAGAATTCTTATGTTATGAGATGGCTCCAAGAAATGGAAGCTCTAAAATACTTAATCAAGCATGAATAACGCCAAGTTTATTCCAAAGAAATGGAGGCTATAACATATCATCAAGGATGAATAGTTAATCGGGTAAATAAGTCCATAGGAGGTTGAAAACTATGAAATCAAGACAAATAAAACTAAATAATGGTCAAGTTTAGTAAATGAGCCACGAAAGATAAAATACTGAGCAAGAAGAAATGTAATATCCTATTAAAATGTGCCTTGAGAAACTGGAGACAACAATAAAGCCACATCTTGTACAACAGTGGAAACTCAATGGGATGCAGTTGTAAATAACCCAAAAGTGGTTGACCATTCTCAACTTTGAAAATCGGAATTAAACACGTAAGCCTATCCAAAAAGAATGTTGAGAGATGGTTCCAGAAAAGGGAAATCTAAAATACCATCGAAGCATGAATAACGCCAATTTGATTCCAAGAAATGGAGGCTCTAAAAATACATAAAAAGGATGAACGGTTAATTAGGTAAATAAGTCCACTTAAGGGTTGAAAACATGAAATCAAGAAAAATCAAGGCGAATAATGGTCCGGAGTTTGAAGTAAATGTGCCCATTTGAAAGGTCAAATACTAAGCAACAAGCCATGTATCCTACGATGAAATTCAGGATCAACAAAATATTAATCAACCCGATAGTGACCAATCACATTGACTTGAGTTCTACTTGAATGTGTAACACACCTCTAGATAAAAAGCCTTGAAATATTATGGGCATGCATTCTACATATCCAAAGCCTTGGTCTGGATGAAAGCATTAAAAACCACCATGCGAGTTGAATGAAGTATAACTAACTAATGCGAAATGGTATGTGGCCCTTAACCTCACTTCCATGTGGTAGGAAAGTTGTTAGATGGAAACATTGTTCAAATTGAAATTCAAAATAGATGGTACCATTGGCACTTGAAAGATACGAGCACGATTAATTAACGAATTAGTTACACCCAAGATAAACAGAGATTAACTACAATGACAATGTTATCTCTTTGCATGAGGAAGACATCATTCTTGTTGATGGAAATAGTAGCATTTAGGCAATATAAGTTGCACTTGGGTATAGACTCTAGCCTAAGTGATTGAGAGAAATATTATCTTCCCCAACCAATTTCAATTCATGTAGAGACTACCCTTGGAATGAGATGAAGTGCATGGCAGTTTATCCAGGATGTACATTTCACCAAAAAAAGGTGGCATAAGAACATATGTGGAGGCAGGAAGGAATCATCAAAAACATGTTAGGATTTGTCACGATACTTGATGTTTATTAACAAGAGCTAATTGTAGCATGCATGTCAACTAATAGATTCCTCGATTAAAAATGTTTGTCTATGTTAATGATACTATTTTCGAATCTGTGTGCCATGAATCAAAGTGTATAAGCCAAAATTAGGTTGATTTTGAGATAACAAATCATTTATAGATCTACTTGAAGTTATTGTTGAAGCATAGTACATTGCTACAATCAAGAAAAGAAAATAATTGATGTGGCTAAATGTTGAACAAAAATGCGATACGCTATTTTAGAAAGGTTATAAGAAGGTGATGTAAAATTGCAATTGTGAAACTAGCAATATATTGTGAACTTACTCTCCTAAGGAACTACAAATAGATAAGTTTAAAGTCCAGAAAAGTTATATGTGTTGCAAGAAGTTAATGTTGTGACTTAAAAAGAAATGTTTCACATAGTGGGAGACTATTTATTTTTTGTGAGTCTTAACATATTCTGAGTATCCAAGCAAGTGATATTTTCCTAACTGGTGTATGTAGGCATTCAATTATCCTCTAGAAATTCGAAAGATAAAAATTTGATGGCTTTTAGGAAGATAGAGACTTCATTGTCAACTCATTTACTTATATAGCAATATTGGGGAAAATGTGGCATAATAGAAGCAGACATAAAGCTATAAATGTGCATACTGTTTTTCTTACTGTTCCAGATTAATGACTTTATTGAATCTATCCTAGTAAAATTTAAAAATTTATTAGGATAGATTCAATAAAGTCATTAATCTGGAACAGTAAAAAAAACAGAGTTAGAAAAAATGATAAGATATTAAATATTGTTGGATAAAAGAATATCTTAACTGTCCATTTTGTACGAGAACTGAAAATATCATTAGGTGATTAGGATATTATTAAAAAAGGGGGTAAAAATAAAATTTTATTTTCCACAAGAAAGTCACCAGTGGAGGCAAAGTCGAGTGGAATTACCTCTGCAGCAAAAAGATGATTTACCTCTGCAGCAGAGCAAGCCCCTTATACTACAAGTAAAGGCCCACCAACTCAACAACAATAAACCAGATGTGAAAGAGACCAAAGCAGAGTAGGAAAAGTGGGTGTGTAGCCCCCCATGTGCTGATGAATGGAAGGCATCGTGCAAGCGATCTACAACAGGAAGGCCATAAGAAAAAAATGTAGACAGTCGATCCCACCTAGAAATCCAAGATATTAGTCAAAGTAGGGTGTGAAAATACACAGATTTGGTGACAAGGTGGGGTACTAAACCAACCAAAGTGGAAAATCCTCCACCAAGATAACTAAGAAACTTTTACAGTACAACTCATTTCCCTCGAGTGGATTTAATTTTTTTAATAATCTTAGACTTGTGGACTTGGAAGTTATGCCTCAATTTTGTGTGATTTTATAATTTGGCTTTCAGGAGTGTCAATTTTTTTATGCATGTTGTCTTTGCTAAATATTGGTTAGAATAGTGTATGTCACTTTCCTTTGTTTTTCTACAGAGTTCGAAGGAACTTGGTGAAAGTTTATATGTTTGTAGGATGTTAATTACTTTGATTAATTAAAGCACCAATGTCGAGCAGGGAGAAATGATGTGCCCGTTTGATCCCAATAGTAGGGAATAATAAAAGAAAGTCACAACCTACAAGGATACACATGCCTGCAAGGAAGATGTTTAAGTCATTGTCACTTTCGGCACCATTCTGTTTGTTAATTAACTTTCCTTGCTCAAGACCATGGAGCTGAACTTAGGGATATAAATTTTCATAAAACTAAACTTCAAATAAAGTGCATTGGGTCTTAGCAATGATAAAAAAAAATAAAAAAAAATGAGGTTAAATAGTTGCAATATGTAGTTCAAAACATTTAATACCAATCCTGACTAAAATAATGATATCCTAAGCAATGTTGAATGAAGCGGGGACAAAGCGGGGGCGTTTTTTGAAAAAAAATAAGAGAAAGCGTGATTTCAAATATACAGAATATTTACTATATATATATATATATATATATATATATATATATATATATATATATATATATATATATATATATTTACTTATATTATAATAATCAAATTATTGTAGAAGATATGAAAAAATGCATATTTGTATACAAATCAAGATAGGTATGGCATCCATTGTACATCAATGGTTAATTATTCAAGCATCAACCATCTAGACTATAGATTCTTCTCCTCTTGTCTTGCCTTTGCCTCTACCTCGATTGTCTAGGGATATTAGTCAAAATTTCCCAATTTTAATCAAACTACCTTATCCAAGCCTTAAAATATGGTGGAAAAAGCTTAACATGCTTGATCAATGATTTTGACTTGATTGAAAGGTAATTTTTTGCTAAGGCCATGAAAAAGGATTTCAACAATTAACACCACCAACACTAGGGTACATGAGCACATAGAGGGCTTGTTGCTCTTGATTAAATTCCAATCACATACCCTCATACTTGATATAATCTAATGAAAAACCACAATCTCATTGAGATCCTGAATTACTGAAAATTGTTAAGACTGTTGAATTTTGAATAGGATATGAAATTCTATTTTCTCCATATGAAGCCCGATGAGACTATAACCACTCTCAAACATCCTGAGTCATTTCATGGTAATGAAAATGAAAGATAAAGGAGAATGTCTCTTTTAATTTAAAAATTTAACATTACCGTGAGGGAGCATATAGGAAGCATCTAAGGAGCATCAAGGGAGCACCTTGGGAGTGTCTGGGAAGCCCCAAACCAACTTAAGTTAAATATTTTTATTTTTATTTTAAATTTAGAACCCCGCTGAACTGCCCATATCCCTCTGGATCCACTGGAAATCCACGCGGATCCATGCTCGAACCTCAACAAATCCTTTTCCAAATTCACGGATCGGGAATCTGGAACCGCAGATCGGGCTTGCATGGTCCAGATTTCTAGGAATCTCCTCAAAACGACGGAACTGCGGATCTGAATTTCAGATTCACAGCTTCATCGGAGGATCATCCAAGGATCGATATGGGATGCGGTTCCGACCTTGGGTCCTTGGGGGGGGGGAAGGATCATGCAAAACTGATCCTAAGAAAATACCAATTGACTTTATGAAGCTAGAAGTCTAACCTGTGTATAATTTTTGAGTGAAAAAATTAAATGAAAGTTCATGAGCAGGTGCAATCAAAAAATTGAACACCTTGTCCATTGTAACTTCTTCTCCATCTGCAGACCGATCCATTTTGTAAATAACCTATTTACAACACCTTAAAAAAGAATAATTATTAAAATAATTGCGTTGCTGGAGACCTGGGTGCAGGTGTAGCTTCCCCGATCCCTTCTTGAACAGCCCCTGTTGTTCGTTCTCGGCCACATGGCCCCTCCGGAGGATATCCCAAAAGTGACCTCTCCTCCTTATCATGCTTCGGCCTTTTGGGCATTGATTAGCTTGTTGAATCCGCCTCAACCGAGGCCTGCAATCTCCAAGTTTGTCAAAAAAATGGATGGGATTTAGGAAGCCTCCCTTCCTCCTGCGATCCCTCAAATGGTTTCTATCACCCTCGCTGAGAAAGGTCTCATTAGACAATTCACAGGCCTCTGGCCCTCACGAAAGATAGTCCAGAAATGGGTGGAATGCAACTAGATCAACAAGATCAAAGGGAAAATATCTATCAAATTCTGTGGTAGAGGGTTTACACATTCCATTTTGAGATGAAGGAAGACAAAGAACTAATATTTAGAAATGAGCCATATTTCATGGATATTAGAGGGCTTTACTTAAACAAATGGAATCCAGACTTCAATCCAGAGCTTGAAGTCCCCAATGTTGTCCCAGTCTAGGTCTGTCTCCCTCATCTCCCTCTCCATTGCTGGGGAGATGATTCAGTGCGAGCAATTGGGAACGTTGTTGGAAAGTTTATTGATCGAAACGAATTGAAGGATACTATGCAAGATTGTGCAAGAATCTTCATTGAGATAGATCTGGGGAAGGGTCTTTCGGAGGTGATCAAGATAAAGGTGGAAAATTGGACTCATATTCAACAATTGGACTACGAACAACTCCCCTTCAAGTGTAAGGTATGACATGAATATGGTCATTTCGATAATAGATTTAGAAAATTAATTGAGGTTGAAAATCCAGACCCTAAAGAACAATGGGAAGCTATAAAAAAGATGAAAACTATTCCAAACCCTAGAAACACTGGTGCTCCAAACGCCCATCCACCCTCTCACTCAGCCAACCCATCCATTTATCCTCTTCTGAACCCTTCTCCAAACTCTTTTCAAACCCTTGATCCTCCATTTACCTCTTCCGACCCCTTCTCCTCCCTTGCCTCCTCTGAAGAGGATCCTCCCTAACCTTCCATTCCCTCTCCTCATATGTATCCCATCCATCAACCCTCTCCTTCCAATTCATGTCCTCCATCTTCCTCAGCAGAGCCTTCATCAGCTTGGATTGTCACCAGGAATGCAGCTAAGGAGCAAGGGGTTGTCTTGGAAACTCTCCAAAAAATAGGCCCTTGAAGAAATTTAGCCAAACACCATCGAGATGACGCAACACAAAAGGACATTGCCCTTGGTACACAACATCCAATGGAATCCTTCATTGGAGGGCTTATAAGAAAATAAGTCAATCAAAATGAACCAAGAGGGAAGACATGTTCTCAACCTGCATTCCTAAAATAATGAAAGAATTCACTTGGAATTGTAGGGGATTAGGGCACCCCTCTAAAACTATTTCCCTAAGAGATCTTTTCAATCAAGAAAAGCCTGATATAGTTGTCCTCCAAGAAACCAAACAAGGAAAAAAAGACATGGGGAATATCATAAGTAAAATGAGGAATTACACGGGCACCATGGTGGAATAAAAAGGTGCCTCGGGAGTAATAGCCACTATTTGGAATCAGAATAGTTGGAAGCAGCTGACAGTTGTAAAGACTCGTGACTGGATTAAAGTCAAACTGCAAAACATGCAAGAAGACGTTATGATAACTATGTACAATATATATATGGGCCAAACCATTACAGAGACAGAGGTGTGTTGGAGTACCATGAAAAATGACATAGACACTGAAGACAATATTAATGTCATCATTGGAGGGGACCTAAATTTGATCTTGCATGCCAACGAAAAAACAAGAGGCAGTTTTAACCCCAACCCTTCAAGGGAGCAGTTGGAAATAATTATTCAAGACCATGATCTAGTTGATATCATTCCTAAAAACCAAAAATTTACTTGGAGCAATCGAATAATCGAGGCTAGAAATATATGGAAAGGCTCGATAGATTTCTTGTTACTATTCCTCTCATTGCTCATTTTTTTATTGCTTCCTCCACCATTCTGCCATGTTTTGCCTCTGATCATTATCCTGTCTCCCTTGTCTTCGGTGATCAGTCCTCCCTTGGGCCTCTCCCTTTTTGATTTAATCCACTTTGGAGTGATGTATTAATAGCTAGAAAGATAGTGAATTTCACTTGGCAGCAGCACGTAGAGGGTTCCCCAATGCACATTTGGGAGACCAAGCTGAAGCTGGTGTGTATTGCTCTCAAAATATGGGCCAAAATCCATTATAGAGAACCAGACAAAGTCAGAAATGACACCAAGAAAATGCTGGAAACTATCCAAACAAACATTGACACTCATGGACCGAGCAAAGAAAAGAAATATCAGGAAAAAGAGATATATTGGAACTTGTACAAAGCGAACATAAAAGAAAAGGAAAAATGGAGGCTCAAATAGAGAAATCTATGGTTGCAAGTTCGGGATAAAAACACCTCATTTTTCCACAAAAAAGCCATTGTGAGAATGTCAAGGAATAATATCAAAGCTATAATAGATGAAGCAAGGAATATGCACACAGATCAAGAGGTCATTAAAATAGTTTCTTATTTCCATTACAAAAATCTCCTAACCGAAACTGCAGAGCTAGAGGACTACAATGACTTCTTGGCTCATACGCCCAATCTAATCACGAATGAGATCAATTCTTCCCTCACCAAAGAAATTGAGGAGTCTAGAATCCTGAATGCAATATGGATGCTCCACCCTGACATGTCTCTGGGTGCAGATGGCTTCACCATTAGATTTTTTAGGACATTCTAGGATGTTATAAAAAAAACCACACCAAAACGATCCATTGGGTCCAAATAAAAAAGAAGATCGGGGGATTCACAAACTCAACATTCCTTGCTCTCATTCCCAAAGATAACTGACCCACTTCCTTCTCCAGATTCAGGCCTATTTCTTTTTGCAACACATCGTACAAAATCATTACCAAAATCCTTGCCACCTGACTCAAGGTTCACCTCCCGAACCTCATCTTTGGAAATCAAGGAGGGTTTATCGCCAATAGAAAAATCAATACTCTATTTATTGGTTCAAGAAGCAATTCATTCCAGCATGATGAGATTAGAGAAAGGATTCATCCTGAAACTTGATCTAGCAAATGCGTTTTACAGAGTGAGACATTCCTTCCTCCTCTCGGTCTTTCAGAAAATGGGATTTGAAGTAGACTTCATATCCCTCATCTACACCTGCATATCCAAACCTTGGATCTCTCCCTTAGTCAATGGAAGACCTCGAAATTACTTTCAATCCTCCCAAAGCCTTAGACAAGGCTTCCCTTTATCTCCCTTCCTCTTCATTCTTATGGCAGAGTCTTTCAACAGCACCTTGGATCATAAGCACAGAGTTGGGCTAATCACAAGTATCAAATTTAGAAATGGAGTCAAAAACATGAATCACTCTCAGTTTGATGGCGATACTCTCTTGATGGGTAGAGACACCAGCATTATAGCTTAGAGATTCAAATTGCTTCTTGACAAGTTTATGCACTATTCTGGAGGGTACATAAACTACCATAAAAGCTGTATCTATGGGTGGAATGCAACAATAAACACCATCCACAGTATAGCTTAAGTCTTTGGGGTGTCCTACAAGTGAAACTGGACTCAATTTAATTATCTAGGGATGCCTGTTAGTGCAGGTTCGTTGAAAAATGAGGTTTGGAATATCACCATCGAAAAAATGAAAAAGAAAGTCCAACAATGGGGGTCATCTTGGCTAAATCCTATTGGGTGCATTATCCTCCTAAAAGCAGTTCTCTTGGCCTTTCCTTTGTATCATTTCTCCCTGCTACAAGCCCCCATTAGCATACAACACAAAATTGAAGCAAATTTGAGATAATTCTTATGGCAAGGAGGTAAAAAAGAGAAGAAGAAATTCAACTTGGTCAAATGGAAACAAGTTACACAAAATTATGAAAATGGTGGTCTTGCAATTCGTATCCCTAAGCTATTAAATATTTCTTTTGGGGGGGAAATTGTATGGCGCCTAATAACAGGACAACAAACTTGGTGGAAGCAACTGCTGTAGTCAAAATACCTCTCCACTACAAGGAAAAATCTTAAATCATACTATCCCAAATAGGCCTTGCTCTTGAATTTGGGCTTTATGCAAAAAAACCATCCCTTTCATCAACAAAAACATTTCTAAAGTCCCGCATGGAGGAGGCAGCATAAATATTTGGGAGGATAAAATTATGGGGAAGCCCCCTCTCCTAAACAACCCAAGTATTTTGCGAATTCAAAATTATCTCCAAGATCAAGGGATAAATACTTTGGAGAAAATTTCTAGCTGGGAAGAGAGCACCAGCATATGGAATGGATGGACCTTTCCAATTATGCCTCCCCTCCTCAAAAATGATCAAGTAATCTTGAAAGGCATGCTCCATGGCATAGCTCCTATATCAAAAGACAAAGATGATAGATTCATATGGGATCCCTTTGAATCTCTCTACACTGTTAAAGTTGGATATGGGTCTCTCCTCAAAGAGAAATTCCCCACTCCTCCTTGTGCGATCTGGAAACTAATTTGGAAATCAAAAGCGCTTCCAAAGGTCAGAATGTTCATATGGGCCTTGCTCAAAGGGAAGGCATTAACTGCTGAAAACCTAAAAAAAAGAGGCATCCATGGTGCCTCCAGATGCCCCTTATGCCTCAAGGCCGAAGAGACGATATTCCACCTCTATGTTGAGTTCCCCTTTGCCAATCAGTGTTGGAATTCTCTTGTGGATCCCTTCTAGATTGATCTAGGTGCAAATAGCTCGATCTCGGACCAAATTACTAATTGGAAAAATAATTACCCATGGGGAAAAAACAAGAACGTAGCCAAAAGAGTCTAGGACACCATCCCCTATTTCTTGTGGTGGAATATTTGGATTGCAAGAAACAAGGATATCTTCCAAAATCAAAATCCTAGCATAAGGAAAGTTTAGAGTAGGACTTGGAGTCTTACTATTGATACCATCCTTTCCAAGAATAATAGCTACCTCAATCTCAATGATCTGCAGGAAGAAGAAAGAATCTTCCTTGAAAGTGCTCTAGAAAATCCCTTGATGTACAACAAAACTCCAGTCAATCAACTCGCCCACAAGGACCAGTGGAAGGTCAGAATCAAAGAGAAAGAGTTTATTGGGTTGTTTCACGGGCTCAAAAAGCCTGTGTTCTTCTTCGATGGTGCCTCGAAGGCAAACCCTGGGATTGCAGGGGCAGGAGGCTTCATTATGGATGGGAAAGGTTGCATTGTAGCTTCCTTCGAATGGGGACTTGGCCATTTTTCTAACGATAAAGTTGAAGCTTACACTCATCAACAATCTTAAAATGCAAAATGTTATAGTATTTTGTGACTCTGAAACCATCATTAGCATGTTGAAAAATTCATCGTAGACCCCCAATATAGCACTAAGCAGGCTCATTGATAGATGTCGCATCCTGAGTAAGGATATTGAAGATATTTCATTCTTTCATGTTCTCAGAACAAATAATAGGAAAGTAGACACCCTAGCTAACAAGGCTTGTAGTAGACCAGTCGGTCAACTCCTTTTCTAAGAAGACATAACCTTTTCTCCCTTGCCATGATTCTTCTGCCATGCGCAATCTCTGCCTGCTCGATTCACCGTGCCTTGTCGATCCTCTCATAGCAGGACTGTCACTCCCAAATCTATTTCAAAACTATTCTCATGACCTTATATCTTCATGAATCTCGCATTCACTCTCCTCCCAATCTCTCTGCTACCCATGCCTCTCCTATTTATTTATCCCCTGTCTAACTATGAAACATCAGATTTTCAAATGTGATTGCTACAAATGGAAATTGAAGCTATTGTGGGAAACCAAAAATTGTTGGCCATGTTTTATGTAGGTTTTTTATGCCACAGGAAGTCTGTCCTCAAGGAACATTGGTTATACTACATATCTATTTGAAGTGTCTCACAGATGATCAAGTTGGTCACTGTCCAATTCCTATAGCATTTTTAAGATTTGCGAGGAGAAAGGGTAACTAAATAAATGAATTCTCGATGTTGGACCCTACAACTATTCAATTTTCAGATGGTTTTACTGAAAGCTAAAAGTAGGGGCTATATTTTATACACTTGCCTTAGTTGCATGGATGAATTGGGAGAGACTGTTTTGATCTAGAATGGCTTAGCATTTATTATATGTCAATGGCACTAATATAAATGTTAGGTTTTCCCTAGTGAAAATAACAACAAAACCTCTTTTTATCAAAGTTGATATTGATAGGGACCCGTAAGTTAACCCATTAATAAAAAATGATCTAGTAGTCTCCCCAAAGCATGTATATAACACATACATTTCTATTTTTAGCTTCTCAATAATAACAAAAAACACCAGATTGGTGAGAATAAATAGACCTCTGGCATTCTTCTTTTTTTGTTATTTTTGATGGGAGATGACCACCATAAAAAAAAATGAATGGAGTCACCTTGTACTACCCAAGAATGTTGATCTAATTTATGAAATATTGCAATTAGGGAATCTTGGAGTTTATGGTATTCAGAGCTTGCTGACAGATCTCCATACTGCATGAATAGGTTGATCCAGGAAAAGTTCAGCCTCATGCCCACTAAAAATACACCCAAAAAATATAGATGTTTAACTTAAGTGAAAAAATGGGCTTACCTCCCTTGTGAATCCATGAGTAAGAATTGATGCCCACCTAACAAAAAAAACACAGGAAACACCATTTAGGATTAAGTAAAAGTAACCATTTCAGCTGACTATAGGCATTCGGAATTGCAGAGAATATGTTAAAATGGCATCATGCTTACTCATTTTCTTTCATATTTTCTAATGTGTACAACCTCAATGTAACACTTCATGACCTTGAGAAGCCCCTGTATACCCATTCATTTCAATAGAAAATCTGCACAGAGGGAAATCAAGCTACAACATAGTGGGAGTGTAGTAAATACCCTTTGAAAATAACTGAAGTAGCGAGGATTTAAGTCATAGGAATTATAGGCATTGGAAGTCAAGAGTAGTGAGACTATTGTGTGTACATGTGCAGGCATCCGTTTTTCAAATTTTAGTAGGGGAATTACGAGTTCCTCCCGCTAAAACATTATAATGAATAGCAAAATACATGATGGATTGAGTAAAAAACATTGTCATGTTTTATGAGTGAGAATGGAAGAAGATAAGTTTGCATGGGAAAATTTATGTGGAATTTGTTGATGTTCATGAGTAAAATTTGTATCAAGCCCTATTAGGGCACAACATGACCTTTCAAAATTGAGTTATGAAGGACATTTAGCTTGTTTACTACGACTTAAAAGTGTGTCTTACATAAGGATTTTGAGTGGCGTTTGTAAATATGGGTTCATGGTGGCTCCTAATCAAAGATGAAGACATCCCATTGTTGAAATTGGCATGATTTTGGTTGTTGCATAATGGTTTCGTTGATATTGGCATGATTTCGGTTGTTGCATGATGGTTATGATATGCAATGGAGGAAGTTGGCCCTAGACATAAATTTTGACATAATTGTTGATGTACTAGTGTTTAAGCCTTTATGACATTTTTGTATCTTTGTTGAAGTACCAGTGTTTACGCCTTTACGACATTTTTGTATATGCCATTAAAGCTTACTAGGTGGCTATACAACACCAAGAGTTTCTTTGTCAGGGCATACAATAAAAGGTTATATGGGAAGATATTTTTGTATCTGCTATGCAACTTTTTATTACTTACCTAATGGTTATATGCTTAAAGTATGGCAACTTATAGAATTTGCACACTTGTTTTACACCACTATCATTAAGTGAATCATTTTTACTACCACAAATGTCACAATTTTTAATAAACTACATCTTTTTTCTCAATTCTCAATAATGTAATCACTTGTTTTGTTAGTGGTGCTTCACGATTCCCTTCCTAATGATTTAGATGTGACTTTTGTTGACGATATGGATGCTCCATTTTGAAGTAAGCACGATGTCCACAATAAATATATTTGTGAAAACTACTTGAGTGCCTCAAAAAAACATTAAAGATGAAAGTAGGGCATCCATGGTATCCATTCAATGATGTTCATGAGTAAAATTTGTATGGAGCCCTATTACTCCACAGCATGACCTTTCACAATTGAGTTACGAAGGATATTTAGCTTGCTTACCAGGGTATTTAAAGTGCCTTGCACAAGGATTTTGAGTGGCGTTTGTAAATATGGGTTCATGGTGGCTCCTACTCAAAGACAAAGACATCCCATTGTTGATATTGGCATGATTTTGGTTGTTGCATAGTGGTTTTGTTGATATTGGTATGATTTTGGTTGTTGCATAATGGTTATGATATGCAATGGAGGAAGATGGCCCTAGACATAAATTTCGACGCAATTGTTGATGTACTAGTTTTTAAGCCTTTATGACATTTTTATATATTTGTTGATGTACCGGTGTTTAAGCCTATACGACATTTTTGTATCCTCTATTAAAGCTTACTAGGTGGCTATGCAACACCAAGAGTTGTTTTGTTAGGGGATGAAATAAAAGGTTATATGCGAAGACATTTATGTATCTGCTATGCAACTTTTTATTACTTTCCTAATGGTTATATGCCTAAAGTATGAAAGCTTATAGAATATGCACACTCATTTTACACCATTGTCATTAAGTGGATCATTTTTACTACCACAAATGTCAAAATTTTCAATAAACAACTTTTATTTTCTCCATTCTAAATACTGTAATCACTTGTTCTGTTAGTGGTGCTTCATCATTATTTTCCTAATGATTTAAACGTGAATTTTGTTGACAATATGGTTGCTCTATTTTGAAGTAAGCATGATTTCACAATAAATACATTTGTGCAAACTACTTGAGTCCTCACAAAACCCTTAATGATGAAAGTGGGGCATTCATGGTAACCTATATTGTCACATCTCTCTGAATTAAGAAATAAAATTAATGATTGCCTCTTATTTCCTCTTGCTGTAGTATTTCCCTTACTATGCACACCAAGTGTTTGATGAAATTATTGCAGTCTAATTGGTTGTAGAAATTTTTCAAAGAAAGTTTGTTTAGGAAGGAAAAGTTCACATAATTTAGAATTGGTACATCACAAATCAACTATCATATTATATCTTCAAATTTAATTTCACCATGAAATCAAGGAGCCAAAACATACCACACTTAACCTACTTTCCTAGTAACAAAAACTTCAAACTATGAATGAACAACTATAACCAGAGAATTCCAGCAACAATTTTCTTCAACCGTTTGAGGTTACATCAAGAGTTGGAAAGGTTTTAAATTTTTACCTTAGTCCTAACATCCTTTTATTGGAGAAATAATTCCCTTCTACAAATAATATTCCAGTAACAACATACAATGCAATATTTGCAAAATCCTAGTCATCCATGCAATAGAAAGAGAAAATGGATAAACCTTGCATTGAAATTGACCATTAACTTCTTTGAAGAATTAGATGCAAGTCTTTGGAGATTTGGACAAAAGAGTAACCCATACTGAGGTAACTTAGCTTAGTTTGTGAATCGTGATAGTTTTCCCTTCAAGTCTTATGTGATTTTAACAAAAAATCACTCGGCAGTAGCCAAGGTTCAATACCGAGAGGCATGATTAAGTGGTTAGGCCATGATGTAATCATGTGAGCCTCAAGTAATTTTCACAGAAGAGTACACCCTGTTGTGGAAACTTAGTCAAATGAAAGTGCATGTGTTTAAATATTCACCCTTTAATAACCATCTCTCTCGTGAAAGTAATCTGCTTGTACTGCCTAATGTGTTCACGCTAATTCTAATGTATCTTGAGTTTAAATCAAATACTAAAATACTTTAGATAACCAACTTCAAGGTCAAGTGCCGATAGTGATTATAGCATTCAACCAAAAAAAGGTTTAGACATACATCAGAAATTTGGAATTTGCAAAATCAAAATAAGTAAGGGTTTCAAATTTATTGGGGTCATTGTAGGTGTAAAAACATCATATGTAATTATGCCAAAAACAGACGTATTGACCTGATTGTCATTTTTATAAAAGAGCTTTATTTGACCTCCCTCACCCCTAAAAAATTTGTAAAAATGAAAATTTGAAGAAGGTATGGAAGGGTACACACCACTTCGTCTAAGATTTCCTCTAGCCTGCTAGTAGTGGACATTTTGGCCCTGTCCATGTCTTTGTACACTTTTTCCCCATTTTACTATGTAGTGACCTTCACGTTGAAAAAGATGTAGTTGGGTTTAAGGTGATTCTATAGCGAGGACCCTGACATACGAAATTAAGAACACTGTAAAACCTTTGATGCAGATATTTTCAATATAGATACCCTCCATTTCTAAGGAATTTTGTTTCAAATGGAACGAGAAAAAATATGTGAATGTTTCCTTTAGCCGCCTATTCGAAGTCCATGCATGAGTCCTTGAAATCTGAAATTGCAGTCAACTCCTGAGAAGTCCATGACCCTTCATCTTGTGCAGCCACTCCAAAAATTTATATGGATTTTATTTGAATTGGAGAGGTTAACACTAACATTAATGTAAAATTTCCACATTTGGTAGCTGATTCTGCTTTCAACGAAGACAATTAATTGTGGCGGGAGGCCTTTTTTAAAAATTTTTATATGATATTTTAATTATGGCGAGATGCTTTATATTTACTTATTTATATGTGATTTTTATATTTATTTATTTATATGTGATTTTTAAATGGGTAGTTATTTTCCGTTGTAAGTTAAATATTTTTTATATTTTGTAAATTCAAAAATATTGATATAATTTCTATAATTTTTAAATATGGTAAATAGAATATAAATCAATTTAAATATTTTTAAAAATTCACATATTTAGTCTAAAAAATATATAATTATATTTATATATGTTTTTTAAATTGGTAGTTGTTTTCCGTTGCATGTTAAACATTTTTTATATTTTGTAAATTCAAAAATATTAATATAATTTTTATAATTTTTAAAAATGGTAAATGTAATATAAATCAATTTAAATTTTTTTAAAAATTTGCATATATTTAGTCTTAAAAAAATATAATTAATAAAAGAATAGATAAAATTTAAGGCTCGGAATGTCTGTTAGGTCCCTATATTACTAGTATAGTCCCTTATTGTTGTTAGTGTAACCCCCTTATTGTTATTATTGTACCCTTGTAACCCCCATTTTATTATTATTGTGCCCTTAAATTACATTGTGAGGTCGGCTAGGATTACATTGTGGCCCACTAGGATTACATTATGGCCCCATGGACTCCTATATATAGAAAGGAGGTTTTGTAAATTGGATCATCCAAGAATTATTCATTTATGTAATGTATTGGAGGTTTCCCCTTTCGAAGTGGCTCATTTCAAAGGCGTTGATATCTCTTTTCTTCTCTTTTTGGAGCTGGTTACACAACATTTGGTATCAGAGCTTTGGATTCTAGGGTTTCGCTGCTCCAAACAGGTCATCGTGGCATTTTCGCTATAACTTTTTTTCTACGAAGTTTCAGAAGCTGAAATTTTTAGGGTGCGAAGCCAAAATCCTGAGGAAGAGTTTCTAAAAATTTCAGAGCTTGGTTCACAATATTTTCTGAGATATCATCTATGGAAGTTAGGTCTTTTTTCAGGCTCCTAAACAGGTCATCGTGGCATTTGCGCTATAAAAAAAATTTCTACGAAGGTTCATAATCTGAAATTCGTATGGTGCAAAGCTGAAATCCTGAGGAAATTCATCAAAAAATTTGAGAGCTTGGTTCGCAATATTTTGGGAGATATGATCTGTGGAAGGTAGTGCTTTTTTAGGCTCCTGAATTTCATCTCAAAGAGGTGATCGTGGGAAAAGTTAAATAACTCTCTCTCTGGGCATCGGATTGGAGTGCCATAAAAATTGGTCGCAAGTAAGCAGACTTTAGTTTCTTGGCTATCAATTTCAGAGACAAAGGACGAAACAGTGACACGTGGCAAGTCGTACAAGTTCGCTCTACTGAACCAGTCCATAATTAGGTCATTGTGGGAGATTGGACACAACTTTGTCTTGGAGAATCCAAATCAGGTCAGACCTGTGGCATTCGAAAGATAATTCAGAGGGCTACGTTGGTACCGAAATTCAAATATTGAAGTGCTGCAATCACAGAGATAATCCAATTTCAATATCGAGCTCCTCAAAAGCAAGAAAAAGGTGTGTATTTTTTTCTTCCGAATTGCATAAGTCTTGTTTGAAGAAGCAATTTGAATTGATTCCAAGGGCATATTGTAGAATACATATCAATATTGGGTTCTAAAAGATGCCCCGTAAAAATAATTCAACACCCATTAAGCCTTCAGAGGACTCTACTATGACTCATGAAGATGAAGAATTGCAACATGATCTATCAAAATTACAAGAGCAAGTGCAACAAATTTCACTTTCGCAAAGAGCAACAAAAAATGAAATGGAAGTTTTGAAGAAAGGCATGGAAGAGAAGATGGATGGTTTGAAGAAAGGCGTGGAAGCTAAGATGGATGGCATGGAAGCTAAGATGGATGACATGAAAGACAACATGGAAAACAACATGAAAAACATGAAAAATGATCTAAAAGCAGACATCGAAGGTTTGACCAAGTTGATACAAGAAATGTTTCCTAATGGTGAAAAGATAGTAGAAGAACCTCATGATGAGAATAAAATAAATGTTAATCGTGATTTCATAAACTCTAATGTTGGCGGGAAGAACCACCATATTCCAAAAATGGATATGAGGAAGTTTGATGGGAAGGATCCTGTAACATGGATACTACAGATGGAGCAATATTTTGATCTCCATAATGTGCAAAACACACAAAAGGTACGCATCGCAACTTTACATTTAGAACAAAATACATTTGTATGGTATCGATGGCTTTGCTCCCATAAAAAAATTGTCACTTGGTCAATTTTTACGGAAGAAATGATAGCACATTATGAGGATACAAAGAGCAATACCTTCTTTAGCCAATTGATAAATCTCAAACAAAAGGGTTTAGTGGGGAAACACATTGAGGACTTCCAAAAATTGAATATAAGGGTAACTGATATTCCAGAGGAACACAAGATTGATCTCTTCGTAGACACTTTAAAGGATAACATCCAACATGAAGTTCGTGTTCTGGAACCTGATTCATTGGAGAAGGCATTCAGGTTGGCAAGAAAAGTTGAATGTAAAATTATGGCGACAAGGAAGCCTACCACTCAATTCTATAAAGAAGGAAGTGTTGCTACATCTAGATTTCCACAAACTACAAGGTTGAAACCACAAAAATTGGAAGAAAAAAGAGAAAAAGGGCTTTGCTACAGTTGTGATAGCAAATACACGAAAGGTCATAAGTGTGCTAAGAAGAAATTATTTTACATAGATTGTGAAGAGGAAGAAAAAAATGAAAAAGAAGAGGATATACACCAGGAACCAACCCTAGAAGAGGAAGAAATGAAGCTAACCATATCGTGTAATGCACTGGCAGGAATTACCACTCCTCAAACTCTCAAGATAGAAGGACAAATCAAGAAGAAAAAGGTGATAGTGTTGATTGATTCAGGTAGCACCCATAATTTTATTCATTGTAAGGTAGCCAAGGAATTAAATTGTTTCATATACCCAGCACCAGAATGTCAAGTGATGGTTGCAAATGGAGGAACCATAAATTGCTTTGGAAAATTCCATAATATCAAGCTAACCATGGGGGAATATGTATTGACTAGTCAAATGCTTTCCATTCCTATGGGAGGTGCTAATGTTGTACTAGGAGTACAATGGTTACAATCTTTGGGGACGGTAGCTTTTAATTTTCAAGAACTTTTCTTGAATTTTTTTTCAGAAGGTAAGGAAGTTGAATTACGGGGTATTGAAGGGAAGTCGGGAAGGATAATAAGCTCTAATGTCATGAAAAAGCTTCTAAAGAAAGAACAACGAGGCGTAATTGCACAATTATGCTCACTAGAAGTTCCGACATCAAAATCATCTATTTCTGCAGATCTCCAACAATTCTTGGACAATCATTCCAAGGTGTTTGAAACTCCCAAAGGAATCCCACCTATTCGTGATCATGATCATGCTATTCATTTGATTCCGGGAAGTGTTCCTCCAAACATCAGGCCTTATAGATATCCTTACTTCCAAAAGAGCGAAATTGAACGTATGATTGCAGAAATGTTAGAGGCGGGTATAATTCAACCTAGTCAAAGTTCTTTCTCTGCTCCTGTAGTATTGGCACACAAGAAGGATGGATCATGGCGAATGTGTCCGGATTATAGGGAGCTCAATAAGCTCACCATTAAAGACAAATTTCCCATTCCTGTGATTGATGATTTATTGGATGAATTACATGGAGCAATTTATTTTACCAATTTGGATCTTCGTTCAGGATATCATCAAATTAGAATGAAGACTGAAGATATTCCAAAAACAACATTTCGAAGTCATGAGGGTCATTGTGAATTTTTGGTCATGCCTTTTGGCCTTACCAATGCACCTTCTACATTTCAAGGGTTGATGAATTCCATTTTCAAACCATTCCTTAGAAAATTTGTGCTAGTATTTTTTGATGATATACTAATCTACAGTATTTCTTGGAAGGATCATGTTGAACATGTTGATAGGGTGCTCAAACTATTGCAGGAGAAACAATTATATGCAAAAAAATCCAAATTTTTCTTTGGAGTACAAGAGGTGGAATATCTGGGTCATATTGTATCTCATGAGAGTGTTAAAGTAGACCCTAACAAAATTAAAGCCATTAAGGAATGGAAAGTCCCCACAACCATAAAGCAGTTGCAAGGATTTCTCAAGTTAACAGGGTATTATCGCAAGTTTGTTAAGAATTATGGGAGAATAGCAGTACCTCTAACAACATTATTGAAGAAAGATGCATTTTCATGGACTCCTGAAGAAACTAAGGCCTTTGAATGTCTTAAAGAGGCAATGTGCCTAGCACCGGTCTTAGCTATGCCAGACTTCACAAAAACCTTTATTGTGGAATGTGATGCCTCAGGAAATAGAATTGGTGCGGTTTTAATGCAGGAAGGAAGACCCATTGCTTTTGAAAGTCGTCCAATCAAAGGAAACTATTTACAGAAACCTATTTATGAGTAGGAAATGTTAGCAATACTGCATGCACTAAAGAAATGCCGAACTTACCTAATGGGAAGACACTTCAAGGTAAAAACTGATCATGATAGTCTTAAACACTTTTTGGAGCAAAGACTATCGTCAGAAGAGAAGCAAAAATGGGTCACAAAGATGTTGGGTTGTGACTTTGAAATAATCTACAAAAAAGGAAAGCTTAATGTTGTTGCAGATGCACTCTCAAGAAAGAATGAAGAGGTGGAAGCATTTCTTTGTGCCATTTCTATTATCCAACCAAATTGGATAACCGAAGCAAGAGATGAATGGAAGAAGGACAAAGATGTATGGACACTCATTCAAAAGTTGCAGCAAGATCCTCGTACATCTGATACATTTAGTTGGAAAAATGATTCCTTATGGTACAAAGATCACTTATATCTTTGTAAGAATTCCCAACTAAAACAAAAGATTCTTCTGGAATAGCACACTTATCCTTTAGGAGGACACTCAGGATTTTTAAAAACTTACCACAGGGTGAAGAAAGAATTTTTTTGGGATGGCCTTAAATTTGATATTTAAAAGTTTGTGGCGGAATGTTTGGTTTGCCAGCATAATAAAGTGGAAACGATTAAGACCCGGGACTTCTACAACCTTTATCCATTCCAAGTCAACGTTGGGAGGATATTTCAATGGATTTTATCACAGGTTTACCTAAGTCCGAAGGAAAGAGTGTCATCATGGTTGTAGTTTATAGACTTACGAAGTATGCACACTTTTGTGCATTATCTCATCCATTTAAAGCAAGTACAGTTGCTACTACATTTATGGACAAAATTCAAAAGCTACATGGAAGCCCAAGGGTTATTTTGAGCGACAGAGATCCCATTTTTACTGGAAATTTTTGGACGGACTTATTTTCTTTTTTGGGTACTCAATTAGCTCATAGCTCATCTTATCATCCTCAATCTGATGGTCAAACTGAGATAGTAAATAAATGTTTGGAAGTATATCTTCGTTGTTTTGTATCTGATAAACAAACACAATGGGTCAAGTGGTTACCTCTTGCTGAATGGTGGTATAACACTTCCTTCCATACTGCAGCAAAAATGACCCCATTTATGGCACTTTATGGATGTCATCCACCATCCATCACATCATCTTTAAGGGAAAATTCGAAGGTTCAAGCAGTGGAAGATCACATCGAGCATCAGCAAGAAGTTCTCCAACTCTTAAAGGATAAACTGAATTTGGCACAAAATCGAATGAAACAACAGGCAGATCAACATCGTAGCGAGAGAAGTTTTGATGTAGGAGATTGGGTATTTTTACGGCTACAACCATACAAACAAATGTCCCTCAAGCGAGCAAAGAAGGATAATAAATTATCGCCAAAGTACTATGGTCCTTACAAGGTGTTGCAAAATATTGGTACTATGGCATACAAATTGGAGCTTCCTGCTTCTTTGCGAGTACATCCAATTTTCCATGTTTCATGCTTAAAGAAGGTTATCGGTGAAAATCTTCCAGTTCAAACAATATTACCAGAACTTGATAAGGAAGGAAAAATCATATTGGAACCTGAAGCGGTCATGGAAACAAGAACTTGACAACTACGGAATCGATAAATTTCAGAGTATCTCATCAAGTGGAAGAACTTACCCACTAAAGATTCTACATGGGAGGATGAGAATTTTATACAGAAGCACCGAGAGCTACTCAAGTGTTGAGGACAACACTTTTTTGAAGGAGAGGGGCATGTTAGGTCCCTATATTACTAGTATAGTCCCTTATTGTTGTTAGTGTAACCCCCTTGTTGTTATTATTGTACCCTTGTAACCCCCATTTTATTATTATTGTGCCCTTAAATTATTATTGTTAGGTCGGCTAGGATTACATTGTGGCCCACTAGGATTATATTATGGCCCCATGGACTCCTATATATAGAAAGGAGGTTTTTTAAATTGGATCATCCAAGAATTGTTCATTTATGTAATGTATTGGAGGTTTCCCCCTCGAAGTGGCTCATTTCTAAGGCGTTGATATCTCTTTTCTTCTATTTTTGGAGCTGGTTACACAACAATGTCCTAAAAATATTTTTATTTGACCTAGAGCTTGTTTTCTTCAGATGTGAGGAAACAAGTTAACGACCCGAGATCTAGACGCATCTGGCTGAAGTGAAATCATGCCCCCTTACGGACCACCAGTGGGTAACATGTGGCAAATTGATTTAGGAAAATGTCAGCCTCATGCCCACTAAAACTACACCCAAAAAAAATGTGTGTTTAACTTATGCGTGGAAATGGGCTTACCTCCCTTGTGAAGCCATGAGTAAGCATCGAAGCCCACCTAACAAAAAACATAGGAAACATTATTTAGGAATAAGTACAAGTAACCATTTCAACTGACTATAGGCATTGGGGATTGCATAGAATATACTAAAATGGCATCATGCTTACTCATTTTCCTGCATATTTTCTAATGTGGATAACCTCAATGTAAGGCTTCATGATCTTGAGAAGCCCTATATACCCATGCTTTTCAATAGACAATCCGCACATAGGAAAATCAAACTACAATTTTGTGGGAGTGGAGACAATATATCCTTTAAAAATAAACCAAGCACCTAGGGTACAAGTCATAGAAATGATAGGCATTGGAAGTAAAGAGTAGTGTCACTATCATGTGTTCATGTGGAGGCATCTGTTTTTTAAATTTTAGCGGGGAATTATGATTTCCTCCGGCTAAAAATTTATAATGAAGAGCCAAAAATCATTGTCATGTTCTATGAGTGGGGATGGCGGAAGATAAGTTTGCATAGGGAAATTTATGTGGCATTCGTTGATGCTGATTATAATATAATTATAGTTTAGTTCATTCTCATTATAATATGATTCTAGTGTAGTATATTAACTAACCACCTAGTGTAAGACTATGTTGTCTCCATCTAGACCAACTTCTTGTTATTCTCTAAAGGTAATGTATGTAGTGGCAACAAGATTCCACTTACTTTCAATGCACTCATCAACTACATTTCCTTGCCACGGCTAACACCTATCAAACACATTTCTAGATTGTGTGATCCTTTGGTTAATTTGTGTTTCAACTCTTCATTGATCATCCATACTTGTTATTCTAGACATCCTTCATCCTCCTAGTCCACACCAAACTAGTACATCATCCTAAATGTCTCAGGGATCATTGCGAGTTGGTATGAGGGCTATGAGACATATAAACTAGTCATGCACCCTTTATCATGTTTATTTAGCATGTTATATATGATAAAATTTCCAATGGAACCTCATGGAAGGTCCTTACATTCTTCCCAACTTGAACTGTTAACATCCTCATCAATACACCCCCATAAAATTATCTAATGAAATGGGTGTGGATAGTGAAGAACAATTCAACAATTTTTCATTCAAACATGGATTCAATACCATTTTTGATGGGGCTAGAATTTTAATTTCACGTTTAATAACACTCACCAAACATCTTCAGCATGACCTTACTAGTTAAGCATGACCACCAACCACTTATATCGCATGTGTTGCACTTAACTGTCATGTCCTAACCAAAACTAGGCTAGGTTCCTCAAACATGAAGTAATCGGCCTCAAAAATATCACATAGATAATATTTAAGGGATATTTATATTTCAACTTGGATATGGGAGACATGGCATGTTATTCTACATAAAGAGCCACAAGAATTGCTAGTATGTATGGTTTTCTAATAGTAATGTGTGCACATTCTAAGAATGTGAAAGCACTATTATAATTTGTGCATATTTCTATAATACAAGTACCTATAAAATTATTTAAAAAATAATATGGCTTTATATTAATTGACCAAGATAATAGTTTCGGCCAGCCCAGGGCTAGAGCCCATTTACAAGGGGCTGTAAAAATATTCCTGGGGTTGTCTAGCTTTGAGTTTGGTTTCCCTTTCATCCTAGAGATCGGAGAAATACATGCAATTTATTATGAATTTCTTATGGTTTTCAGGAGATTCATAAGTTAAAAATTTCTCCGGTTTGTTTTTTTCTTGTCATTCATCTCAAGTGCCATTAGCCTTTCCCTCCTTGGATGAACTAGTGAAGGAGAGCCTTGCCCCGACGACGAAGGAAGGTCAAAATGATGTTGAGAAAATCTAAATCCATCTAAGTGTTAAAATTTAGAGACAAAAGGGTATTTATAATTTTAACACTGTAGACGGATTCAAATACCCCTTTTTCTCTAAATTTTAACACTTTAGATGGATTCAGAGACCACTATAGTGAAATGAAACACTTCAGTATCAAAATTGAAATTTTCCATTTTTGGTGTGACACAATTAAAAATTACTAACATAAATGACTAATTCTTATACTTGTTGTACTTATTATTTCGTCATATTTTTATCCTTGGACTATAGTAGTCATTTATGTTAATCATTATTAATTTTTTCACTTATTATATAGTCATATATTTTAGTCCTTGACTAAATTAGTCATTTAGTTAGTCGTTTTTAGTTTGGTCACTTATTATCTAGTCATATATTTTATAAAAAAACTAAATTAGTCATTTTTAGTTCGGTCACTTAAAATTGCTCAAATTTAGTAGTAATTCACTTAAAATAATAGTGCTGACTAATGTTTTTAGTCACCTAGTCGCTAATTTCATCATTTTCTACTAGTGATTCATCTTGGAATAAGTATCTCATCAACTGTGGTTATTATTTTTTACTTGTATTACATGGAATTCTCACCAGGGCTATTACAAATAATACATATATAGATAAATAGGCAAATTGATGGTTATTTGACGTTAGGTTAATCCAATGGAAAAGGGAAATAGTGTCTCCCCTATGATGTTATCAAGGGGAGTGTCTGCTATATTGGTTCCAATACAGGGTTCTAACCCCTCCATCAAACGATGGTCATTTAACGAGTTGAATTGACGACCCATAACAATTTGGGCTCCAATCTTGCATAGTCGTTAGGATGGAGCTATACCCCAATGAGATCAAAGAACTACAATACATCTTGATTTATGATTGTGATAACCACAACCTCCAACTTTCCTGCCCATTAACAGACCTCCTACAATTTGATGGGATCCAACCACACTTCCACCACTTACGACTTCCTATGGTTTCGCTTGTATAACCTTTCAACATAATCTGCCCATGGACTTAATGGAACAATGCTATAACACACTCAACGAGGTAGGCAGGGGTTCCACCCTAGAACCCTACCCCCAATTAACAAAATAAACCCCCTTGTATCAGAATTAACAATCTACACAAAAAATTTAGTCCTTTGAGGCTAAATTTGGCCATTTTTCGACAAATTTCTTTCTCCTCTTGCATTGATTATGTCTTTTTGGACCTCTTTAGACACTTCTGCCCTTTTCTGGGTTAGATTTTAATCATTCCCATGATTGTGACTTTCATCAAACAATTGGTGGACAACCTGAAATTTTCTCAATCTAGCCCGATTAGGCCTAGTGATGAAAATTTGACTCTAATATCACCACCTTGTAATGTACCCAACCCCATGTTAGGCAACTCGACTAACCCAAAAACCAAAAATCACCAAATGTGCTAGTAGAAGCACATAATTCTTGGTTCTAGTTATTAAACCCTAATTCACTGCCAATGCCCCTGTAATTTTGTGAAAACCCTTCTTTATTTACGTTACCTTGGTATTAAACCTAGCTTTGAAACCAATAAAATGTGCATAATTAACAAATATATAATGAGTGTTTTAGCTATTAAAATTCACACATTAATTATGGTTTACACACAACAATTCAGAGTTAGGCATGAAAATTATTTTAAATATTTTTAACACAAAAAACCACATTGTAACATCCCCAACCCCGTTTCGCGCAACACTAGATAACAAGAACCCAAGCTTCACCGATATTCCTTGCAAAAGCACATAGTTTATGGTTTCAAATAATAATTCCCTGGTTCAATTCTTGAACTCTAGCACATTCTAGAGCCCCTGTGACCATATCAATCCACGACTAGTACTTAGTAACCACTTAGTGCACTATATAGCTATCAATTTGGTTTTACCAATTCCATCAAGGTGAATGCACATATATTTGGTTTTAATTATAAACTAGAAATTAATATGCATAATTTCATGCAATACCCAAATGTCTATACCATGCAATAATTAGCCATTTATTTACACATTTAATTAACAATTATACTCATATCAGATAAAGCATCCACAACAAAAATACAAGATAAGTAAAGACATTAAACACAAAACCCTAAAACTAAGGTTGGGTTGACCAAATGCATTATGGGCACTAATAATTCTTTATTTTTGGCATGATGATTTGTCTTCATGGTCAAGTAGAGGTCTATGCTTAAACATAAATGTGAAGCTCAACACTAGTATATGAATTATGTACTAAAATAACTTGGGATAGAGAGATAGAGAGAGGGAGTGAGTCAGAGAGAGAAGGATATGTATAGAGAGAGAGAGAGAGAGAGAGAGAGAGAGAGAGAGAGAGAGTGGGAGAGAGAGGGAGAAGAATAGAGCTAGAGAGTGGGAAAGAGTGGGAGCGAGATGGAGAGTGAGAAGTGTAGGGTCCTTAGATATATTTGAGGTCATCACGCAAGATCACATCTAGCATATTTTTTATGCCACTCACATAAGTGTACCTTACATCATTGTCTAGCCACTATCCATGTTTCTCTCTCTTCATTTTTGTCCTTTTTAACAATACTTTTTGAGCTTTTTATTTTGTAGTCTATTCTATTCATTCAAATTATTTTTTATTAATGTAAAGTTATTATTGAAAGGATTTCTTGTGACAAACTAATACTTTAGAGGTGGACATATATCGTAGGCTCTAGAGCTATATTTGTTCCAAATTAGCTATATAATGAACCACAAATTGTTGTTGACCTCGTGGATATGATATAAATTTGGTGGCTTATAGGGTAGTCTTGTCATGAAATAAATAAATATACTGGGTAGGTATGAAGAAACACTTTGGTGGAACTTGGTTATAAAAGGGAAATTTATCTTTGCATATATTTTTAAGAACAAATACACATAATGAATTATGATTGTAGGGACATCACTTTAGGATCTATGCTAGTGTGAAAACACTAACCAATGGGTCATTAATCAGCTCCACAAAAGTATCATATGTGCTTATAAAGAAGTATGGGTTCTTGTGCTTTCATTGGCTAGGTATGGCTAATGAAGATAGAGTAAGAGAACAATTTGACCACCTCTTTTTACTATAATTTTGGTCCCATTTTTTAGCATCACCCTTCTTAAGATAGTTGTACATTTAGAATTGAGAAGGAAAACATGAAATTAAGACAGGGTTTGATGGATCCTTTTAGTTAATAACTACTACTAAGAGAATATATCAAACATGTTTTAGGGAGAGTATATAGTAATGTGGCTATGCTGAGAGTTATGAGTGCCTAAAATTGGTATGCTACTCCTCATGTATAATATTTCCCCATGGTTATTCTAGTTATCATCTTGTGCAATTGCAATGCAAAACCAAGGGAATATTAGAGGTATTTTTAGGTATGCTAGTCCTAGCATAATAAAGTCACATATCCAAAGCATGTAAAAAGAAACTTATCTATTTAGGATCATTGTAATCCAATATCTAGACAAGGGGAGCTATCATAGGTAATAAGCCATACTTAGCAGGTGCAAGTTTGACGTGTGCTACATTTTTCTCATTAGGAAAGATGAATTTGTCACTAATTCATGATGGGAATTGGAGTAATTAAAGACTACTCAAGTATTGTCTAAATGGATAGAGGAGGATAGCTTGTAGTTAGCCATATTGGGGTACTTACCTCCCATTACTGAGCTTGACATCTTATTTTGGAATAAAGGTGGTGTTGTATGCCAAAGAACTTACAATTAGAAAAGTACCTGACTTTGATATTAGAACAATTGATGAAATTTTTGGGTAGAATATACTTCTTGAGTGAATTTTCAAAACCCTATGTTCTAATTGAGATAAATCCTTGCTTTGAGAGAAAAGCATATTTAAAGCTGTCCATGGTAAGGATGAAAATCAAACCTTTTGTATAATTTTCCCAAAATTATATTTGTAGTTGGATTGTGTATAATTTCCTTAAAATTATATTTGTAATTGGAAGGAATAGTCTATACCTATTTTATATTATCCACAAAAGTGGTTATATATCATAATAAAACTGATTAATAACCAATACTTCCATCTCTATTTTAAAGATTGATTTTATGAAAATAATGCATTTGAATTATATATATATATATTTTATTAGTTGAGAATAGTGCATATATATATATATATATATATATATATAATAAATGAGAGGAAGATTTTATGAAGGTTGGTTTTATTCATTCCAGGTTTCATGGGATATGGGATTTTCATGAATCCAAAATTAAAAAATTGCTCATTTTACTGGCGTTGTAGGGTTGGAGAAGGAACGGCGCGGCCATGCCGTGGCAGCTCTAATACCATACATTTGGTTGAATTCAAGAAATTAGGTTCCCAATGTCTCAAATCATGGCCATTTCGTTAATCTGAACAAGGTTCCCACACTGTGGGTGATGACCAATCCCCAAGCCCCCCATCTCTGTTCGAAAATTTAAAATTATTCTAGAGAATGGATTCCACGAATGATGATGAAGCTGAATGGATGGGGGATAATGGTAGTGCCGCTGAAGATGGAAGGTGCCTTTCCTACCCAAAATTTGTGAAGAAAATAAGCGGAAAAGAGAGCATTTTAATAAGTGGAAAAGAGAGCAATAATGCATTAATTTTCACAAGAAAATAAATTTTCCTAATACCATAAGAGGTCACAGGCAGATGTTCGATGGATTTTCATGATCTAATCGTCCCTAAAAATGCCAAAGAATAAAAATGGGTGTTGGATTGGCCTAGACCCTAGACTTCTGAGAGTCCCAAAGAAATTAATCAGATGCCAAGCAAATAGACGTTGACTTTGAAAAGGAGGATTGGGGCTCCATTCCAAAGGAGAAGCTTTATGAGGCTACTGAATCCACTCAAGAGGTAGCTAACTGCATTTTAATTTATTGTTTAATTATAAGAATTACTGCAAGAAACTTTCCCATGCAGGACCTCAAGCAGCTTAGTTTAGGTGCCAGGTCTATATGGTAATTTTTGCTGCCAAAATTGTCCGGGACTTGATTAAGAGTCATAAAATGGGATCACTTAGAGCTTGATTATTTGTGTGTTCTCATATTATAGTATGTATATGTTGATTCATTTTATCTTATGAAAATCAATTGAAACGTTACCTTTCCAATTCTAGAGGAATGGAAATGAATTATCCACTTGGCAAATACTAGCCTGTTAATTTCATAGTTACAATGGTCGCAAATTAAATCAATTCAGAGTGACTGTGTCGATATGCATGTCCTAGTTCCAATGGATGATATTATAAATCGTAACACGAATATAGGGACTATTGGGGACTTAAGCACCAATATAGGGACTACTAGGGACTTAAGCAGCCTCCAGAGCTTAGCTTATCATTGTTGCCTTATTTCTTTCAGCACATAGTGCTTTAGCTGGTCATTGCCACCTTATATATTTCCGCACATAGTGCTTTTAAATGTTACAAATTTCATTTTTGAATTTTCTATACAAGTGAGTTTTATTCCCAAACCTTTGTCTGGTTATGTGCATAAAATACATATATTATTTCTAAAAAAGTAAAGAGGAAAAAAGTGGACACATTATTGCTGAAAAATTAAATAGGAAAATGGAATTGGAGGTCGAGCTGACAGAAGAGAAACATCATCTTCTTCAAATGCTCAAGCATGTGTATTTCATCTTTAAGCTTGTTTTTGTTAAATTTATGTTTCTTGTCACGTGCTTCTATAGCGGGTCATATTAGAATAAGTTTTGGCTTTATTTTATGGCATGAGAGTTACTTGATTCCCAATTGTGAAATTTCATCGAAAACATGGTGATTCGTATTAGTCAAATTTTAATTTTAATAGGCAGATAGCTATATTTCTATTTTATCTGAGCAGACAATGATTTTTAAACTTGTAACAAAATCTTAGTAATGAACAAGAAATGAAGAAAAGAGGTCAAATGGTTGTCCTGACATCTGCAATGCATGTTTCTGTTCCTTTTGAAGGAAAAGCTACAGTTGATCGATCCCATACAAGGTAGGTTGGCTGCAATTGTTATGGTGATTTAGAAGGAGTGCTTGAGGATTCCTGCATTCAAGGTCCACATTCACACAATCTACATCATGTTCCTAAACCAACAGTATTTGTAGGTTCAGTTCTTGGCTACCCACCAAATAGCTTGAGGATATCTTTTATCTGTAGAAACATCTGTTGGAGACTTACATTATGAGTGAATTTATAGAGGTAATGGGATGCCTAGGAAAATAAGGCTCAGAACCATCACACTGATACAATGTTTAATGGGAACTGGATGTTGTTAGAAGAAAACATCTCTACTTAATGTGTCAGATATGGCTGGTTTGGGAACTTTTGAAACTGCACTTTATATATTTTTCTTCCTTTTTTCTGTCGATAAACTTTTCATACAATTCAAGGAGAATGACCCAACTTAGCCAGCAATAAGTGCAATAGTCTTTGGAGTTGCCAGTTCTATGTCGCCTAGGAGAACCTTACCATAACAGAGTTGCACAATTTTTTTTGTGTGCTGTCACAATATTTATGTTATTCAGTGCTATTTACTGTTAACTGGATGAATAAATGTGCACCACTGTTGTATAATATTTTTTTGGAAAAACCTGACACATAGAAACCTAAGGGAAAAAATTACCTTGGGGTATTACAGGAGACTTCTTTTTCTCAGGTATTTTCATAAAATCCATGAGAAGCATGAGAACTTCACCCTTCCTAGCTCATGCACCAAATCAAAAGCCATCGTTGATGCATTGGGAATAACTTGAGGAATGGGATCAAATTCCTATCAAGAAAGTTACCAAGTGGCTGAATTGGTACTTTTTTATGTGATGTAGAGACCTACTGATTGTTGTTATTTTCATATATTTTGGATAGCTGTCAAAGTAGTTTATTATCAGTCAAGGTAACATGATTATGAAGTAAATTAATCATAATTTTAGCCCAGATCATACCTTTTCCAATGCTACCATCGGCTGATTTGAAATAGGAAACATCGGTTTCTGCTACTCTGATTAAGGAAAAATCTGTGTGATCGGCAAGAACTTCAACACTCACAGTGTCTTATATTTGTATCCAAAGTGTATTCTTCATTTCCAGTGGGAATTCTTGCTAACTAGACCCTACAATATACATTGCTTCTATTCCTGAAAATATTCACACCTATACTCACCAATGTGAGGCTTTGCCTTTTCTGCACCAATATTTCTCAACAACATTATTAGAGGCAATTGGATAGGGAAGGCTTTCTACATTTTTGCAGCACAAATCTCTTTTCCAACCGAAAAAATCCATCAAGAGAATAGGAATTTTGATAATTCCTTTTCAACCTAATGCACTGAATGCTAAGGATTTGCAGGGATCCTTTCATTCCCATCATACGCTTTGAAGATTTAACAATTGCATCATTATTTTTCCCTACACAATTAGACTCGTGGCTCCTATTTTTCATGATAGGGGCCTTGAACCTCTCTCTTGGTTGGCTCAAACAAAGTAGACTTTCCAGCTACAAAAAAAATCTCTTTTAATGCTAGCATCGCTCTTATAGTGGCTGCCAAACCGTTCAAGTATTTCACTGTCAGCATTAAATTAAAATCAGCACAACAAGGCCGTAGGTACATAGCAAAATAAAATTATCACTAGGTCTAGCATCAACATGCATCTTCTTGTAAACCCTTTCAAACCCTTCATTAAATTTTGTTGAAATGGCATTAGTCCCAACTTTGGAAGATGTTTACATGAGCCATTAGACATATCATAGGGGTAGCCTTGTTTTCCATCCAAATAAAATAGAGGCTATTGAGCCATCTAATTTGCAGAAATCACTGAAAATAATTATGAAACTAATGAATAACTCCATATGGGAATAGAAGAAAATATATTATTTCCAACTAAATAACCCCATTGTGTAGATACGATCCATGAATATCAAAACCACTCTTCAGGGTTGTTGATAATTAGTAAGAGTGATGTATGGGGATCAAACTGGATGATATCCTTGGTGATCTCAGTGGATTTCCGAGATGAACAATCTGCTAGAATAAGAACCATCCACCTAGTGTTGTGTAACCCCTAGCTAAAGCTCTTAGAAAGCTAGACCCCGCAGCCCAACAATGGCACCAAAAATGTTAGTACCCAAAATTGTCCTTTTGATATGCCAAAATATAAAGAAGGGAATTTAGACTGTAACAACAAGAAGCCAACAAGAAGTGGTGTTTGATCCAGCATGATGACTGCTTGCAGGACTGAGCCAATGGAGATCGTGTCAGCTCAGAGGGAGTCTAGCCTTAGAGGGAGAAGCCTTCTGGAGGATTGGATCTTTAGGTTCAAATATGATGAGGCAGAGGCATTATAGATATTGTCGGGTTCATTCCACAGGGTATGTTGCAGTGATTGATACCAGATGGGCCAGTGTCGTCAGTGATGATATTGATGGAGACTTACTAGTCTTGGAAGTTCCTCCCTTGCTAAGAGGGAGTGTTTGTTTTTGTAGCTTGGGAGGTACTCCAAGCCTTTAGGATCGAAGGATTGGAGGAAGGAGCTCCACAAGTGGCCTTGTGGGCTTGAAACCCATGCCTAGGGTTTTGCACCCATCAATGTTTGGGTCAAAACCATGATGAAATTATGACATGTGATGGATGAGGATGATAGTAGATGATGAGACGAGTCCAACGCATCAAGAATCATCCAAGTCTTAGTTTTCGTTGAAGAGATATTAATTATTGAAGATATGATGGGTAAATTTGTCTAGTTGGGCAAGTCAGCTTGAGGTCAAAATGGTGCCCAAAGACAAATTCGTTGGATCCACTTGATCCATATAAATTTAGGTCAAGTGTGAGGCATCTGGACATATCCAAGGAGCATTCATCATCTAAGAAACCTCTACAATTTGGTGCGGATCTGAGGCAACGAGCAAGGGAAGGAAGAAGCACGTGTATTGAGAGGAGTATCTCTATTTTTAGGGTGTGGATTTCTTTAGAAAGAGGCCAAAAATTCCAGAGGATTGAAGGTGACATCGTGGAAGATTGGATGCCTAACTCAAGACCAACATGACAACAAAATTCCTATGAGATCAGGCTGTAAGACCGAGGTAAGTATTGAAGATTGTTTGGTGTATTTGTTTGTGGGTGGTGACATTGTTTTTGGTTGCAGGGATAGGATGCTACAACAACACATTGATGAGGTTTGTGAGAGGGATAGAGATACCTTCTCTCCTAGCTGCAGACTTCTAAAGGAGGTCACAACCCAAACAATGGCATCTTCTTGTGCTATGGGAATTTTTTATGTTGCTGTTTTGGGCAGAGTATAGGAGGGTGTCTTGTGAAGTTTTCCAAGGCCAAGTATAGTGCTTACGGAGCCTTGTATTGACAACATAGGTAGCAGCCAAATTGGAGAAGGAGATACAACCCAAACAAAGGTATCTTCTTGTGCTATGGGACTTTTTTATGTTGTTTTTTTTGGCAGAGTATAGGAGGGTGTCTTGTGAAGTTTTCCAAGGGAAAGTACAATGCTTAAGGAGCCTTGTATGGACAACACAGGTAGCAACCAAATTGGAGAAGGAGATACAATGATTTGTGTGTGTAATATTTTGAATAGAAATAAATAGCAATATAAAGCACATAAACAAAGAACTACAAAAACTAGAGAGACATCATATGAACAACAAACAATATGGAGAACACTGAGCCATTTTATTAAATACTGAAAGATGAAATGAGAACAAAGGTGATCAGAATGATGACACCTTGGCTTCCACTAGGCAAGCATAGAAATACTCTCAGAAGATAACATGTAATGAATACTCCCTCAAAGACTGCATAATCTCCAGTGCTGCTCGTGCTGCTACTATGCTGCTGCTACTGCTGGAATGAACTGACTATTTGGGGCTGCTCCCCACCTTGGAAAATTGTGAAACTTTGGAAATTGTCTCTCCACCCAATAACCAAAAAAGCCCAGAGAGATTTTCAGAAATGGTTGATCTCTGAAAATGACCTCCCTTGAGGTACCAGACTATCCCAAGGGTAAATGCTGGCCCTAAATAATCTGTTATAAATGATGGCCTCTGTTGTCACTCCTAGAGACAGCCTAGAGTTGCCATAGACCAATGCCTAGGACATCTTATTATAGCAAGGAACATGTAATATAACTTGGGTGTCAATCCAAAAGCTCTCCTGCTATCTCTTGTAATACAAGGAAATTGATTTAAATGGGACCAGAATCTACAGAAACTGTCACAGAGAAAGTATTGTTGCAGAGACAAGATGCAAAGCTCCAATACAAAAGCATCAGACAGTTAAGAGACAAGTTACTGTAAAGAGGTCCGGTTCAAGTAATATGCCACAAAAATCAAATATCACAAGGTGTGTGCGGTGGAAGAAGTATTAAGAAGATATCAGTTAACCTTGAGCGGGTACCCAAATACACAATAGAACCACATATGGGCTTATCAATCTAAGAATCCATACATGACAATGGCGTTTTAAAAGCACCCTCCCAAAGTAACTAATATAGCAGAAATATGGATGAAATGCATATGAACAGTATATCATGCTTGAGCCATATTTAAAGCGCTTGACTGATCCAAGTATGGGTATCAACTAGGATAAATCCTTACCTAAAATCAGTGAGTCACTCGCATTCCAGTACATGATACGAGAAGATGGGTGAAATGAAATATTATATTAAACACATCAGAGAAAGTTACATACTGTGCGATATCAAAGACCAGAATCCTCTAAGACAGATAGAACTCCTCCTCACTGAGACCCTACGGGCTCTGAGCCTTCATACAAGAGCTTTACAAAATGTACACTGAAAACCCTTTCACAGCACCATTTTCTGATAAAAGTCTTGAACCCTTACAATGTGTTTCGTCTGGGTTTTTATAGAGAAAGAAGAAGAAAAAACCAATAAAAGAAGTAGGTGATAACATTTAATTGCTTCATTAAAACAAAATGGTGAAAAAGCGCTCGCCAATACTGTTTGATGGCTACAAAATGCTGAATGTACTTGACAATCCGCTTGCAGAAATAAATGCACTGAGTAGAAAATCTCTTCAGGAACCCAGTATAGAGATACATCCACATGAACATTCTGTCCTTTCCTGAAGAAAATTCAGCCGAAATAAAACCTTGAGAGAATTTCTTGTTGTGCTTTTGTACTTTCTACCTTCTGAACCCTGAATTACGATTTAAAATCCTCAATGCTGGACGCTGAATCCCTTGATTTTCAACTGATACTATTTACCGCGACCTAAATGTTTTCATCTACTAAAATCTTCCTTTTGAATTACTCTAAGGGGTTTGACAGATTTACATCATGCTTCATTAATGAAAGCCATGTCACAGCAACTACCCAGGGATTTTCTTCATAAATTTTGCCTTCGCAAGCTGATCCCTCGGTGCGTCTTCGATTTCTGTAATGGAGGCGATAATTAACTGGCAATTTTCCATCGCTACAAACCTGCAAAACCCACAAATTCGTAAGGAAAACAAATGCACGGGGATGGCAGTGCAATGGAGAAGACTTGGGTGACAGGGCGATGCGATGAAATGGTGAAAGAATGCAGGGTGGCAGTGAAAACACAGTGAAACCATGGTGAGTAGACTGGGCAGAGGTTCCTATCGTAAAACGCTAAAATATGACGTATAAACGAAATATATGAATGGTGGTGGAGAAATATGATAAATGCGTGTGATGATGACGTGGAGGAGGACCGAGTCAATGGGTGGTCATGCATATGATCTGGGCCATACGATCTCCAAACAAAATCGACGGTTGGAACTGCGCTGGAAGGTGATAGATTGCGGGCCCGGAGCACTGTTCACTTAGATTAACGTCTGTGCAGCTTCAGAATGTGACAACCGTCGGATGTGGACCCCAAGATCGAACGACTAGCCAAGATATCACTACGCGTCTTTGGTCGAACATGAACGCACGAAATTCATGTTCGACCCAAATTCGCATTTGGAGAGCTTCGCATAAAAATGCTGCTCCTCCAGTATGTGCAATACAACCTCAATATGCTGCAAGTGCTCCTCCCATGTCTTGCTGTAAATCAAGATGTCATAAAAAAACACTAACACAAACTTCCTCAAGTGACTGTGGAAGATGTGATTCATGCATGACTGAAAAGTGTCCAGATAATTGGTTAGCCCGAAGGGCATCGCCAAGAACTCAAAGTGACCATAGTGGCATTTGAAAGCAGCCTTGGGAACATCCTCATCCCTTACGCAAATCTGGTGGTACCCGGACCTCAAGTCAATCTTCGAAAAGAAATTTGATCCTCGTAACTCATCCATCAACTCATTTATCCATGGAATGGGGTGCCTATTCTTCATGTTTTTTTTTGAGAGCTCGGTAGTCTATGCACATCCTCAGAGTGCCATCTTTCTTCTTCACCAAAACGAATGAAGAAGAAAAGGGGCTAGTGCTAGGACGAATTTTCCCAAGAGCTAAGAGCTCATGGATAGCCCTCTCTATCTCATCTCGATAGGCCTTAGGATGCCTATAGGGTGTGGTGATCACAACCTGGATGCCTTCTTCTAGCTCAATCGTGTGCTCAAAACCATGATCTGGTGGCTGTCCTTGTGGTATGTCTCCAAAAACTGTGGCATATCTGTCTAAAATGGACTGTATGTCTTGGTGTACGGCTTGTCCTGTAGATCCTACCTCTAGAGCATGCATCTCCACTTCCCACTCTATGTCTCCCTTCCAGAAATATGCCTCCATCTGGTGTGCTGAAACTGTTTGTGGTGGGTAAGTGTGAATACCCTGAATCTTCTCATGTTTCCCGGTCTTCTTGTCTATTCACTCCATCTCCAAGATCTCCTAATCTATGGTGAGATTCCCCAGCGTGATCAACCATTGCACTCCCAATATCACATTGGTGTCCAGAATTTCCACCACAAAGAAATGATTAGTCAGGGTGTAAGTCCCCATAGTCACTACCAAAGCTGGTACATACCTGGAACACTACATGGTTCAGTCACCTGGAACTAGTACCAAAAACCCATCAAAGCTCTCAGTGGGTATGCCCCTCTGCTCTATCAACTACGCATAAATAAAATTGTGGGTAGCCCCACTATCCACTAACATTGAGACATGCTATCCTCGCACAGTACCTTGGACATGCAGTGTCAAGTATTTGGGAACCCCTCGCAAAGAAGCAATGACTCCCCTGGTAGGTGCAAATGATGCACCCTTTGATCTTGATGTTGGAGGTGGCGGATGATCTCCTCTCTGCACTGCATTGCACTGCTGCCTCCTGCCTCTATCTCCTCATACTCCTCTTCCCCGCTACTATCAGAGAAAAACTCAACGTAATGTGCCTTCCCTGTGGCACAATTGTATCCTAGGGCCTCTTCCGCCTCAGATCTCTCCTGGTCTCATCATCCAATGACCCTCTGCTCTGGTTCACCTTTGGTGGTGGAACCCTCATATCCTTCACCTTTGGCTGAAATGCTAGTGTCTGGGGAAAAGGGGCTCTAGTCTGGGGTAGTGCATCCTGCAAGTCCCGAGTCCTCCCAGCTGCATCATGGAGTGTAGCTGGCCTTGTTGATTTGACCAACCCCTGAAGTGGCTCTTCCAATCCATCGATGAACATGTAGATCATCCTAGTGGAGGATAAGTCAGGCACCATCACAGAGAGTCTGAAAAACTCTGAAATGTATGTGTCTAAACTCCCAGTCTGCTTGAGCTTAGTCAGCTCAACAAAGTGCTCCTCTAGATCCCTCTGATCAAATTTCTCTATCAGCCTCCATGTAAACTCAACATATTTTGTCACCCCTGAGTGCCCCGGTGTAGCCATCTCGTGAAACCACCAATCATGGGCCTCGCCTCCAGGTGCAGCATTTCCACCTTGGTGGCCTCTGTCTCTGCCATCTGGTTAAGCTGAAATATATATCTAGCTTCTCCACCCAAGCTTTTCCTGAACACTTGGATGTCCCATCAAATGTCGGTAGATAAAATATACCTACCTTGTGCTGCAAATCCCCATCCTATGAATGCTTGTTCCCCCTGTGATGGTTGCGAGGTCTACTATCCCTCTTGAGCTGTACGAAATCATGAAATGTGAGGGCATCTTTGAACTCCTATCCATAGGACTGATACTTGGCAAAGTAATCACCCATGTGAGCCAGCTCTTGCTCCTGTTGTGCTTCTTCCCTAGTGTCTGCAGCAAGGAATGTGGGCATCGTGGAATGTGGAGGTGTATGTGATGCCATATACTGCACTGTGAGGTGTTCATGCAAATGATGGGATGTGCCCGATCCTTCTCCAGTATAGAAACCTCTCAGGGTTTCACGTTGTTTAGCCTTAGTAGTGAACCTCTGCCCCATCTCTTCTATCTGCCTCAAAAAATCCTGAACTGATTTGTGGAGAAGTTCCTTGACCTCCTTCCCAAAATCTCTTTCCTCCGCCATTCGTTCCTCCTCTTTTGCGTCCACTACTAGAACGCGTTCTCCTTCCCTGATCAGGAGATCAAGTCTCTTGTAGAAAAATGCTCAAAAATGAAGTTTCTCAGAATTGATCTGAAACAGATCGAATGCCGATCCCAACGCCATGAACGACACTCAAATCCGACGCCGTATGGAGGAGATATTGCATTTTGAAAACGCCCAATAACTTTCAATTTTGAAAGAAATTTTTTAATATTATGTGGGAAATTTTTTATTTTTTTATTAAGGTTTAAATTATTAAATTATATATATTTTTATATTTTATATGATTTTAATTAATCATATATTATATTAATTAATATATATTTTAATTAATTTTAAATTATATTTAAACCTTATTAAAAATTAAATTTTAAAACCACACTATATATTATTAAACCCACTTATATTAAATCAAAATTGAAATATGAAACGGGTTTAAAAACTCATAAAATAATGTTTTTAAAAGGGCACGTGCTTCAAATGTTGGAGTGGATTTAACATGGTACGTGGCTATGAAACATGGGCTATTTAAAATGTGTTGGAGCGGAGGTTAATTATTATGCGGTTTCAAACCTTATCATTTGCCGAATTAAACTATAAGTTTATTCAACCAATTCCAACGGTTAGGGTCATGTAGAGTTATCCGTTAGCCCTTATTTTCGGCGGTGTTTATTGGTGAACCCCCCATTTTTAGCGGCCGCCCCTATTTTGTCGGGGTTATCTGGCAGTTAGCTAGATTTGGTGGAGCTTTTGAAGGGCAAACTTCAGTTAGCCATAACTTTGGCTAGGAGAGGCCTTTTGATACGAATTGTTTTTTGATTTTGGGTGTAGAGATCATTCTGGAGCTGTTGGAAGTGTTTGCAGAGCCATCAGGATGCTCTAACATAGAATTTACCAGCATTTTTGGTCGTGGAGCCACTAGGGCCTAAGAGAAAAAGAGCTGTTTTGGACTACCTTCATCCAATGGTGGTGAATTTTTAGTCATTTTAGACTGATTTGGGCCTTCTGCATCTATTTTTGCAGTGTATTTTTCTAGTTGAGGCTTCTATACAGTTGTATTCACATTTTGAGCATTTAATCAAAGGAGAAAAAGCCTAATTAGAGGCTTTTGGACCCAGCGGAGGTAGCCCAAGAGAGGGGTGAACCGCTTAAACAATTATTTTCTGTCACACTGTATAATTTTTCTGCATATTTTCAGATTCTGCTCCTTTAAAAAGTAAATTTTTATAAGCTATCTTTTCCCAAGCAGGTTTAAACAATGAGTAGAACTTATTAGTTCATCTTCAAAACACTACACTTCATTTGCAGAATATGTATACTTGTCTATTCACACATTAAAGCTGGATCAATGAATACTTTGCAGTTAAAACAAATAATTTCATTGATCGGATCTCTGTGATTACATTTTATTTCTTTAGGCAGAGTCTGTAGAAGGGCCAGGTAGCCTTCAGATTCATCCTTTCTAGTAAAGGTGAAATATCCGGTGAATGCCCCTACAGTCAATCTCTGTATGAGAAATTCTTTGTTCTCACAATTTCAGATCAGGTTGGTATCGGAGCTCAAGGATTTTCTTAAGAGTTTGTGAAATTTGTGCAAGTAAATTGTATTATTCTGCAAAATTTGATACTTACTAGGCTGAAATTGCAAAGAGGGGAAGTTCAATTGGTTAGAGAACAATTTAATCCTCAACCAAGGAGGGCTAGAGTGCCATTACTTCCACCTTCCATTTCATCCTCAATAGCCTTAGAATCAGCCACAAGAATGTCTTCCAGAGAAGGAGAAGTACATGAAGAAATGGATCCCAAGGAAGAAGAAAGAGTCTTTAGAAAAGCTTTATTGGACTTGACTGAGATGGTTAGGATCCTATATCAGGAGAGAAATGATAGGATTCATGGAGAAGGGTCTAGAAACCAAAGAGAAGAAGGAGATTCTTCAAGAGGGAAGAAAGACAAGGATGAGTCTAAGAAAGGGAATGGAGGAAATGGTGATCCTTCATCTCCGTCGTCATCCTCTTCCTCCACATCATCCTCTTCTACTTCTGTTAATCAGTCACACAAAACAAAAAATTCTCTTAAAAATCCTTTATTAAAGCTTGATGTGAAGTTTGAGTTGCCGATGTTTAATGGTGATGTGAATGCAGAAAAATTGGATAACTGGATTAGACAGCTGGAACTCTATCTAAGGATTCAGAATTTGCATGATGATGACACAAAAATCCAATTAGCCTCTTTGAGAATGGATGGAGCAGTTTTGGTTTGGTGGCAAGCCAAGACTAGAGAGGATATTAAAAAGCATGGTAAGATAACTCTAACATGGAATGAGTTTATTACTGCTATTAAGAAACAATTTTATCCTCTTGCTCATATTCAGAAAGAAATCATGAATTGGAAAAATTTTAGGCAACTTAAAGGTCAAAATGTGCAAGATTATACCCAAGAGTTTAGAAGGAGAGCACTTCTACTTGGAGTAGACTTACAAAGTCAAGACACCTTGTTGAAATATATAGGAGGTTTGCACAATTATCTGCAACATACTATTCTATTGTTCAATCCTACCAGCTTAGATGAAGTCTGTGTGCAGGCTACACATTTAGAAGCTAGAGGAAAGAATTCTTTTGATGCTTTTGATGAGGATAGTAATTTTAAAAACAAAGGAAAGAAGAGAGTTGCTAATTCAAGAAAGGAAAAAGGAAAGTTCTTTTGTAAGAACTGTTCTAAGACAAGTCACGATGAAGATCATTGTTGGAAGCTTCATCCTGAACTAAAACCAGAAAAATTCAAGAACAAAAACAAGACAAAAGAAAAGGAGAAAACTGTTGCAACAGTTGAGCAAGACTTAGGGTCAGACTCAGGAGATGAGACAAAAAGCATAGCCATGGTTTTAAAGAACACTAAGGGGAAAGAAGTGGTGCAAGACACAATTCCCAGTTCTAGCTCTTTGAATTGTCACAAAGATACTCATGATGAAAAGATGAGGATAGAGCTTTTCCATGTGAGGGTAATTTCAAAACATACCAAAATTGACACACTATTTGACAGTGGGTCACAAGCAAATCTTATATCTGAAGACTTGGTCAAGCAGCTGAAACTTGAGACCATTCCACATCCGAAGCCTTATCCACTTGGATGGATATGCAAGGATGCCAATTTGCAAGTCTCAAGAAAGTGCATATTGCCTTTTGCAATAACTGCACACTTTATTGACACAGTTGAACTTGATGTGGTGCCACTTGATATATCTGGTATTGTTTTGGGAAGTCCTTACTTATTTTACAGGAAGGCCATCTTCTATCACCATGAAAACAAGTATCACTTGTTCAAATATGGTAAAGAGTACATTGTGAGAGCTCACAAGAAGAAGCTAGAATCTTCTTTACTCCATGCATGTCAATTGGAAAGACTAGTTAATGCAAGTCAAAGTCTAACTTTGTTGATGTTGAAACGACCAGATTTTGAGCATTTGCCTTTTTATGATGTTGCTAATAATATGTCTCAGTTTGATAACAGTTTGTCTTTGAAAGAAGATGATGCTGTGTTGCACAAATTACCTTTTGGGTCAGCCAATGCAGTGAATGAATTTTCAAAGAAAAGCAGTGCAAGCAAGAAAGACACGCCATTCAGCATGGGAAAAAGTTGGTTTCAGTATGGTCGAATTCGCCATAGGAACAGTTTGCAAGGTGAAGGTTGTTTTAAGTCTTCTAGGAAGTTTGATCAGTGTAGAAAAATTTTGTTTTCTGCAAATTACAATTGCTGTTCTGCAAATTTTAATCATTTGCATCATGACTCCGTCAATCTTAGCAAGGGTAGATCAGTTGATTCCAGAGACAGTTTATCATTTTCTCAAAAGCTTCAGTTGATGAAATCGGGTAGATTTCAGTTATTCAAGGGTGGAAGAGTGGAGAATCAGTCTCCACATCATCAGTTTCAGTAATCAGAAAGCTTTTAAGGGTCCAAAAGCTTCCCATTTGGGAGGTGTGATCAGGAGATCAAGTCTCTTGTAGAAAAATGCTCAAAAATGAAGTTTCTCAGAATTGCTCCAAAATAGATCGACTGGAAATTTCTCGTCGATACGATCCCAACGCCGTGAACGACACTCAAATCCGACGCCGTATGGAGGAGATATTGCATTTTGAAAATGCCCAATAACTTTCAATTTTGAAAGAAATTTTTTAATATTATGTGGGAAATTTTTTATTTTTTATTAAGGTTTAAATTATTAAATTATATATATATTTTATATTTTATATTATTTTAATTAATCATATATTATATTAATTAATATATATTTTAATTAATTTTAAATTATATTTAAACCTTATTAAAAAATAAATTTTAAAACCACACTATATATTATTAAACCCACTTATATTAAATCAAAATTGAAATATGAAACGGGTTTAAAAACCCATAACATAATGTTTTTAAAAGGGCACGTGCTTCAAATGTTGGAGCAGATTTAACATGGTACGTGGCTATGAAACGTGGGCTATTTAAAATGTGTTGGAGCGGAGGTTAATTATTATGCGGTTTCAAACCTTATCATTTGCCGAATTAAACTATAAGTTTATTCAACCAATTCCGACAGTTAGGGTCATGTGGAGTTATTCGTTAGCCCTTATTTTCGGTAGTGTTTATTGGCAGACCCCCCATTTTTAGCGGCCGCCCCTATTTTGTCGGGGTTATCTGGCAGTTAGCCAGATTTGGTGGAGCTTTTGAAGGGCAAACTTCAGTTAGCCATAACTTTGGCTAGGAGAGGCCTTTTGATACGAATGTTTTTTTGATTTTGGGTGTAGAGATCATTCTGGAGCTGTTGGAAGTCTTTGTAGATCCATCAGGGTGCTCTAATAGAGAATTTACCAGCGTTTTTGGTCGTGGAGCCACTAGGGCCTAAGGGAAAAATAGCTGTTTTGGACTACCTTCATCCAATGGAGGTGAATTTTTAGTCATTTTAGACTGATTTGGGCCTTCTGAATCTATTTTTGCAGTGTATTTTTCCATTTGAGGCTTTTATACAGTTGTATTCACATTTTGAGCATTTAATCAAAGGAGAAAAAGCCTAATTAGAGGCTTTTGGACCCAGCGGAGGTAGCCCAAGAGAGGGGTGAACCGCTTAAACAATTATTTTCTGTCACAATGTATAATTTTGCTGCATATTTTCAGATTCTGCTCCTTTAAACAGTAAATTTTTATAAGCTATCTTTTCCCAAGCAGGTTTAAACAGTGAACAGAACTTATTAGTTCATCTTCAAAACCGTACACTTCATTTGCAGAATATGTATACTTGTCTATTCACACATTAAAGTTGGATCAATGAATACTTTGCAGTTAAAAAAAATAATTTCATTGATCGGATCTCTGTGATTACATTTTATTTCTTTAGGCAGAGTCTGTAGAAGGGCCAAGTAGCCTCCGGATTCATCTTTTCTAGTAAAGGTGAAATATCCGGTGAATGCCCCTACAGTCAATCTCTGTATGAGAAATTATTTGTTCTCACAATTTCAGATCATTCCCCGAAAGTGATTTCTAACCTCTGCTCTTGGTCTCTATACTTCCTTCCTCGGTAATATATGTAGGGTTTTCCTGCTGGTGTCATAGACAATATGCTCCACAGGTTGGGCCAAGTCTATGAACTATGATACCACTATAATATTCTGAATAGAAATAAACATCAATATATAGCACATAAACAAAGAATTACAGTAACTATAGAGACATCATATGAACAATAGATAATATGGAGAACGTTGAGCCATTTTATCAAATACTGAAATATGAAATGAGTACAAAGGTGATTAGAATGATGGCACCTTGGCTTGCACTAGGCAAGTGTAGAAATACTCTCAGAAGATAACACAGAATGGCTTCTCCCTCAAAGACTACGTAATCTCCAGTGCTGCTAGTGCTGCTACTGCTAGAATGAATTGACTATTTGGGGTTACTCCCCACCTTGGAAAATTGTGAAACTTTGGGAATGGCCTCTCCATCCAATACTGAGAAAATCCTAGAGATATTTTCAGAAATGGTTGATCTCTGAAAATGACCTCCCTTGAGATACCACACTGTCCCAAGGGTAAACACTGGCCCTGAATAATCTGCTGCAAATAATGCCCTCAAACTCTACCAAAATCATGGAATATGGTAGGGCTGATCCCTTTCCAACTCTTCCGGGCTGAATCCCCTGATAAATCCTCAATCTGGAATCACCTCCTTCAGAAACTGCATCCTCCCTCTCATTGACTATGTTGTCTCTTCAAGTGGATGCTCCATGCTGTGGTTGCTACAACTCTCTTCGGAAAAGAAAGATGGAACTCCTCACTCGAGCAGGCACTTGAAGTCCCTTGGGGCTGAGGTTGGGATCTCCGCACGGAGACACCCGGTGTACTGAATAGTACGTGCAGACTTTGCTGAACAGAAATCATGCTCAATGCCAAAAGACAAATAATATAGATGCATAATCAGAATAATCCAAATGAGGAGACTCTCTCCCTTTTTATGTTTGGAGAGCCTTGCTCTCACCTTGGCCACACCATCAACTATGTTTTCTCCTTGAGCCGTGCTTTCCCTCTAGCTCTGCGTTGGCTTGGGCCCATGCTGCCCACACTGCCACTTCGACCTCTAGGCCCCATGTTGCCCAATAATAATGTCTCCCAAGTTACTTTAGGAAATTTTTTTATCCTAAGTGCGAGTTAAGTGTCCCTCTTCACCCACTTTATTTCTAACTTAACTTTATCAAAGTAAAGTAGTCAAAAATTAATATTTCCAATTAGCTATTGCTGATTGGGAATATTACAGTGTAGGGATTTGGGGTTGTTGGATATGCCCTAACTAAACTGCTACATACATAGATCCCAAGGCAAGGTGAAAGCAGTAGGGAGTTGTAGATGCCATCTTGGTTGATGGTTGGATGCTAGTGGATGGGTGTCCTAGAAGAGGACTGATTGAGGATTTGATTAGCAACCATGTGGAAGGGTCTCCACAGGAGTTGGAAGCCGTAACTAGGAGAAAATGATACAACAATATTGGTCAATCTTGGTCTGTTGGAGGGCAACATGAGAGTGGATGAAGTGTGGACACTGGGTTGGGCATTTATGGTATAGTGGGGGAAAACATGATAGTGCCCAAGTTGGAGCCCGATGTGCACCATTTTCATGGACCTAGGTGGTTGCTAGAGTGGCATTTGTTGAGCTCATGGGTCTGATCAACCAGGAGAAATTTTTGTGGCCCTAGACTTGTGTGTGGAGAAGCACTTCTACAACATATTATGGACATTCCTCCTAGTCCATTTTCATTGTGGGAAATGGACATATTACAGTGATAGGTGGTAGCCCTCCATGCCTTATGTTGGTCTTCATTGGAGAAATCCAGAAAGACCATATTGGGCTGAAGTCCTTGAGTAGGACCGGGTAGGTACAGGGTATGACTGAGAGGAGCTACGAGAAGTCGACTACATCAGTTAGATGGTCAGATTATCTTTTTGAGGGCAGATTGGTTTTTGATGGAATGACAACAAGCCCTAGTTTTGTATTCTTGTACTAATGGATGTATGAGGGTTATTATACCTCGTATGGGAGCCCTAGACTATTGCATTATTTAGTTTGATTAATATAACTAATTTCGGTTCAAATTGTAAAAAATTGTCCATATTTTGTGCACTAGTAGATTTAATGTTGTTTATAGTCCTTTGTGCAAAGTAGTATCATTGTGATTCTTGGTCTGGTAGCATCAGAGATTCTAAGATTCTATCCTAGACCCAAGATCATGGAAAAAAAACAAGGAGGTCATATGAACCAAGGCATATCTGATAGAGAGACTTGTCAGAGAAGTGAACTCGTGGTTTCTGTGGAATATCATTCTTCATTGGAAGTCTTTGTAATATTTTATGAAGCTGAAAATCCACGATCCAGAACCCTTGATGGAAGGTGTGGATCCGTAAAAAAATAATAAGATTCTGTGGAAGCACAAAGGACAGATCCCAATGCGGACCTGCAACAACAAAATATGGAATTTGTGGAGGCACGTAGGGTACTTTTGCAACGGATTTGAACTTATTAGAGTGCGGACCTGAGCCACTTAGAAAGCTGTGTATTAAATTAATTTTTTGTTATCAACTGAACTGGTTGATGGGATGTTCGCTTGGGTGTATTCTAGATAGTAGTATTAGAATAGTTTCAAAGTGTGGACCAATATAGTTCGATTTTATGTGCACAATATTTAAGCCTGTGGAACTCATTATACCAAATTTGTGAACTTGGATGGTATTAGCATTTTTGGACTGTTGCAATATTGTTGAATGTTATTGTGAAACAATGGTATTGTTTTAGTATATCGTACCACTGATTGGACTATTTGTTTAGTAAAAAAATTGAAACCCTAGTTATTTGAAAGCCCCAATAGAAAATTTCCCTAGTATATTACAAAAATAGATCATTTCCAGTAATAAAAATACTAGGCAGTCTATCATAATACCATAAACATAACCACTCTATCATAATACCACAAGCATACAAAAGAAAAGAGAGGGATGTTGGAAGCCTCACATATACTTGCTTGTACCTTCACTTTATCCTCTTAAACGATGTTAGATTAGGATTAGAGGGGTTTCCTTATCAATTCAACCATGAATAACAATGGAGGGAGAAAATCCTTACATTGATTTGAGCTCCATTTTATTTGCAATAAGATATCATTTAGTGAGCTCCATATTATTTACAATAGAATATCATTTATTGGAATCTATGATTACTTGGATAAAATATTTAACTTCAACTTCTTGCACAACATCATCTAAACATGAATATATCATGTTTGCATCCTTTACATGCAAGGATGCATCGATGGATTGCAAGAACAAGGTTCCTTTAGGGAAATCCACAATAAAGTTGATGATATTTCTACACCTATAATCTGTCCACCCATCTAATAGTCTTGAGGAGTTTCAGAGGAGTCTGGGGGAGTGGGGAGTGTTAGAAAAGAGTCTGCAGGAGTAACTATTTTACAGTGGTGATTTGGCAAGACTAAAGAGTTTGAAAGAGTGTGATGACACTGATCTGTAGTCCTCCGAAGAGCCAAAACACCCTTGTAATTCAGTTGCTAAGAATAAATCCCGAGCAAATCCATTTGGTGCTCGAACTTTTCCATTGCATTTTCTCTAGGGAAAAGTTTGTTATCTATGGGATTAATTGCTGTGTGAACATTATTTTCATATGCTTGATTAGTTGTTGCATTAATTAATTTCAGTACCATGATTGAATTTTGGTTGACACCCAGAGCATTGAAATAAATTCCATAGCATTGTTGGCTGGCATCTAGCCCATTCTTTCATTTGTAGATCACTGGTTTTAATTCAATGCTTGTATATTGTGTAAATTACAAGAACTAGCCTATAATTGCATCGTTTTGTAGTCTCTTTTCACAGGAATTAGTTACCGGCACAACATTCACATACCTTTTAATTTGATAGAGCTCATTTTACACTGTATTAGATCTGCACTGCACACTCTATATACAAATGGTAGTGGGTACCTACAACCCCTTATGTTCTGTTTATGATCAAACGACTCATCCTTGATCACCGATCACACTATGTATTAACTCAACACCAACAATTGTTATTATTATGCTCTTCTTATTCTAAATATGTTAAGGTAGAAATCATTCCTTAGGGATGACTGGATAACTAGGACCAAGCACGGGAAAATATTTATAGAAGTAATCCCTATTATGTCGATTCCATGCCTGGGAGGTGCTTGGATGATTTATATCAACTATGTTCTCATTTATTCATTTATTATGGATACTATTGCACTAGAGGAGTTATCATTTGGAGTTGATGATTAAGGGGTGTTTAGGTAGCTACTATAATTCCCAAGAAAGTATGATGATAGATTTGATTCCTATGATTTGAATCTCATCCCTCATGGGTGTCTACTATCTTCTACCAAGTATGTTATTATCTATTTTGTATATTCAATTACCTATTTGAATCTTGTGCTTTGAGAGTGCTTGGCTGCCTACTATCATGTATAATAAGGTTAGAATATTTGTGGTAATATGCCTATTGGCACAAGAATGTAGAGAGTGGGTTTTGAGTGGTCAATGTGGTCAATGAATAGTCATTCTCTAGCTTATGGATCAATGAAACATATTAACTTGGTATTTTCATTTGGAAAGTCCCCTTGGGTCTCTCCAAGACACTTTTTTTTTTCGAGAGTTATTTAATCTATATCTTGTATGCCTAGCCAAAGTACATGGCTGACTGCTTTCGATGTACAGCCTAAACGAAGCTTCCAAACTTTAGTCTTATAAATTAAGATGAATTATAGATTTATTATTCATCATACTTATGCTTCAGGAATTTTGATAGCGTCCCTCAGAGTACCTGCAAAATGTCTAGATCAACAACTTTTTCTTAAAGCTAAAGAAAACATCAGTTCCCCTTGAATTATATCTCCCTCTGGATATTTGAAAAGTGATATTATCCAATGAGACATCTGCAACTGGTTATTAGTCCTAATTACATGGACAGTTTTCTTAAAATATTCAATGGGCAAGAGGAGATATTAATTCGTTCAACTATTTTTGTATGAAGAGGAGTTGATATATAGCTTTTCCCAGTTTTCTGAAATACTTCTACTTCCTTTGAACTTTCAGAAGACTGTCATCAACTGTAGCTCAGGCTTAATAGATGCAACCATCTCCTTTCCTTGCTGGATCCTGAAAATGAAGGTTTGGACATAATCATAACAACATAAATTTTTTTCTTAATTGATTCACTTCTTTTCTTTGTATCCTTTCAAATATATGGATATAGACATACCCACTTACATGGATAGAGTCTGAGGTGCACTTATTTTTTGTTATCTGCTTTTTTACTTCATGCATAGTTCTCTGCTATATGCATCATTATTTTTTCTTTATGAGATCTAAAGGCTGTATTCTCTCATCTGGTGATTCACATCCACTCTCTGAATGTTATTATGCCACATAATATTAAAAAAGCCCTATTGTCATACTAGACACTATTCCTTAGTCAACATAGTCAAAAGGTTAACGCGTCACTACCTTGCCTTGCCATGCGCCAACGTCACTGTATTTAAGTCAAGAATACAGTCACTGCCTTATTTCCATATTACTGTCATCATGTCATCACTGTTTGCAAGATTGTTGCCAACCTTTATCTCATATTCTTTCTCTGTCTTATATGACTTCATTCTCTTCCAATCATATAAAGCTCATCATGATAAGTTCATACTCTCAAAGAGACATTTCAAATGGGCACTGTAAGAACCCAAATGTTCTTAATTCTTACACTTTGTTGTACTTGGTCAAACTGATTTATGCGGCTTAAAACAACGGTTGATCACTATTTTAGTCACAATACTTTTGTCCACTACAACCCTTTGCTTTTTTGGAAACTAAATTGAAGGGGCTAATTTGAGTGTCAATGGAAGTTTCCACAAGCCATAATACCCACTCTACACGCCCTCATTATACATCTCCTAATGGAGATAAAGGAAATGCAACTTTGTTTATATAAGTTGATGATTAATTTTGTGGAAAGGAAAAATATTGATTCCCTCTTCTGGTTTGCTACGATGGTATTAGTGATTGAGTAATTATAATAGAGGATAGATGATATATATAAGGTAAAAAATGAGATAAAGGTATCGTATATATGTAAAGTAATGGCCAAACCACAAGCAATTTTATGCCAGAAACAGAAGAGATCCCAAAAGATTGTGGAAAAAATCTTTCATCACGATAAATAATATTAGTTTCCCCTATTGCAATGCACTTCCACAAGAGTTGAAGAATATGGAGACACTGAATATGAAAAACATTTGACCACTGCAAGAATGTTACTCTTAAAGTATTATTGATAGATGTTGATAATAATGATTATACTAGACATAACAACAGTCTCAAATTAGTTGATATTACCAACTGCAGTAAAACAACCCAAAACAAATGCTCATTACAGTTGACATATTTGAACATAGAAAATCATTATGAGTTACATAGTTTGTGCATTGGTCTTGAAGTTCAAGATACAAGATGTGGAAATGTAAACAAAGAGTTAAAAGTTTTTGTTATTTTCTACAAAGGTTAAGCATAATGAGAGTAGAGCATAGAGAAGAAGAAGTTGAAGATGGTGAGCAAAGTTTAGTTTTTCATAGAGGTATTTATACCATAGCCAAGGTTGCCTCAATTTAGAGTTTATTGTTGTTTATGTTACAAACATACACAACCTGGAATTGATGACCATTGAAAAATGTTGCAAAAAATATTAGGGACCTCTTTTTTGTTTTGTTGGATAAAAAATAACAAATCACTCATTTTCCACTTGATAATGGAGTCATGTATCTATTACATGGGTGTAGAAAATTGAACATATTTGACTTGTACATAAGACCTAGGAAATTTACATATAGAAGACTTGGTTATATTGGGGAAAAGAATGCAAAGAGTCGGTGTATTATCTTAGGTTTTATGGAGAATATGAAAAATATCTCCTTGAACTTTCAAATGGATTATTAAAACTGGAGAAACTTGAAATGAGACGTTTCCAGTTCACCAAGTTTTCAATGGTGGTTGCAATGTTGAACCTAAACTCATTGAAGTATATCGGGGAGCAAGGATACAAAAAAATTAAAATAGGTGACAAACATTTGTCTACATCATGACCATTTTGGAATGTAGAGTTTACCCCACCTCTTATAAATACATGGGATGAACTTGATTTAAATGGAAGTAATGTTTCGAAACCGATCAATGCATATTTTGGCTTACTATTCTTTGGCTGGAAGAAGAATAGATAATACAAGTATGTAATCCTTCTATTGCCTCATTCTTGCTTAGTATCAAAAAATTAAGTTGGTTTGTACATTTCATGATTGTAACCTGGATTTATGTACAGTAAGTAGTAGGATATCATTCATGTACCAATAAGTGTACCTTCCTAACAATTTGGATACAAAAATATTTCCGTTCATCGGCCACATCCTCCTACTTCTATGTTCCAAATAAATATTTGGGTGGATGAAACCCTTCCATTGTGCTTTCCTTCTACCTCTCATCAGGCTTCTAGAAAAAAAAATATGGCATTGAGGCTTGAAAATCAAAATGGAGCAGTGTTGCGAAAATGATTTTTGGTAATGAAAAATTCAATATTGAAAGAAAAATATCAAGAAATGCACCATTCAGTATTAAAGGATAGATCTCAAGAAACCCCACTTTAAAGGGTTATTATATTAATCAGAATATGCAGAGGCTTCTTCAAGCTTAAGTTTGATGGAGCCTAAAAATACAGAAGGGAAAGAAGTTGGGATGGGGACTTATTTAGAACCATACAAAGTTGGTAATTCTTGGTTGTTTGTTCATTTGCAGCAACTCTTGAAAAATGTATCCAATTTCTAGTGTTGGTGCTAAATATTTGTTTAAACAGAGACATGGCAACCATATTTATGGAATCCAGAAAGAGACTCGAGTAAGGCGATTAAAATGGCAAAGGGAAATTGTATATGAATATAAGATGTTTAAGGGCTTAAAAAATTATAAAAATATAATGATGGTACTGGAAGAAACTTTTCTGTTGTAGAAAGGTGTTTGATAACAAGTTTCATCTATAGTAGACAAAGAAATCATAAGAATTTCAAACATTTAGTTGGACAAATATCTATGGAGCAGAGAATTTTCAGTCCTATCTATAGAGATTACAAATTAAAGGACAAGGTTTGAATGAGATCACTTCCATTATGATGATGCCATGTTGAAGGCATAGTAACCGAGGTTGAATTTTTATATGGATACAGTATGAGATGGAAAATTTTGGGTACAACAAAAAAATTGGGACTAAACATCTCCATGATACAAAAGCAAATATGTTTTTTTTCTAAATTTTTAAAGTCAAAGAATTGTAACTATCGCATCCCTTAAAAATGGATACGAATTGTAGCTTCCTTCAATAATTAAGTTTTAAACATGATATTACTGGTCGCTGAACTCATTTATACCGTAGTTTTTCCTTCATCATGCTTTGAAAGGCTGACTTCTAAGTTCTTACCAAATCAAATCCAAGGGGAAACACTTTGAGAATAAGCTAATCACAATATTTATGTTTCACTCCAATCCCTTCTCCATCCTTTCACCTCATTTCTGGCCATCAAACCTCATCCTGACAAAGTGCAATGAGTGCCCCCATGTTTTTCTATGGACTCAGGCCAGGAGCCATCTCTAGCATATGGCATGCTGGTAATGGTTCAACTTTGGAAAAAAAGTGTGGTCGTCAAACGTGGAATTGAAATACTCATCCAACAACTGTGAACTTTGAGATATGAGTTTGAGAATTGAGAAATATGAAATACAAATTCTCCATAGCCTTTGTAGATTTCTCACAGGCCTCCTTGTTTCACGAATCCATTATGGGATCTTTACATATGGGTGCAACTTGTGAAAAGATTTGCGTCATACCTTTGTGTCATGTGAATTTGTCAATGTGTTGGCTAATTCAATGTGTGCAAAAACTTTGGAGTTATGAGTTCTTGGATCAACCTAATTTCCAGATCTCCTTGGGGAGCATAAGTGTTGTTAGTTTTATACAACAATATGACTTCAGGACCAAGGCCTTTGAAGGATTCAGGTTCCAAATACCTCTATGAGCTCTATCAATGTTCTAATGTTGGTCCTAAATTGAGGTCTACAACATTACTACACATTATTTCATTATCACAATTATGTTTTATATCAAAGTAAAAAAGTTGTGGCTTTACCCATACTGTAAAGAGCAAGAGGGATAAACATATTTTTGACATCTGGAGCACTGATTATCCCTTCATTATAGGTTCTAACATATTTCCAAATACCCTCTTCTATACCCACAAGAGTACTATTTTAAAAGTTGATTACGTAAAATTATGCAAAAGACATTAACGATAATTCCTGTCAGCTTCACTAGAGTTCTTGCACTGGAAAAATTGGATGCTAGGGCTTGGGTTCAGAAGCTAGATACATACTTCCACTTGAACTCCATGCGAGAGATTGGTGCTATTCAATTTTATACCCTTAATTTGGAAGGGGATGCCCAAGAGTGGTGGTACCATGGGCTAATCATGTTGGGACATATTCAAATCACTTCTTACACAGAGTTCACCCGAAGGCTGTTGGAGAGGTTTGAGAGGAAGGACCCAGAGTTACATTCCAGGGACTTAGCCCATTTGAGGAAAACTGATAGTGCAAAGGCATACATTATAGAGTTTTAGGGATTGACAATGATGGTGACTAGCATTTCAGAGGCTCACTTGATCATGCTATTTGTGGAGTGGCTAGAAGAGCCATTTCATGGTTGGGTGAGGGCCTACAAGCCCACATCTTTGACGGATGCTATCTTCAGGACCCCGAATATGATTGAAATTGTGCCCAAGACCCAACCCTTTGTCCCCACTAGACCCACTTCACTATAGGGGAACAAAGACACTATACCACCATAGAGGGATGGAGGACGTGGTCAGATGGACGAGGAGACCCAGAGGGACCTTAGGAGGAGGAAGCTGTGCTTTACGTGCCAAGAACCCTAGGCACTTGGGCACAAGTGCACCACTGGCAAGGCCCACTACATTGAGGTGTATTTAGATAGTGAGTCAGTTGAGGATTTTGAGGTTCGAGCAGATCTGGGAGATGAGGGAGGATGATCATCAGGGGGAGCACCACCACCACCACTACCACTTAGAGGGAGACTGTTTTCTCCATCAGGAGGAGTGCTTGCTTCACTTCGTGGAGTTTTGAAGTATTTAACACTCAGGATTAGGGGGATGGTACAGGGGCAACGAGTTTCAGTTTGGGTAGACAGTGGGGCCACCCAAAACTTTATTGATTCCAAGATGGTGGAGTGTAGGGGCATCCGCACAAAGACATTTGAGGGGTTCTTGTTTTTGCCAGGAGACCAGACCATGTAGTGCACAAAGTACACTCCCGGGTTGACTGTGATGATGTGGAACTACTTGGTTACATATCACTTTTTTGTAGTTGATGTCGCAGAGACCAACATGGTGTGGGTGTCCAGTGGTTATACTCACTGGGGAGGGTCACACTGACTGGAAGAAGTTAGTGATGGAGTTTATGGGGCTAGATGGGAAGCTAGTATTGTTGAGGGGGATGCACTCTTTCCCACCTGAGACAGTTTCCGCACACCATATGGAGGTATATCTATGCCATGGGAACATAGAATGCGCGATTGAGCTAAGGATTTTTGAGATAGGGGCCCAGCCACGGCCGGTGCACCTAGACATACAGGCCCTATTGGAGAGGCATCAAGGGTTTTTTTGGGATATCCCTCGAGGCAGGCCACCAAGCCGAGGGTTCGAACACACTATCAAGTTGGAGGAGGGAGTGCATGAAATTATCACGACCCCATATAGGCATCCCAAAGCCTATCAAGATGAGATTGAGAGGGCCAATGAGGAGTTGCTAATATTGGATCACATCAAGCCCAATTTGAGTCCCTTCGCTTCTTCTATGGTGTGGGTGAAGAAGAAGGATGGGACTCTCTACATGTGCATTGACTATAAGGCCCTTAATAAGAAGACATTAAATAACATGTACCCTATTCCACGCATTGATGAGTTGATGGATGAGCTTAAAGGAGCAAAATACTTCTCTAAGATAGATCTACGCTCGGGGTACCACCAGATTCGGGTGAGGGAGAAGGACATCCCTAAGACTGCCTTTCATTGCCACTATGAACATTTTAAGTTCTTTGTGATGCCCTTCGGGCTAACCAACGATCTGACTACATTTAGTATTATATGAACGACATATTTCTTGGGCAGTTGCGGCACTTTTTCCTTGTCTTACTTGACGACATACTCATTTATAGCTGAACATGGGAGGAGCACCTTCAACATTTGGAGGTAGTACTTTGCATACTACAGGAGCAACAAGTGTAAGCGAAGATGTCCAAATGTGAGTTTGGATTGACAGAGATGTTGTACCTTGGGCATGTGATTGGCCTAGAGGACGGAGTAAAGGTACACGAGGAGAAGATCAAGGCTATTATGGATTGGCCAACACCCAGGAATGTGACTGATATGAGGGTGTTATTGGGAATTTGTACATACTACAGGAGATTCATGAGAGGATTCTCACAACTTTCAGCACCCCTCACAGACTTATGGAAGAAGGAGGCTTTTGAGTGGATGCAGGTAGCACAGGAGGCATTTGAGTGTCACAAGAAGGTCATGAGCAACTGTTCTATTTTGGCTTTGCCCGATTTCACTCGACTATTTGTATTGGAGTGTGATGCTTCAGGTGAGGGAGGCTGTGTTGACACAGGGAGGCCACCCCATAGCCTTTGAGAGTATAAAGTTACTACCCCATGAACGAATTTATTTATGACAAGGATATGTTGTCTGTGTTGCAAGCCTTGGCCAAATTTAGACAGTACTTGGTGGGGAACCAATTCAAGGGGAAGACTGATCACAAAAATCATCGATTATTCTTGGAGCAGCATACATTATAGGAGAGGCAACATAAGTGGGTGAGTAAGCTGCAAGCTTACGACTTTGAGATCGAGTACGTAAAGGGAAAGAACAACATAGTGACAAACGTGCTTTCCCAGAGGCCCCAGTACTCTCTATGATGGACGTTGCACATGATTGGAAGGCCCAACTCTTGGTTGAGTATTCCAAGGACAAACATGCCTGTGAGATAGTAGACAACACACACAGGGATGATAGTTTCAGGGTGATGGATGATGTGATCTACTACAAAGACCGAATATACTTAGTGTCGGGATCCGAGGTCAAAGAGAAGTTTATGTAGGCAACTCACGACTACCCTCTTATAGGACATATGGGTTTTCTCAAGACTTACCATACCATCCACGAGTGTTTCTCTTGGCATGGGCTCAAGGGGAACGTGTTGAGGCACATACAAGAGTGCATAAACTGTCAGAGGAACAAGGTGGAGTTGTCACACCCGACTGGTCTATTATAGTCTCTTCCCATTGCAAAGAAGAAGTGGGAGAGTGTGTCCATGGACTTCATCACGGGAATTTTGATGATATAGGGGAGAGAATGCATCTATGTGGTGGTAGATCACTTGACTAAAATTTCCCATTTCTTTACGATCCCATTGAGATATTCAACCTCACAGGTGGTCAAGTTTTTCTTTCAGGAGGTGTTTCGATTTCATTGGATCCCAAAGAACATAGTCAGTGACAAGGACAGTAGATTCATGGGGGTATTCTAGTAGGAGTTGTTCTGTCTAGTGGGAACCAAGCTTATACCCAGCACCAACTATCACCCACAGATGGATGGGAATACTGAGATAGTGAACAAATGGTTGGAGGGTTACCTGCAAAACTATGGCTCGAGGCAATAGAGGGCGTGTGTGAAGTGGCTAGCCTATGTGAAGTGGCTACACTTGGGAGAGCTTTGCTACAACACTACTTACCACATGTCGATTGGTATGTCTCCCTTTCAAGCACTTTATGGTCATGATGAATTTTCTTTTTTCTACCATGATATTTGGAGATAATAGGCCAGGAGATTCTTAAGGTTCTTAAGGAAAACTTGCAGGTAGCACAAAATAAAAAAAAATGTACACCAATAAGAATAGGGTGGAGAGACAGCTCGAGGTCAGGGACATGGTCTACCTATGTTTGAAGCCTTACCAACAATCTTCACTCAAGTAGAAAGGGGCGAAGAAGCTCAAGAAATGCTTCTATGGGCCATACAAGGTGACCAGGAGAGTTGGAAAGGTAGCTTACGAGCTGGAGTTACCTCTAGAAAGAATAATTCACAACATATTTCATGTCTCTTTCCAAAAAAAGGCCTTGGGGAATCATGTTACGACAATCAACGAGTTTCCTCTGTTGGATGATAAGGAACACTTGATATTGACACCTGAGACGATATTGGAGACCATGGAGAGGAAGCTAAGAAACAGGGTCATCTGGGAGCACTTGGTCAAGTGGAAAGACTTGCCAACAGAGGATGCCACATGGGAAAATGAGCAAAGTTTGTAGGTTAAATTTAGATAACCATGGTGTGTTTTATGCTTAATGAAAATTTACTTCAATCTTTCTTAGGACGGATTCAATTTAGCAATCACATAAACATGAAAGTAAAATCCTGATAGAACACAATTATAGATCAATAGAAGACAAGCCAATAATATAGATCAAATTTTACAATTCTTCTTTTCCAGCAAAGATATAGGATAGTGTGCGTTACGAGAGTCAACATGATGCATCAGCTAGCAAAGTCTTTCTCAACATCAGCTCAACCAACCCTCCAACTGTCACACATAGCCCTCAAAGACAACTCCAAAAGTCAATGAAAGTTAAGAAAAGAATCCCTCATCTAGAATTCTGGCATCCATTTCCGGCATCATCCATATTTCCAGCATCCATATTTTCGGCATCTAGATTTCTGACATCCATTTTCACCATCCATATTTTCGGCATCCATATAACGCATCATCCATATTTCTGGCATCATCCATATTTCTGGCATCCATTAACGACATCAATATCCGGCATCATCCTATTTACGGCATCCATTTCCAGCATCCATATCTGGCATCATCCTATTTTCAGCATCCAAATTTCCGACATCCATTTCCAGCATCCATATTCAACATCATCCTATTTCCCACATCTAGATTTCGGGCATCCATATTTACACGTGGGAGAGAGAGAAGCCTCTCGCACAAACCAATTAGATCATGAGGAATGTGTGTGATGAGATGATGATGAAATGGACATCATCTCTCTCCAATTTACATCCATCAATGAGGTTGTGTGACACTTCTTTAGGGCTTGTGAGCCTACATTACAAGTCTGGTTGACCTTGCACATGTGTGGAAAATAAAATCAAAATATATGTTTTGATCATCCAAACTAGATGATCTTTAGATCAATCTTGCACCTCTCCGAAAGAGGAGTTCAACAAAAATATAATCATCACTATATGAGCAGTGAAACATGGAGTTTGAACCTAGTTTCCCAAAATTAAGAACACCCAGTTATACAGTTGCTTGGGGATAAACAACATTTGGGAGGGGAGAATTGTAATTTCCCTTCCTAAATAATTTTGTCAATAGTACAACAAATTTTCCATTTTGCTAATTTTGGGGGCCTAAGATAATTTTGGAGAGGAAACATAGGACAAGGGGGTAGAAATGTTCACCTTAGTGGAATGTGGGGGCCTACTCCCCAACTAATATGCACTGTTTGAGGAGAGAGAAATTGTATGTGGCCAAGGGAAGAGGTTTGAATTGCCTAGTGAGGGGCCCACATGGAGGAAATGAACATAAATTATAAATAGGAGAGAGGAAGCAACATTTGAGGCCTCTTGATAATTTGACAATTGAAGTGTTGCTCTAGCTATTTAGCAGAGTTATATAGTGTTGTTCAGCACAAGAGTTTCCCAAGGAGGAAGGTCAACCTTCCTTCGGTGGACTCTGAGTACCACCCTAGGAAGGACTCTTCATCATTTTTAGGAGTTGGAGAGAGGGCCACACATGTGGTACGGTTTCTGGGCCAATTGATATGCAGTTTAGGAGGCCACACATAGAGTTGAGGGGGAAGAGCTAGAGTTGGGAACTGTAGAATTGTTGAAGTAATTTTTGGTCAATTCTAGGAAAAAGGAGGAAGATTTGCAAGGGTAGAATTCAACATACAACATCAAAGTGATTTTTTGGAGGAGAAAGTACATCATCCTACCTAGAAACTGCACAATAATTGTGGAGGCACAATTGCGGGGTGGCTTGTGAAGGGATTTTGAGAGCTGGGTTTCTTGGGGTTGGTTTGGGGTGAAATTGAGAAGAATTTTCTAGCCATTTTGGGACAATCATTCCAACATCAGTCACAGTTCTAGTTTCTCTACACTTAGAGGAGGGTCAAGGAATTTAGGGCCATTTTTGGAGCATCAAAACCAGGGCAAAACATTTCTGCGTTTTTCTAGGTTTTTGACAAGGATTCCATGACTAATTTATCATATTTTTCTAAGTAGTTAGGAAGGGTCAAATCAAGGTATCAACACAACCAATAGTGCAAAAATCACAAGGCGAGTGCAAATTTTTAGTGGGAAAATTCCAACAGTAGTTTGGAATTGATAAAACATCCACCTGCGGCTTGTAGCTTGCCTTGTGAAAGCCATGGTGCATATTTTATTTTATTTTATTTATTATATATTGTACCCCAACAAGATCTTATAATAAAATTTGCCTATTTTGGTGTGTTTGGAGCATTTTTGTTTTATGGGTGTTTGCTGAAAAATATTTGTGTTCGGTTTATTGCATGTTTTTGTTATCATTGTTACTTTTTCCATTAGGAATATTACACCTTTAGAGTCTTGAACAACATATCAAGTTAGATTTGAAACACAAGTAAAGTAATCCTTGCAGATCGAAGGACATTCTTTAAAGCACACATAAAGAGCCTAGGATAAACCTTCATCGAATGATAAAATGATAACATACTTTGAGCATATTTTGAGTTGAGAGTAGAGTGCATTCATGATGACATTAATTGAGCATTCTTCAAGCCTTTGTTGAAACAATAGTCACTCTTGAAGCATAGTTGAAGACCAACACTTGAAGAGTTGTTTTTTTGAAGAAATCACCTTTGGATTATAGTTCAAGACTAGCACATAAAGAATTGTTTTGTTGGAGCAATCATCCTTGGAGCATAGTTGAAGATCAACACTTGAAGACATGTTTTGTTGGTGCAACCATAAAAGTTTTGCTGAAGCAAACATGAAGTTTTTGTTGAGGTAGATTTGAGAGCACTTGCTAGACCTATCTTGGATACATTTAGAAGTATTTGAATTTTTTTGATGGAGGCTTGAAGCAGTATTGAAGTCACCTTAAGGGATTGAAGAAAAATGAGAGGGTTGGATCCCTAGAGGACTGGAGTTGTCATACAAGGTTGGAGCTTGGAATATTAGAGTCCTCATTCAGGGTTGAAGCCTTGAAGGAGTTAAAGACTTTGTTGTAGAAGTTGGAGCTTGGGCTTTTAAAGTCCTCAAATTCATTAATAAATTTATTTTCTTGTTGCACATCTTGTGTTTTCATTTAACTAATGATTTTAACTGGCATAATATAACAATTGTAAAGAAATGTTGATTCAACATCCCTCTCAATATTTCCAACACTAGCACACCTTACATTTTTACACCTTGGACTATTTTTATTGACATGCTAGAATGAATTTTTCACAATGCAATTTTATTGTTGGTAATTTGGTTGTTTATGATAGAAGGAATTCTAACATCTGCTAGAGTTCCTTCATCTTGAAATGTTCTTAATAGAAATGTGCTTATGTTTGTGTTAAAATGAAATATAGCATGCGCTAGATTTCTTTTGGAATGCAATGTTGTTGTTGGTAGTATGCTTGTATTTTTGCTACATGTAAAGCTAACACTCGTTAAATTTCTTTCACCTTGCAATGTTTTTATTGGAAATATACTTGTCTTTGGGGTAGAAACTATACTAGATTTCTTTTGCACTGCAATATTGTTGTTGTCTATTTGGTTGTTTCCAATAGAAGGAAATCTAACATGTGTTAGATTTCCTTCACCTTGGGAATGTTATTGGAAATGTGCTTATGTTTGGGCTAGAGGTTGTGATAGATTTCTTTTTCTCTACAATATTGTTGTTGTCAATTTGGTTGTTTATTATAGAAGGAAATCTAGCACATGTTAGATTTCCTTCACCTTGGCAATGTGCTTGTGTTTGTGTTAGAAGGAAATATAGCATGCACTAGGTTTCTTTTGGCATGAAATGTTGTTGTTGGTAGTATGCTTGTATCTGTGCTACATGTAAAGCTAACATGCATTAAATTTCTTTTACCTTGCGATGTTGTTATTGGAAATGTGCTTGTGTTTGTGATAGAAGTTGTTCTATATATATTTTTCCATGCAATTGTGTTGTTGGCAATATGATTTTTTTTATGTTGGAAGCAAATCTAACATGATAGATTTCTTTCACCCTACAATGTTGTTGTTGGAAATATGCTTTTTTTTATGTTGGACGCAAATCTAACATGCTAGATTTATTTCACCCTATAATGTTGTTGTGTGCTTGTGTTTGTGCTATGCTTAAATCTAGTACGTGTTCGATTTTATTCACCTTGCAATGTTTTTATTGGCAACATGTTTCAATTTTGGCTTGAAAGAAATATAGCATGCACTAGATTTCTTTTTCACTACAATGTGGTTGTTGAAAACATGCTTTTGTTTGCGCTAGAAGTAAATCTACCATGTGGTAGATTTATTTTATCTAGAAATGTTGTAATGTGTTTGTGTTTGTGCTACAAGGAAATCTAGCATACATTAGATTTCTTTCACACTTCTATGAGTTTATTGACAATGTGTTTCTATATGTGTTAGAAGGAAATATAGTGTGCACTAGATTTCTTTCGCATTGCAATGTTTTTGTTGGCAATTCAATTGTTTGTGCTAGAAGGAAATATAGTATGCGCCATATTTCCTTCACCACAATGATGTTATTGGAAATGTTCTTGTGATTGTGCTAAAAGGAAATATACCATGTGCTAGATTTATTTTTACCTAGAATGTTGTTGGTAATATGTTTGTGTTCATGATATAACAAAATCTGGCATGCGCTAGATTCTTAACCCCTACAATGTTATGTGTTTGTTTTTGTGCTAGAAGGAAATTTACCACACACTGGATTTATTTTGTCTTGTACAAGGTATTTTTGACAATATGCTTGTTTGTGCTAGAAGCAAATATAATATGCAATACGTTTCTTTCACCCTACAATATTGGTATGTGCTTTTGTTTGCAAAAGAAGGAAATCTAGCATGTGTTAGATTTCATTCACCTTGCAATGTTGTTATTAGTGACATGTTTGTGCTTGAGATATAAGTACAAATAGCATGTTAGATCTAATTCACCTTGCAATATTGTGATTGGAAATATGCTTATGTTTGTCATAGAAGAAAATCTAGCATGATATAGATTTTTTTTACCATACAATATTTATGTTGCCAATATGTTTGTGTATGGTGGGAGGAATTCTAGCACACTAAATTTATTTTGTAATGCAATATTGGTGTTAGCAAGGTGTTTGTGTTTGTACTAGAATGAAATCTAGTATGCAATAGATTTTTTTTGCAATGCAATATTGTTGTTGGCAACGTGCTTGTATTTGTGCTAGAATGAAATATAACTTGCAATGGATTTCTTTTGCAATGCAATATTGTTGGAAATGTACTTGTGTTTGTGCTAGAAGGAATTTTATCATGCATTGGATTTTGTTTTCCCCTACAATGTTATTGTTGGCAATGTGCTATAAGTAAATCAAGCATAGGTTAGATATCTTCCACCATGCAATGTTGTTTCTGGCATTGTGACTGTGCTTGTGCTAGAAGAAACTCTAGAATGTGTAAGTTTTCTTTTACTTTGCAATGTTTTTGTGAGTAACATGCTTCTATTTATGCTAGAAGGAGACTTAGCATGTGGTGGATTTTGTTCGCCTTATAATATTGTTGTTAGCAATGTGCATGTGTTTGTGCTAGAAGGAAATCTATCATGTGCTAGATTTATTTGACCATGTAATGTTGCGTCTAGCAATATACTTCTGTTTGTAGTAGAAGGAATGATATTGATTGTTAGATTTCATTTGAGGTGCAATGTTGTTGCTCGAAATGGGCTTCTACTTGCGATAGAAGGAAAGCTAGCACACATTATATTTCCTTCATAATCTAATGTTTTTATTAGAAATATGTTTGTTGTTATGCTAGAAGGAAGGCTATAATGTGTTAAATTTCCTTCATCTTGCAATGTTATTGTTGAAAATGTGTTTGTGTTTGTGATAGAAGTAAATCTTGCATACGTTAGATTTTTTTCGTAATGCAACATTATTGTTGGAAATGTGCTTGTATTTGTGTTAGAAAGAATTATAGAATGCACTAGATTTCTTTGTTCTTGTTCCAAAGAAAAATATATCAAGATTTCACCCTCACCAAGGTTAGTGCTCTGATATTGTTCTTGGCAATGCATTTGTGATTATGCAAGAAGGATACCTAGTGATTACTAGCTTTCTTCTAGACAACATTACAGTTATGCAACCAATGCTCTAGGGGTGACATTGTCTCAATAATCACAATTTTTAGAGTTATAACTTTTGATGTGCCTTTTTATTGAATTTGGAACAATTTATAAAAATCAATGATAGTGCAAAAGAATTGTATATAGATATATTTTGTTGTTGGCACTACATTTGTACTTGAGTTGGAAGGAAAGATAATCGTATAGATTTACTTTTGACACAAACACAATAATCCAATCATAATTATTTAATCCATGGAGAATAATGTGATCTTTGTATAATTTTGAAGTTTATGAATAAATGTATTATTGAGGTATACTATATTTTTCTTCCAATGCAAATGTATGCAACTTTAAAGTATCAAGCACATTTTTTAAACATGCATTGTTTTTCTCTATATTTTGTTGTATAGTTATGAACTTCCAAAAAAAATTTCACTAATGATTGGATGCATAATATAAGACTCTTCCTCATCAACATAAAAATCTAGGAAAACTCAAATCTACACTTTTCGAGGACCTAAAGTTAACATCCCTTTGTATCCATCCTAAATAGTATGTCCTTAGATGTGTATAAGTAGGGAGTGCTAACATTGGAACTAAAGATCTGTAAAATGAAATTTTTTTTCTTTTAAAATAAAAATAAGAATTATCTAGTATTTACAGCACCAGAACTTTTATTTGGAAGAAAACCTCTAGTTTGGGTTTTGATTATCAAGTTCAAACATCAAACATCCTCACTAAGTGAAAATATAAGTTTTTCTTTTCACGAGGCTTTTAGACATCTTATGTAGCATCAATCTCGAAATTTATTAGATTTTCCAAAGGACCATGTTTTGGTTCTTCAACTTCTACAAATTTTTTATGATCATTATTCATACACATGCATTAAGACTACAAGTGTCATTTTTGAAGCTAAATAGGAACTTGGTGGTTTGATATCAGCTGATATTTGTCATTCAAAACTTTTATTTGGAAGAACACCTCTAGTTTGGCTTTCGATTATCAAGTTCAAACATCAAACATCCTCAGTAAGTGAAAAAATAATTTCTCCTTTTCATGGGGCTTTTAGACATCTTATATAGTATCAATCCTGGAATTTCTTAGATTTTCCAATGGACCATGTTCTGGTTCTTCAATTTCTACAAATTTCTTATGATTATTATTCTAACACATGCATTAATACTATAAGTGTCATTTTAGAAGTTAAATAGGAACTTGGTGGTTTAATATGAGTCGATATTTGTCCTTCTATGATACTATCTACATCTCTGATTGCATGGTCTTCATATATGTTTTTTTTGTTTAATTTTCATGTAAAGTACTTTCTGGTAGCAGGCACTAGATGGGGAACAATGTTTCATTATATACAATATTACTACCATACTATTTAAATTGTTGCATCTATATTACTTTTTTGAAAGTTGTGTGTTTTTGCGAAAATATAAAATCACACTTTACATGGTTCAACCTTTTAATTACAATTTATGGCTTAATTATTGTCATAGAATTGGTACAAGCTAGAATGGAAAATATAATTTTGGCAAAATGGGACTATGTTGATCTCCTTATTAATGATCAAGTCGTTGGGCTAAGAAGGGTCGAACCTATGGTGTCTGGAACTTATTATGTTAGAGAAAGGGTTAATGCATGTTTGTTGCAATTTTGATAATTGATGTCACTCATCCACATTTGATGGAGGAGGATGTTGATGAAGGGGACATACATCCATGTAAGATCAGGGATTTCAGGCACAACATAGGTAAATCAAAATATTGAAGCATGTGTTAAAATATTATTGATAGTATAATAATTTTTTTTAAAATTAAATACTAACCTTATTTACATTCATTTATAGGTGCAAACATTTCTTCCACATTTTCTATTGGAGACAAGGTAGATCTTCTGCAACATGGAGTGAAGGTGGGTGAGGGCTCCATATTCAATACAGAGCTTGGGCATAAAGTGCATGGAAAGATGGTAAAGAAAATATGCATAGTGGTTAAAATTGAGAAGGTTTTAAAACATGATGCTGCTCTACCACATCCAACAGGATTTGAGAATACACTAGGGGGTGCATTGGAATCTTATGAGATTTTGACAGAATCAGATTTGGAACCTCAGTCATGATAATGCCATAAATATTCCCCAAGATAGGGTTAGATTCATATAAAAGGAATAAAAGAGTTATGGCTAAAAATTGAAAAATGTCAAACAAAAATAGATGAAGAGAAAGAAATTCGACTTTTGGCAGCAGATGTATGTTGTAGAAAATAATTTCTTCAACATGTGGATAGGAAGGCAATTGTAGGTGCTAGAAGGGGTATGAGACAAATAAATAAAAATGGTCTTAGGGAATTTTTCTTGAATTCAATCATGTCAAACACAGTCATGTCAAGGAGCCATGGCCATGACCATGGCCTACCACCTATTGCTAGGAATGTAAAGGACCATAGATTTAATGGGAATATTATTTGTAAGAAAGCATGGTATAAGATACATAAGATTCCTAAAAGCACATTTTATAACTACCATTAGTACCAAAATGTTCCATGAGAGAAAATTTGATCAAGGAGAAGCATAGTGGTGGACTTGCTGGACACTTTGGTACTGATAAAACATATGAGAAGCTGAGTCACTTCTATTATTGGCCCAAGATGAGAGCAGAAGTGGAAAAGTTTGTGAAGAATTGCAAACTCTGTCAATATGCCAAAGGAAGGAGCCAAAATGCAAGATTGTACACTCCCTTGCCTATTCCAGACAGGCCTTGGGACATGGTGAGTATGGATTTTGTTCTAGAATTGCCTAAGACTCAAAGAGGCAATGATGCAGTCTTTGTTGTAGTGGACATATTTTCCAAAATGGCACATTTTATTCCATGTTATAAAACTAATGATGCCACCCATGTTGCTAACTTCTTTTTCAAAGAAGTTGTTAGGTTGCATGGGTTACCCAAGAGTATTGTTTCAAACAGAGGCACCAGATTTGTGGGCCATTTTTGGAGGACACTGTGGAAGAAACTTGGTACCAAACTGAGTTTTAGCTCAGCTTATCATCCTTAGACTGATGGAAAAACTGAGGTAGTGAATAAGAGTCTGGGAAATTTGTTGAGAAGTCTTGAAGGAGAGCATCCCAGGTAGTGGGATCATATTTTGCCTCAGAAAAAATATGCATATAATGACTCACCAAACAGAAGCATAGGGCAGAGTCCATTCCATATTGTTTATGGAATGCACCCCAGAGGAATATCAGAGTTAAGAAATCTGGGAAAGGAAGAATTAAGGAGCGCTGATGGTGAGGAATTTGCTTCATAGATCCAAGTCATACACGAGCAAGTGAAATAGCAGCTACAAGGTAGCAACATCAAATAAAAAGGCAGAGCAAAATTGAGCAGAAAAGAAGTCCATTTTGAAGTAGGAGATCTGGTTTTGGCACACTTGAGAAAGGAGAGATTCCCAAAGAAGCAATATAACAAATTGAAGTTCAAAAATATTGGGCCATGCAAGATACTTAGAAAGTTTCCTGCTAATTCTGATGAGATTGAATTACCTCCTGATGTTGGAATATCTCCCAATTTTAATGTTGCAAATTTGTACAAGTATGAAGGAGATGGTGCAGAAGGGGGACCAACAGACAAGGAACCGATTTAGTGGGAAAGGAAACTACCTCTAGCACAAACCTTGCAACCAGAGAAGATATTGGACAAAAGAGCGTTCAGGAAGATCAGAGGACAAGAGTACTTTCAGTACTTAGTGAAATGGAAGGACCAGCCAAAGGAAGACGCCACTTGGATGACGGAAGGAATGTTGCGGAAGATAGGCCGATTAGTGGAGGAGCTCATGGATAGGGGTCCATGAATAAAATTGCCCTTGGGAGTTCGATACAGGGGCATTAGACACTAGCCAACAATGTAGGAGGTTTTGTCCACATGTTGTGGCTAAGAGGGTCCAAAATCATTTGAATTTGTAACAACAAGGTGTCAATACCTTAGCTTCCTGTCACATTTAGATTAGTTAAAGTCAATAGAAGTTGAATAGTTAGTTCAGTCCATCTGTCATGTTCAATTATTCGAATAATGTAATTAAGTTTTGTTAGAAGATAGATGGTCCTCACCAAGGAACCAAAGAGACACATTGTAATGCATATAAATTGTATCCCCCGAATGTATTGAGAGAGGAGATTTTCACAGTGAAGTTTGTGTGTTAAGCTTTTGCTTCATTTGAAATAAAGACAATGTTTTATTGAATATATGTGTGTGATTGGATTAGTCTCTGTGTGAATTTTTTGGTCCCGAGCATATTGAATCTTCGGTCCTGTGATTAATTAAATGAACAGAATTGCTGTGTGAATCTCCGCAAACTCCTGTCTAGGGTCGATTGTGGATTTCCCTGGAGTCGTCGAGATACATTATGTAAGAGACCGGAATGATATATTAACCATCATCGTAGACTTTGTAAATACTAATTTTGAAGTGCGTAACCTCGACTTAAAATTTGGTCAATCACTGTTCAAAGGCTGGAAGCAGTTTTGATCGCAACGCCTTTGCGGGATGGGCGGTATTCAAGAAATTGGAGCGATCAGATTTGTTGGAGGACACGTGGCATAGGGCGGGTTTACAAAACTACCCCCATTGTTCGTTAACGTTCAACTGAGGAGGCATTGCAATATCGACGAACGCCGTTGATCTGGAGGAAGGCTCATTGAACGGTGATCGTAGTCAGAAGTAGCACGGAGGTTAACCAAGGTATGGCATGTGTATTTAATTGAAATCCACCGATTATATGTGTGGGCCCGGGGCCTAAGGTAGATTGAAGTGGTTCTTTACTAATGGCGTCAGATTATTAATATTAGTCAAAAGGGATAAGGTGGTGGACTTAGGATTGTCGTAGATTATATTGTGGGGATTAAAGTCTAGAGATATATTTAAATTAACCAAGTTCGGACTAAAACATTCGTTGTCAATTTCCACGAATTAAGGGGGATTATGGACAGGATTTAGAGGCCAGCTCTCCTTGGGGCTAGACTTTCAATTTTGTTGCTGTCACAAACAAACTTACACATCCCCTCATAGTCAACTATAGAATGAGCTTCTAAACTCAACTAATAAATTTATATATGTATATTTTATCTCAAGCATCTCAATCTTCGTAAATAGTCTAAACATATTTAGAAAATATTGATAACATTGTATCTTTTCATTTTCAAGTCTAATTTATTGAGTTCCAATATTCAGCCTCTGAAGTTTCATAATACATCCCGTTTTGACGGTCCTATGATAACCATTCCCATTACTTAGATCTGCTCGTCAATAAATAAGTAGGCGTTTCAGAACTATGTTTATTGTAATTTTCTCATGCTTGCTTTGCTTATACAAGACAAAAAGCTACAACCTTAATACAGAAACTAAATCAACATGCATGCCTAACGTTTCAGAACTATGTTTATTGTATTTTTCTCATGCTTTTCTTTGCTTATACAACACAAAAAGCTACAACCTTAATAGAGAAACTAAATCAACATGCATGCCTAAAAAGGAATTTATGTGAACCTACCTTGCCTACACACAGGCCATTGGTTGTGATAATTTCTAGGAGAGAGACTGAAAAACTATAAACATCACTTTTTTTCATTCAATAATCCTGAATTTACATAATCCCCTGGCAACAAACCTGAAATTTCAGTACAACGACAAAATATAGACTCACTGTTTCATGTTTCTAAAAGCTTTGTCCCAAACTACAGAATCAGAGAAAACTAAGTTAATCGTTTTCCTCATTGTAAATTAACGATTAGAAAACAAGTTATCGTTGTAAATTAACGATAGTGAAGATAAATTATGGTAAAAAAATTATAAATATTTTAATTAAATTTTGGTATCATTATAAGTTATTTCCCAATCTCCTTGATCTCTTATTCTTATGCGTAAGAATCACACTACCAATGGAATCATTTTTGGATTATATATATATATATATATATATATATATATATAATTTCCTTGTTTTGATAAGGAATTAAAAAACGGGTCATATCCTTTTTAATTGAATAGTGAATTAATAATGTTTTAATTTGTGAAATAATAATGTTTGAATTGTAAATTATAAATAAATAAAAGAATTAGTTTTCCAAATATTCATAGTTGTTTTTATAACTTTGAATTTCTTTTAATTTAAATTTATACTCAACTTTTTCAACATCTTAAGCCATTATGTTTCTACTATAATATTTATCATATATAAATTAAGACTGCAGAATAGTGGTTTGATGATTAATCTCTTCATAATATGTTATAGAAGTGATATTTCTTGTGGTCGTTTTACTATGCATAATATAATTATGGACTTAAAATTGTTTAATATCAAGTAATGACAAAGCATTGAAATTAAAGGAAGATTAGGTGCGGAATACGCTTCTTGCACTAATCTACCTGGGATGAATGTGTAGGAAATTAAATTAAAACTAGTTGTAAATATATGAAGCAAATAGTAAATTACAAGGAATCAAATATTTTTGAAATTTTCTTTTTTAAAACATCACATATTTTAAAGCACATTTCTATTATTCAATAGAAAATGGTTACAATATGGGTAGGCATGAGCCGGAGGGTGATATTTAACCTCAAAGAAAAATATGAAAATATGAAACAAAGTATGCATGGGACATGTGAAAGCCTCGAATAACCAAGCCCATGCACTCTCTCTTGTTGGCAACTCATTGGTGGTGATATAAAATTGCATGAGGCTATCTAAAAATGAGAAACATTTTGACATTGACCCCTCTCCATTGATAACAAGGATTAAATTTTTTATTAAAAAAACTTGATTACCTCAAATTATATCATGTTAAAAGTGGGAATAATCACATGGCAGAAGATCAAGCAAATTCGGGCGTGACTTTACCGCAAGGGGTATTGTATCCTGACAACGTTTCAACATGTCATGTCCCTTAAAAAATGGTTTAATTATAATTGCGCCGAGAGGCGCATCTACAGCCCAGTATGAGCCCGATGTCAGGTGGGTCACGTCCTCATACAAAATGTCGGCTTAAGCTTTAAATTAAAAAAAATAAAAATCGCATTGTGCTAGAACATATATCAATTTCTAATACAATTATGTATTATTTATATAATTTGAATGGATAGTAAATTATATACATGAATTTGAATGGATCATAAATTTACGTTTAACAAAAAAATTACCACATTGAATTTCCAAATTAAGTAAAATTTTAAACATCTTTACTCTTTACTAAAGTCAATAACATTTCCTAAATCAAAGGAAAAGAATTAATTCAACACAAAGAAGGGGGGAGAGAAGAAGTGAGAAGGAGAGAGGGAGGGATATAGTAATGTAGTTGGAGAGAGAGAGCGGTGGAAAGAGAGAGAGAAAGAAAGGGATGGGGGAAGAGAGAGGATTAGAGAGAGAGAGAGAGATATGGGGGAAGAGAGAGGATTGGAGGGAAAAGAGAGAGAGAGAGGTGGGAGAGAAAGGGAGAGAGAGGAAGGATGAGAGAGAGGAGGAGAGTGATGGGGGAAGAGAGAGTATTGGAGAGAGAGAGAGAGAGAGATCAAGGAAGAGAGAGGGATTTAGGGGAGAGAGAGAGAGAGGAAGGACGAGCGAGAGGACTTGAGAGAGAGGAGGAGAGAGGGATCGATAAGAGAGATGGAGTTGGAGGGGGGGAGATGTAGGAAATAAGAAATATAGAGAGTGAGAAGCGGAGAGAGAGATTGAAGGGTCATGCAACTATGTGGTGGGATTGACTACAATTATCCAGAGAAAGAAAAGGGAAGCCCAAAATCAGACAATGGGATAGGATGGTGAGTAAATTGAAAGGTAAGTTCATGCCGAAATATTATCAATTAAATCTTTTTAGACAATTGCAAAACATAAAGTAGAGAGGAATGACTATCAAAGAATATACTGAAAAACTTTATAAGCTGAGTATTAGAGCGAGACATGTTGAAGATGACATAGAAAAGGTGGCTAGATATATAAATGGTTGAAGATACGATATACAGGATGAAATCAACTTATTAAATTTCAAGACAATTGAGGATGCCTATCAAACAGCTTTGAGGGCGGAGGAGAAAATGTTGTGCAAAAAAAGTCAGAGGAATAGATATAAGAGTCCGGTAAGAGGAAGAGGAACATTTAAGTCTAGATTTCAACACTCCTAGAATTAAGCAGGAGGTTCGGGTAATAGATCACTATACAGAGGAGATTCTAGTCGCAGAAGGTTTGTGCCCAGAGGTAGAGGCCGAGGAAGAGATATTCAGTGCTTTACATGTGGTGAGTGGGGACATGGGTCATGGGATTGTCCTCACAATAGATCAACAACCTAGAAAAATGTGAATGTTGCTGAAAAAAGAAGAAATTCCTCACACTCCAGCCAAAGAGGAACCACCTGAAGCTAGAGAATCCTTCTTGTTAAAAAGGATATTGCTTAAAGTAGCCAAAGAAGCCGAAGAATCAGCTTAGAGAAAGAATCTATTCAGAACTATATGTAAGTCAAAAGGTAAATGTTGCAAATTGGTAATTGATAGTGGAAGTACTGATAACCTTGTTTTTATAGAAATGGTGGACAAATTGAAGTTAGATAAAATAGTACACCCTACTCCTTATACAACATCATGATTCCAAAAAGGCCATAAAATTGTTGTAACCAAACAATGTAAGGTCGAAATCCAAATTGGTATTTACAAGGACGTTATTTTATGTGATGTAATGCCGATGGATGTATGTCACATATTGCTGGGAAGACCTTGGAATTTTTGTAGGAAAGCCATACATGATCGCAGAAGAAACACTTATACTCTTGAGAAATATGGAAATAACCATACACTACTGCCATTGAAAGCTGAAGCTGACGAAGAAGCACCTGGAAACAATGTTATGTTGATGAGTGGTAAAGCCCTATTGCAAGAAATCGAGAAAGGTGACGAGATGCATTTTGCTATTGTAGGGAGACCCATGGTAATTTTAAATTCTATAAATTTAGAGGATTTACCTGAATAAATTCAAAATCTGTTGAATGATTTTGCTGATATTATTGTGGATGAGTTTCCAAATGCGTTGCCACCAATTAGGAGTATTAGTCACCACATTGATCTAATACTTGGAGCAAGTTTTCCGAATAAAGCAGCATATAGGTTAGCGCTGCAGGAAAATGTCGAAGTTGGAAGAAAACTGCAAGAGTTAATGGATAAAGGATTAATCAGAGAAAGCCTCAGTCCATGTGCTGTACCAACAGTTCTTAGTCCAAAAAATGGGGGCAAATGGTGCATGTGCACAGATTCTAGAGCCATAAATAAAATCACCATCAGGTATCATTTTCGTTTAACACAAATGGATGATTTAATGGATTGTTTGAGTTGGTTGAAATATTTTTCTAAGATAGGTTTGAATAGTGGTTATCATCTTATAATAATTAGAGAAGGGGATGAGTGGAAAACTGCATTCAAAACAAACAATGGTTTGTATGAATGGTTAGTAATTCCTTTTGGATGTACTAATGGACCTAGTACAGTCATGAGATTAATGAATGAGGTTTTGAAGGAATATGCAAAAAAGTTTGTAATTGTTTATCTTGATGATATTCTAATTTTCAGTCAAAGTAAAGAAGAGCATCTGGAACACAAATTAGTTCTAAAAACTTTGCAGAAAGAAAAACTGCTAATAAATTTGAAGAAATGCAGTTTTATGAAGGAAGAACTAATTTATTTGGGATTTATAGTCTCCAAGGAAGGTTTGAAAATGGATCCGGGAAAAATCCAAGCAATCGTGAATTGGCCAACTCCTAAAATCATATTTGAGGTAAGAAGCTTTCATGGTATTGCAAGTTTCTATAGAAAATTTATCAGAAGCTTTAGACAGATTTGTGCACCCATTATTAAAACAATCAAGGAAGCTAATCAGCCATTTAAGTGGACAGAAGCAGCAGATCGGAACTTTAAATTACTAAAGAAAAAAATTACTGAAAAACCAGTTTTAGCTTTACCAAATTTTCAAAAAAATTTCCAAGTTGAAACTGATGCTAGTGGAATTACAATTGGAGAAGTTTTAAGTCAAGAGAGGAAACCAATAGCATACTTTAGTGAAAAAATGAATGAAGAAAAGAAGAAATATTTATCTTATGACAAAGAGTTTTATGTTGTTCTACAAGCTTTAAAAAAATGGAGACACTATTTGTTGCCAAAAGAGTTTGTGTTATATTCTGATAATCATGCATTACAGGTCACAAAAAAGCAGCCAAAATTGAATTAAAAACATGCCAAATGGGTAGAATATTTGCAGAGTTTTACTTTTGTAATCAAACATACGAGTGGTAAATTGAACAAAGTTGATGATGCTTTGAGAAGAGTAAACTTAATTATGCAGGAATTACAAGTTGGTGTTGTAGGATTTGAGGAAATGATTGACATTTATAAAGAGGATGTAGAGTTTAAAGAAATTTATACAGCTGTAAAAAATCTAGCAGTTCATAATAGAAGCCAGTGGTTAGATTATCTTATTCAAGAAGGATTTCTATTCAAATATAATAAATTATGCATTCGAAAATGTTCGATGAGGGAAAACATAATTAAGGAGAAACATAGTGGAGGCCTATCTGGACATTTTGGACAAGAAAAGACCTTTTCTCAGGTAAATGATTTTTATTACTGGTCAAATATGTAAAATGATGTTAAACGATTCGTGGAAAAATGTAGGATTTTTCAGCATGCTAAGGGAAAAATTCAGAATACAGGATTGTATCATCCATTACCAATACCCGAACGACCATGGGATGCAGTTAGTATGGAATTTGTTTTGGGTTTTCCAAAAAATAAAAGAGGAAATGACTCCATTTATGTTGTCATGGATATATTTTCTAAAATGTCTCATTTTATTGCATGCAAGAAAACAAGTGATGCAACACATATTGCTAATCTATTTTTTTAAAAGTTGTAAGATTACATGGATTGCTCGTAAGTATTGAGTCTGACAGAGATACCAAGTTTGTGGGACATTTCTGGAGAACTCTGTGGAAGAAACTAGGTACCAACCTGAGTTTCAGATCAGCGTATCATCCTCAAGCAGATGGATAGACCGAGGTAGTGAATAGGATTTTAGGAAACATATTGAGAATCTTGGTGTATAAAAATCCTAAGCAGTGGTATTTAGCCCTTGCTCCGGCCGGGTTTTCTTATAATGATAATCCAAATCAAAGTACTGGTATGAGTCCATTCCATATTGTTTTTGGAATGCATCCAAGAGGTGTGTATGAACTCAGAGATCTAGGAAAACAAGAGGTAAGGAGTGCAAAGGCGGAAGAGTTTGTAGAACATAGGCAGAAACTACAGGAATATGTAAAAAACAAATTGCAGGAAAGCAGTAGTAGATACAAGTAGAGAGATGATACGAGGAGGCGAGAAAAGGAATTCCTAGTGGGTGACTTAGTCATGGTATATCTAAGAAAATAAATATTTCCTGTTAAAACTTATAACAAATTAAAAGTGAAGAAGATAGGGCCATGTAAAATTGTAAGGAATTTTCTTCAAATGCATATGAAATTGAATTGCCAACGAGATTGAAATATTGCCAATATTTAATGTTACAAACTTGTATCTATACCAAGAACCGGAAGAATAACTACAAGAGGACTCTACAGGAGAAGAAAACTAGACAGTAAATTGGGAGGAGCAGATGCCAAAAAAAGAAAAGAAGGAAGTCGAAACCATTTTGGAGAAAAGAGTATCAAATGAAACTAGGGGACAAACCTATTATCAATATTTAGTCAAATGGAAAAGAAAACCGGTGGAAGATGCTAGTTGGATGACTACAGCAGAGCTACAAAAGTTTGGAGTAGATCCTGAAGCATTGAGGAATCATATTTTTATTTTTTTTACCTCGGGAGTCGATGCAGGAGCATCTAGGACTTAGCCAACAATGTGATTATATGTTCACATGTTGTGGCTAATTTGAGAGGAATAAACATTAGCATTAAAAATTCATTATTTATTTATTTATGAGAGTAGTTAGTTGTTTTTTAATTTTTAATTAATTAGGAATAAAATTAGAAATTAGTTTTTTTCCCTGCGTGGAAATAGGGCCAAGTAAGGATAAGAACTTAGGAATAGGGAGGCATTGGTTTGTTGGAGTAGTTCGAAATGAAATATATTTTAAGAAGAACAACTTCACATTAAAGTATAAATAATAGGGAAATAAGCGAGAAAAAAAAACAAGAGCGTAGAGAGGGATAGTTGACAGTGTGAAGAATGCCAAGGGAAAAGGGGCAACAAATGTAATATTTGGCCATGAGAATTTGATACAGTCATTATTACTATAGTTAAGAAATTGTTCCATGTATTCACTCTCAGTTATATGTTTCTTTTTTGTTTATTTGACTCAGTGATACATCATATCCATGTAGTAGATGAGTGTTGTTGAATTGCAAGAATAGATGTGCGATTAGAACCAATTCCAATTGGAGAAGTCGATCCCAGAAAACCATGGATGGAAACTGCTTCCTCGTCGAGTGACATCACAAGGTTCAGTATAAAGTCTCAACGCATCACCGGTTCAATCCTAGATTTTCATGTGAAGTGGAAAGCATATTGTTTTGAATTGAACGTGAAGGCTGAGTGTTGAGAATGGGGACAACGTGGAGTGGCAAGCAAGTTGTGCAAGCCTGAACGTGAATGCCATTGGAGTCAGCGTGGAGTGGCCAACAAATGGTGCAAGTATAAATGTGAATTCTGAGAACTGAGTCAGCGAGAGATGGTGAGTGGTATTGTGGACGCACATTGACAGAGCTTGTGTAACGTTGAGAAAAATTTGGGAGAACACAAGTAATCTGCTACAGTTGTGAGCTATAATAACTTCAAATCGGTATTGGGTTGGATCCTTATATAAGGAGTTCATTGGTTATAGTGTGATTGGATGGAAGTGCTGTAAAAATCCACACCGTATATTTTATATGTTAAAAAAAAAAACCCAGTGGTTCTTAATTGTGATATCAAAACTGGTGTTTAATTTCCTTAAGAGAACAATATAAACTGTATATAATATGTTCTTGTGCACAAGTCTCTATTTCATGTAACACTCATATATCCACTACATCCAATTTTTAATGTATTCCCTTACTCACTACATCACCATAAATTGGGCTGGACCAAATCTTTCTTTCAGCCAATCATCATCGTGCCATATTCCAAGCATGAATGTGGGATCTCATGGAGTAAACTAAACAAAACAAAAATAGGGTTTCCAAAGGCCAAACGACCTCAACCCTCAACCAATGATTACACCTCATGCTTGGAAATCACTAACCATCACTTGATCGGTCTCTACCCAAACTGTCTAGGGCTCCAAAGTGTTTTTTCCAACCATGGCTTCCAATACTAGTAACTCAACCCATAACTCATTTTGGGCTTCCAAAGCGTTTTTCCAACCAGGGATTCTAGGACTAGTAACTCAACCCACCAAGTCCTTCCAGATCATTTTTCTGACCAAGGTTTCCATGAATAGTAACTCAACCCAAGTTGTTATATGGCTTCAAAAGAGTTTGAGTAGCCAAGGCTTTTAGGAACTAGTAACTCAACCCACATCCATAAGGAACATGATAACCAACCATAAAAGAAAGCTAAACCCATAAAACAATGGATATCTAGGAAATGGAAAGGCTAGGAAAAACCATTATTAATCCAGGCAATCCACCATGCTAATGACAGATCATACCTAAGAAACCATATGCATGTTCCATTTCATGCCAAAACTAGCAAGGAGATCATACATGAAACTCGGTACATGCAAAGAAATCTAATTGTAGTCGTTGATCCCGATGTCCTCTTTCACTTTCCTACTTTTCCTTTTCCTTATTGCTCCAAATCCAAATTACGCCACACTCAACTAATATTTCTCCAAGAAAAATCAAAATGTCCAAGAGTATGAGAGAGTGAGAATAGAATATAGGCTCCAAAACTTAAATAACAAAAGGATACATATTGATCCTCAGAATCCTTTTTATTAATGGTGCCTCTATGTTTCTTCAATTTTCATTATTTTCATTCATTTTTCTCCTCACATGCATTGTGACCTTTCACCTTCCTTTTCTCCTATTTTGAATTGTTTTCAGAAATAAAATTCTAATAAATGCCACTCTTCCTTTCCAATGCCTTTGTCATTTCCTTTTCCAATTTCCATAGCCATTAATTAATTACAAGTGACCCCCATAGCTATGTTTCTTCCCAACATTCGGCTTGGAATACATGTCTCATGACCATCGTTATTACTTTTCCTTTACTAACTTTATGACATGAATTTTTAACCCAGGGTTGTTACACGTTCAAACGTTTTAGGTGTGTTAGAATATGCCATTACGATTCAAAATTTCCATAAGGGAAATTGGAATATAGTGATGATGCAAAAGAACATAGAAATGGAGGAAAATTTCCTAAAAATTGGAAAGGAAGTTCTCTTCATAAGAGGATTTTCTATTTCCAAGAATACATACTATAGTGATGAAGATGAATTTGATGATGATTAATAAGAATGCATACTCATGGCCTTGAAAATCATAAAGATAAATCACATGTAGTGCAATCTATCTCGATAGGAACCATCAAAGAAAAGGTAATATTCCAGTCTATTTCAGTTGTGGTAATGAAGGTCATCTTATCTCGAGATTTATATATGGAAAATATTAAGGAAGTAGTGATTAAAATTATTTTATAGTCTTGAATGGTCAAGCTATTAATGAACAAAACAAAGATAACTAGGAAGAGAAGAAAATGAAGAGGAAGAAATTTTAAGGATGAAATATTTTCAAGGTGAGCTCTCTACTAATATAGAGGAGATAAAGAGACACAATAATAAACAAAAATTATAAGGAGATATTGCAAGAGTGTGAAAATAGGGATCATAATATCTATGAAATAAAGAAAATGGTTGTCATTCTTAAAACTTGAATAGAAGAATCAAGGAAAATGAAACTAGTGGTAATAGGTTACCTAGAAAAAAGGAAAAGACATTTTGAGAAACTCTAAGATTATATTTCTTCCCTTAGAAAAGTTATTGAAATGGAAAATGATGAGTTAAAATTTGGAAGGAGTTCTAAAAGTTTAGACAATATACTTAGTATCTAGTGATCTCCTTTTATTAAAACGGACCTCAATTATCTTGAGGTGGTTAAGGAAGAATCAACAAAAGATACATCAAAGATGGAAGAGCCTAAGAACTATGTCAGCGTGCTTAAATAAACTAAAAATTAGTCAAACAAAGTGAAAAATAAAGCCAAAGATCAATACAATATCTAGAAAACCAACCACATAAACAACAATACTGAAAGTGAAGATTAGTTAAATTAAAATTAGATTAGCCACATAAGAAGTGATGGAGTAAGAAAGCAACAAAAGTCTGATCTTGCTCAAGGAAGCATCTAAAGCAAGCCAATTCCTTCAAAATGATCACATCCTCCAAGAAGACCATTCACATGAAGTTACTCAAATTTATTTAATGGATATTATTTTATTTCTCTTAAATTTTTCCACAAAACAGATTATTGTAGATCAAGAAGTACCAAACATCCTTATCAATCCTAGGTAAATAACCCTATTGGATTTAGAAATTCCCACAATAATGGAATTGGTAACCTCGTTTCATTTTATCCCTTATTGGATAAAATTAAATGTGTCAATTGCAACAATTTCAGACACAAAGATCATGATTGCATTGCAAAAGAAATATATTAAGGCTTCAAGATCAAAGAAGAAAAAAAGACACCATAATCGATAGAAATGATAGTATGAAGTGTGGACAAGAAAGCAAGAGAAACATGAAGAATGTAGTCTATCTCTATTTTTTCAACATAGTAAACCAATAGTGTATATACGATGGGTGCTCAAATCATATGAATAGTGATTAAAAAAATCTCTCTGGGGGAATTTAATTGAGGTAGTTTCATCGATGGAAATAATCATGCATGAAGTATTATTGGAAAGGGAATAATGAGTCCTGATGATAGAAGGAAACAATTTCAAATATTTTTCCTGTTGAAGGATCGAAGCACATTGTATTGAGTGTAGGTCAAACGGTTCACCAAGGATATGATCACATTCAATTCTAAAGGATGTTAAATAAGAAAAGTAGCTTAAGGAAGATTAGTAGAAAATGTAATTAGGTCTCCAAACAATGTATATATTCTCAATGGAATTAAAAGAAAGAAAAAATCCTGTATCGGGGTAATATCCCTAATAACTCATCAGTAAAAGAGAGTATTATTTCAATTGAAGCAAGAGGTGGAAGGTCTCATAAAAAGGGTGGAAGTGTGAGAATGTTAATTTCAAGGTAGAAATGATGAGTTTGCAGGATCTATATAATAGATGATGTGTGAAGAAGGTGAATTAAATAATGTATTTCACTAAATAATAGTGCATATGTTCAAGGGGAGCAACATATTTACATATTTTCCTTGATATTAGCAAAGGGTGAAAACATGTAGACATAAGGAGTGAAAGTAGATAGGGGGAGTAGTTGCAGTAACTAGCAGAAATAACAAATAGAGGATAAGTTTCAAACACCATTCCATCAATCAAAATGGGAGAGATTGTTCCAAATATTGTTGTAATTGATGTTAAATATATGGGAAGACTACTTATATCCAAGATAGATATTGGAAAATGGAGATAGTTGAAAATATTGTTTTTGGACTTGATGCTCCCATTTAGATACCCTATTTTTAAAGGAGCTTTTACTCCAATTACCTAGCTCAAATATGAGCCTAAGATATACTGTTGGAAATATTATTTCGATACATTTCCAATGATATATAACATTCCCTCTAGCTAGATAGAAATTAAGAAATATGAAATATTTCTCCCTTCCTCTATAAATAAATTTGAATTATTAGAAATTATATTCTTAAAAAAAAATAAAGAAAACACCAAATATTATTTAGAATTAGATCTTAAGATGATATCAATCTCAGAAAACATTTGAGTAGCTTCAATTCCTTGAGTATCCTCTAAGTTTAATGAGCTTCTTTACTCAATAATCCACCTAGCTCAATAAAATAATAATTTTTAAAAGACTTGGTTTTAATTGCATTTCCCTCCTATTTAAAAGATATCAATGGTGAGAAGATGGATATCATTCAAAACATCTCTTAAGAATAATTGAATAGGTCTGGAAAGACTTGGCTTTAATGGCAGTTCCCTTATATCTAAATGGATATCACGAGTGATGAGATGCATATCATTCAAAATTAAAATAATAATAAAATGATTTTATTGGTTTAATAATAAGATTATTAGTAATTATTATATTAAAAAATATATATATAATAACAAAATAAACTAATATTACTTTATTTTATTCTATTTTATTCCCTCCTCGCTCTCACGTACAATAAAATTATGTAAGCCATATTTACGATGTTTTAGGAGTACAAATCCGATTCCCTGTATAATCAATTTCTTTGAAAAATTGATAAATTCCAAATTAGTATGTATTTTTCTATCCAACTATTCGGAACAGAAACTTCTATACTCCTTGTTTTAGGAGCAGAAATCCGACTCCCTGTATAACCAGTTTCTTGACAGATTATAAATTCCGAATATGTCTGTATTTTTCTACCCACCTATTTTGAACAGAAATTTCTATACTCCATCACTTGATATTAGCTAATTTCATTGAAGCACTTTGTGCATTCTTACGAAAATCTTAAAGAAAAAATACAAGTGCTTTGGATCTAGAAGATGTTGATTACAAGTAAATAGGTAAAAATTCAAAACTTTATTAAAATAAAATCATCAATTGTATTATATGTTGTAAAGGAAATCCTCTATAACAATGACATCGAAAAGAGTAGTATAGAGGAAAAAATATGTGATATGTTATGTGATTTAATTGAATATTTAGTTTATAAAAATAAATTATTTTATTTAAAAGAAATTATAGGTTTGGAAAATTGTTTGGATAAAAAATATGGTTTTTTCTCAATGGCAATTAAAAATAAAACCTTCACTCATCATGCTCCAGCAATAATATAGGAAAAAGTAGGAAAAATATGTGATATGTTATGTGATTTAATTGAATATTTAACTTATAAATATGAATTATTTTATTTAAAATAAATTATAGGTTTGGAGAATTGTTTGGATAAAAAATTTGCTTTTTTTCTCAACACCAATTAAAAATAAAACCTTCACTAATCATGTTCCTAACCCGTAAGGGTGTTGATAATATATATATATATATATATATATATATATATATATATTGCAAGTGTCGGGTTTGTTACCAATACATATAATAAACTATATATGTGTAGTTTAAAGAGATTAACATATTTATTTTGCAAGTGTTGAGTATGTTACCAATACATACAATAAACTATGTATGTGTACTTTAAAGAGATTAACATCTTTATTATAAGATATTGTTAATATAGAAGTTATTAAAAAATCCAGCGATGACCTGCATCATCAGAGTGAATCCAAAAATTATTGATATACCCTTTAAATCCAATCGCATAAAGACCTTTGAGATTTCATTCATAATACCAAAAACCCAAAGAAAATCATAACCCCCTCATACAAAATTTCATCGCAATAAATTCGTTGTTCCACATCCTTCTCCAACATTCCAAGGACAAGTTCATTTGCAGAATTAGATATGGAGCTCCATACATCACTATAGACACCTACCTTCGTCTTTTGTATTTGCTCATGCGTTGAGATGAAATCCTCATTCTCATCTTCAATTTCAAATGGTGTCATGCCTCAGATGATATATCGACCTTGTACCAGTACCCATCATCAATTAGCATCTCTGGTACATAATATCCCAATGTTCCCACATTTTTTCTGGCTAAAACCCTACCTTAAAATAAATACACACACAATTCTCTTCTACTCTTTGTTTCTTTGTTTGCACACACAGAGTCTCACTGCTCTCTGTCTCTTTGTTTTCTGCCTTCGGGCAACAAATTACAATACACAGTCAACTCTAATGTGCACGGAATATGTAACACATTACACATAAATATATTATAAATATTTCATATTTATATTATATATATCAAAATATATATAGCCAAAGTTAAAAAAAGAAAAGGTGCCACGGTAAAAGTCAATAATAAAAAACATTAAAACTTTATGCTAAGGTTTTAAAATAAAACAAAACTATGTTGCGGCACTTCTAAAATAAACAAATGTTTAAAAACCTTTACGTATCATGTATTCCATGGGGTGCTTGTAAAATATTTTCTCCGATTCTTTTACCCCATGGAACTCCTTTAGTTGGTTTGGAGAAATGATGACGTCACCCTCTCCGGTTGGTCATCTCCCCCCTTCACTGCTCAAGTCTGCTGCCCCCTAGAATGGTGCTAGCGATCAAATCAAAACAACTGCGATTGGTGAAGAACTTATTGAGGGTAGATGCGAATGGTTAAGGCAAGAGGTTTCATGGATATGAACCATGATTTGTAGATCTATAGCCTGCGATAGTGTCCTTCACAATTTTCCATTGGCATTTAAGCTTGTTGTCCTCCCTCTACTTTTGCGGAAGTTGAATTTAATATTTCAACACTCCCCTTAAATGAAAGTACTGGATTTTCTTCCATACCCATACATTTTCTCTAGTAATTAAAACTTTTCTGCCCCAATGGTTTTGTCAGTATATCAGAAAACTGCTCTTTTGTTCTACAATGCAGTAAAACAATTTCTCCATTGTTCACTAGCTCTCTGATATACTGATACTTGGAATCAATGTGTTTCATTCTCTTATGAAAAATTGAATTCTTTGATAATGTTGTTGCTGAGCTATTATCACAATAAATTGTTGTGCCTTTTACCTATTCATGACACAAACTTCCCAACATTCTCCTCATCCAAACTACTTGACACGTTGTTGCTGTAGCTGCCACATACTCTACCTCTGTTGTAGATAAAGCCACAATTGGCTGTTTCTTGGAAGCCCATGAAATGGCTCCTAATCCCATATGAAAAACATATCCAGAGGTGCTTTTCCTGTCATCTATACTTCCAGCAAAATCACTGTCAGTATATCTAATTAACTCAAATTTTTTCGAAGTTGTATATAAAATTCCATACCTCTTTGTTCCTTTCACATACCTCATAATTCTTTTTGTTGCTTGCCAATGTGCCTCCTTTGGCCTTTCCATAAATCTAGAAATTAAACTCATAGCATGCATAATATCTGGTCTAATTGTAGTCAAATACATGAGGCTGGAAACTATGCTCTTGTACAAACTTGGATCAAAATATTTGATGCTGTCTTCTTTAATTAACTTCAATCACATCACTATAGGAGTAATTGCTGCCTTACAATCCTGCATATTAAATCTTTCCAAAATTTCATTCACATACTTTGCTTGAGAGATAAAAAATTTATTTTAATTTTTCTCTACTTCTATTCCTAAGAAGTATCTCAGCAATCCCATATCAGACATCTCAAATTAATCCTTCATGACTATTTTAAAATTATCAATGAGGTAAGCATCATTACCTGTGAATATAACATCATCAACATATAAAACAACAATCAACATCTTACAATATTTCTCCTTGATGTATAATGTGGGTTCTCCTTCACATTTCTCAAACCCATTTTCCAGTATATAGGCATCTATCCTACTGTACCATGCTCTCGGTGCTTGTTTAAGCCCATAAAGAGCTTTCTTCAATCTGCAAACTTTGTGCTCTTGGCCTACTTTCTCATAGCCTACAGGTTGTTCAACATAAACCTCTTCCATCAATACTCCATTTAGGAATGCTGATTTCACATCCATTTGGTAAAATTTCCACTTGTGTTGCGCTGCTATGGACAACACTGCTCTTACTATTTCCATTCTTGCAACTGGTGCAAAAGTTTCATCATAGTTTCTTCCTTGTTTCTACTTGTAGCCTTTGACAACAAGTCTGGCCTTGTGCCTTTCAATCTTACCTTCAACATTGCTTTTGGTCTTATAGACCCATTTCACTCCAATAACTTCCTTACCTTTTGGGAGATCAACCAATTCCCATGTATTATTTTTCTCTATGGCATTTATCTCTTCATCCATAGCATCTATCCATTTCTTATCTTTTATAGCTTCTTCAAAATGAATAGGATCATCTACATGACAATGTAATGAAAATAAAAAGTTCATACCTTCATTTGCTGCCTCTTGCTCATAAATCTCATTCAAATTTCTGAATCTTTTTCCTCATTCACTTGGTGTACTTGTGCTTGTAGAAGCACTCAAATCTGCTCCTTATGATGTTCTTGGAGAAGAAGTGTTATCACTTATAAAGGGTGTTCTCATACCTACTTGTGGTGTCCCTTGATGTCCTTGTGTTGGTGGAGGTGGTGCTGCGAATGAGGGATATATTTCAGTCATTTCTTCCTCATTATCATCATGAGACAAACAACTTTTAACATTCAGTTATTTTTCAATGCTTCCATCCTAAGCTTCTTCCTCAATGAACTATACATATCTTCTTATAGCAAAGTTCTTGGTGGATGGGTTATACAGTCGGTATGCCTTTGATTCTTCACTCTATCCAATAAATATGCATTTCTCCCCCTTATGGTCCAACTTCTTCCTTAGCTAATCCGGAATGTGTGCATAAGCCACACAACTAAAAACTCTCATGTGGCTGACATGCTTCTTTATGCTGCTCCACCCTTCTTCCAGAACTAGGTTCAAGACAGATTTGGTTGGGCATATATTCAAGATGTATGCTGCACAATGTACAGTTTCAGCCCAATATTCATTTGGAAAATGTTTTGCCTTCAGCATACTTCTTACCATATCTATGATTGTTCAGTTTTTTCTTTCAACAACTCCATTTTGTTGTGGTGTATACCTTGCTGTAAATTGTTTATTTACCCCATTTTCTCTACAAAAACGTAGGAAATATTTGGAGATATATTCTCCTCCTCTGTATTTCCTTAAGACTTTAATATGATGCCCACTTTTATTCTCTACAAGATCTTTAAAGTGGAAAAATTTCACAAACACTTCAATTTTAAATTTCAAAAAATAAACCCATGTTTTCCTTGTGAAATCATCAATAAAAATCGGCATATAGTGGCTGCTTGTTAATGATGGTGATTGCATTCGTCGACACAAATATGAATGGAAAATTTCTAAGGGTTCCTTTACCCTTATGCTCTTTCCTGATGGAAAGCTTTCTCTGTGTTGTTTACCCAAGATGCAGCCTTCACATAGGCTGTCTGGTTTCTCAATCAATGGTAATCCCTTTACCATTCCTTTCCTATGCAACAGATTCAGACCTCCAAAGTTGAGATGTCCAAATCTCAAATGCCATAGCCAATTTTCATCTTTTTCTTTTCTTTGGAATGTCTCTTGTGTCACTGCTGCCATTTCAACTCCTTTCTTCAAATCTGCTCTCATTTTGAGAGGGAACATTTTGTTCCCTGTCATCTTCACTTGTGCAATGCATTTCTTGGTTGGTGGTTTATCCATGATGGTGCATACATCATATTTAAAGAAGAAATTGTACCCCTTTTTAATGAGCTGTCCAATGCTCAAGAGGTTACACTTCATACCATGCACATAGTATACATCTGATATCTTCCTTCTCCTTTATTTCTCAAAACACTTACTTTTCTTTTTCCCATGTCGGAGACCTTACTGTCTGTCCCCAATGTTACTTGAGACTTTACATTTTCATCTAACAAGGAAAACATAGAAATGTTTCCAGTCATATGGTTATGTTGACGGGAAAATTTGTCCAGCCAACAGTAGGGAATCTGCCCAGTAAAAAGTCCCAATTAGGCTCTGAACTGTTTGTGATATGGATCCCATCTGGGGTGTGGGTCTAGCTACCATTGAATAATCCTTCTCCTGGATAAAAATGAGCCCTGTAGAGTTATAGGCATACAGTTATCGGATGATACAAGAAAAAATATCGATGATTGTCAACGAGCATAAATACTACAAATAGCAAGATAAAAAGGAAACACACAGCTGAAGGATATGCTATTAGCAGCATATCATTAAGGTCATGTTTGTAAAAGTTGTTCAAACCATAGAAGAAATAGTTCTTCCTGGCAAGAACAACTTATGTGTACTTAGGTGTTTTCGTGAATAAGATAGATGTCAATAATAAAGTTACAGACATCTCCTATGTAAAAAACATACCATCATTAACACATTCAATGAGATAAAATGCATAAAGAGTATAAGCAGAAAATACAGATCAATTAATCATAAGATATCAGACATATACGAAAAAAATACTCATAGTATTGACACATTGATTCTCATAAGATCCAATAGTGGATTTAAGACAAATTCTTGTATTCATTCATAAGGGGCTATTCAATGCTTTAGAGCTCTCCTCTCCCCTTTGGAGTCCAAGAAAGGATCCTTTGTACAAGTCCACGAAGGGAGTATATATAAGACAAACGTGACCCTTGGGTGTCTTGACTCGTCACCTTCCTGCCTGTTGGTATGCTTTGCGACCTGCATGGAAGGTGCGACCTGCGACCCTTCCTATAGGATGTACCTTGCGTTCTAATCATGGGAGCATGTGTGTGATTGCGAGATCGGGAACATCTACTTGTTCTTTGAGGAAATTTTTCCATGCACGATAGTGTGCAAAAACTGGGGAGACCAGAGGAGTATCTTCCCTTAAACTGTGCAGGCATTATAGGGTGTTTGGGATCAAAGTTTCTCTCTTGATTGTGACCTGGTTGGATAAGGAATCCAGTTTGGTGTAAATCCAAATTGGCATCATGACGAACCTAATCAAGCTCTCCTGCGATGCCGGAAGATCAGGTGTAGCAGTGGTTTGTCTAATAGGTTCCAATAATTCTTGAATTTCCTGATTTACTTGTTCCCATATCTTGTCTTCACCCAATTTACCTAGAGAAGGAATATGGTGTAGCTCAGCCATCAAGTCAATGTCGCTGATAAAATTCTCATAGGTGGTCATCACCTTCTCTAGGTCTTTGAATAACTTCTCCTTTGATTGCACCTTTATGCGAATTTGGACCTTGTCGTTCTGAGTGTAAATCCAATCCTTCTTGGGCAAAGTTTCTGGAGCCTGTGGATATCTGTTTTTCCATTCTATCATTCTATCCAAGGCGGTGGAGGCCTCTTTCAGTTTCTCGTTTCTCTTCTTAGTTTCCTCTTGAGCTGTCAATAGAGGTGCGACTGTTTTCTTTATGGTGAAAATATCCTTGTATACCTACCTCATGGTGGCTTCTAGCGTCACCAAATCTCTTTGGACAGTGAGTGGTACTTCATTAATAAGGGTGTTTTTATCTTGGAGTTGTTGGATTTCTTCCCTTAGTGATTTCTTTTCTTGCTCTGACCTAGCTTCCCTTTGTTCGGAGTCTTGTAATCTATTTTTTAGGGAGAGGATTTCCCTACTCATCCGGCTCACATTTTCTTCTGTGGCTGTGGTGAAAGTAATGCTGGCTGATGCTATCATCATTGGATTCGTCCTAGTGTCCAGGACTATATCCTTTTCTGTCGTGGTCGTGAATGGAGCAGCAGGGTCTCGTGCTAGGCATCTCCTCTTTTCCAGCCTGATTTTGAAAATGAACTGATCATAACTGAGTCTCATCAGATTGAACACTTCCTCCTCCTATCCTTCATAGGTACCTAGTTCTAAGAGTGAAAAACATGTGTTGATTGCAGACACTTCGATGAGTAGTAGCTCTGTCTGTACCCCTGTTACTGGAGGAGGTGTCTCGATGTCTTTGGAAGAATTTTCTTTCGATCTTCAATCCTCTTCCTCTTTTTCCTTCTCTTCTGCTTCTTCATTCAATAGCCGCTCAGCCTCTGCCTTATCTTGTTCTTCCTTTTATCTGTGCTCAACTTCTTCTTTTGTTTCCTCTTCTTCCTTCCTTTTGCATTCAGCTTCTTCTTTTGTTTCCTCTTCTTCCTTCCTTTTGCATTCAGCCTCCACCTAATCGCAACCCAAGAAAGAATTATATTAGGTGGAGGTTGAACACAAAAGGAAGGAAGAAGAGGAAACAAAATCAGAAGAAGAATTCAAAAGGAAGGAAGAAGAGGAAACAAAAGCAGAAATTAAGTGCAAACAAAAGGAAGAATAGGATAAGGCAAAGGCGGAGCGGCTGTTGAAAGAAGAAGCAGAATAGAAGGAAAAAGAGGAAGAGGATCGAATATTGAAAGAAAATTCTTCCAAAGATATCGAGACACCTCCTCCAGTAACAGGGGTATAGACAGAGCTGCCACCCATCGAAGTGCCCGCAATCAACAGAAATTTTACACTCTCAGAACCAGGTACCTATGAAGGATAGGAGGAGGAAGTGTTCAATCTAATGAGACTCACTTATGATCAGTTCACTTTCAAAATCAGGCTGGAAAAGAGGAGATGCCTAGCATGGGACCCTGCTGCTCCATTCACAACCACGACAGAAAAGGATATAGTCCTGGACACTAGGACCAATCTAGTGATGATAGCATCAGATGGCACTGCCTTCTCCACAGCCACAGAAGAAAACGTGAGCTGGATGAGTAGGGAAATCCTCTCCCTACAAAATATATTACAAGACTCCGAACAAAGGGAAGCTAGGTCAGAGCAAGAAAAGAAATCACTAAGGGAAGAAATCCAACAAATCCAAGATAAAAACACCCTTATTAACGAAGTACCACTCACCATCCAAAGAGATTTGGTGATGCTAGAAGCAACCATGAGGCAAGTATACGAGGAGATGTTCACCATAAAGCAAACAGTCACACCTCTACTGAGAGCTTAAGCGGAAACTAAGAAGAGAAACGAGCAACTGAAAGAGGCCTCCACCACCTTGGATAGAATGATAGAATGGAAAAACAGATATCCGTAGGCTCCAGAAAAATTTCCCAAGAAAGATTGGATTCACACTCAGAACGACAATGTCCAAATTCGCATAAAGGTGCAATCCAAGGAGAAGTTATTCAAAGACCTAGAGAAGGTGATGACCACCTGTGAGAATTTGATCAGCGTCATTGAATTGATGGCTGAGCTGCACCATATTCCTTCTATAGGTACATTGGGTGAAGAAAAGACATGTGAATAGGTAAATTAGGAAATTCAATCATTCCTGCAACCTATTAGACAAATCGCAACTACACCTGATCTTCTGGCATTGCAGGAGAACTTGGTTAAGTTTGTCGTGATGCCAATTTAGATTTACACCAAACTGGCTTCCTTATCCAACTAGGTCACAATCAAGAGAGAAACTCTGATCCTGAACGCCCTAGAATGCCTTCATAGGTTAAGGGAAGATACTCCTCTAATCTCCCCAGTTGTTACACACTATCGTGCATGGAAAAATTTCCTCAAAGAACAACAAGTAGATGTTCCCGACCTCGCAATCACACACATGCTACCATGATCAGATCACAAGGTATAACCTACAGGAAGGGTCGCAAGTCACATCCTCCATCAGGTCGCAGGTCGCACCTTCCATCCAGGTCACAAAGCATACCAATAGGCAAGAAGGCGAAGAGTCAAGACACCCAAGGGTCGCTTTTGCCTTATATATACTCCCTTTAGGGACTTGTACAAAGGATCCTTTCTTGGACTCCAAAGGAGAGAGGAGAGTTGTAAAGCATTGAACATCTTATAGACCTTTCTGAGGCCTGCTACTTGATACTCCTGGTCCTTCTTGAATTTTAACTTCTCCAGTTCTTCCCACCATCCTCTCCGGGTGTCTACTATGGGAACTACATGGGTAGTGGCCCATTCCTCTGTGAACGTTTTTTACCGCTCTAGAAGCGCGTAATAGTACTCTGCATGCTCGCCTTTTATATTTACAAAATATTTTCCCTCGTGATCCCAAATAACCCACATCCTGGGGTCGATATTTTGCATGATCCATTCAATAATTTCAGCGCATGGGAAGATAGATGGATGGGCCCCTGTTTAGTGAATCTTCGACCTCTTAACTTGGACATATACTTCCCAGTCTAGGAGGTCATTTGGGAACTCAGGTTGTGTGAACTCTTGGTATACTGGATACCAACTCATGCTTTCTCCTCTGCTGAATACACATGTGGTGTCCTCGTAGATAAGGGGAGGAGACATAATTACTTCACTTTCTTTGATCTCTATCTCTGGGCTCTCATTTTTCCTGCGAACCACTAGGGGCCCCATGTCACTTGAGGCTATAGAGATGGAGATGCACTCTAACTCTGCTTCGAGGTTCCCTGACATATTGATAAAACAGTCCCAGGATAAGATAGATGCCATATTAATGAATGCTAAATACTACTTTTGACTCTGCCCAACTAAGGTCAAAGAAGGGGGTAAACATCGACTTAGTGACCCATTTCCTGGGTTGCCGGGTCACGCTGGCTTAAAATTCAGAGGAAAGCGACCGTGCGGCCTAGCGACTTGGAACTAGGTCGCAGTCACGCTGAGTTTCATTGGTCTAAAAATTCATGAAGATGCGACCTTGCGACTTAGCGACTTGCGACTGGGTCGCTAGGTCACTGAGTCACAAGGTCGAAAAAGTTTAGTTTTGAGCAAGGTGCGACTTAGCGACTTAGTGAACAGGGATCGAGGTCACTGGGTCGCGAGGGTTGCAACGTCATGGGGATGGAGGTCGCGCTAGGGCTGGGTGGAAAATTTCAACTGTGGCGCGGTATTTTGCTTAATTTTTAACTTAAAACCATAAAGGGAGATAGTGAGGAAAAACCATAAATGAAGATGAAGTGATCATTAGAGGAAGATACAGACACAGGGTAGGCTGGTTGGCTTCATCTACAAGTTTTTATAAGAATGACAGGGTTTGGAGGCTTAGAAAAGACTCAGGCTCAAAGAGGATCTGAAATGGGGGATAGCATGTGGCTTAAAAAGGGCTAAGATAAGGGGAAAGGGGAAACAAATAGAAAAAAAGGAAACATCAGGAGGATTAGGCAACTTACCCAAGAAAATCATGCTTCAGATGGCCTACCAAAAGAATTTTTTCTCTCCGTCACGTGAGTGAAATGCGACCTATGCGACCTTTCTATTTATAAAGGGGTCACGCGTGCGGGGAATAAATGAGGTCACTGGGTTGCAAATAGTTTTCTCTAATGATATGTGCAACCTCACGAACCTGTGACCTTACGACCTAGGGGTCGCGAGGTTGTAGGGTTGCTAGGTCGCAATTGTTTAAATTTGGATGTGATGCGTGACTTAGCGACTTGGCGACCTGATAGGTCAAAAGGTCTCTAGGTCGCTGATTGGGGACCATAACCTATTTGGTGACTTAGCGACTTAAGTCTCTTGAAAAGACTTGAACTTAAGGTTTTGACTTCTCTTTTCGATGCTTGGGGGCTCAAAACAATTGAGAGGGTGAAATTTTTGGAGGGTGTTGTAGCGGCTACAACAAATGGTGATTCACTGGTTGGGCCCAGAATCTCTGTCGGTGTTTCATCTTGAGGGGGGTGGGAGGGCATAACACACTGTTCCTTTCGCCCTGTGGGTCCCACTTCTTCTGTCTTTGAGCCTTGCGCACTTGCTCTCCCTATCTGCCTACCCCTGGGTGCTAGTTTACCATGTTTTCATTCTTGGAGACCAGATGGAAAACTTTGCAGTAACCTTAGGGATTTTCGGATCCAATAGTTTATTTGGTCCTGATTGTGTTGCTTCGCTACCAGTGAACCAAATGGTCCCGACGGAGTCATTGCCTAGGAATCACGAGTGTTGCTCCACTGCAAGCGAGCCCGGTCAGTACCCCGTCGGAGTCGTCATATCGCCTCTCTGCATAGGAAGCCTTCCTCAGTCCTTTACCCTTTATTCATGTGCTTAATGTACTTATTATAATGTGCTTAGGGAACTTATTTTAATTGGAAATTATTTCCTGGGCAGATGAGGGATCCCGACTTATTTTACTTGCAAGAGAGGTTGCTCCTGGTCTATATGAGTACTTGGGGTTTTCCTGGATTCCCGTCCATCACCAGAGGCTGACTCCTCCCTTTTCCATCTAGTAACCGATTTAACTGAACATTTCCTTTTGTACAACAGTCCCTTGGGACAACATACTAGGTAAGCTGTCACGTCTTAGTCCGAAAGCCTTAGTCATGTTCTCGCCATTGAGTTCCCATCATAGGTATGCTTGTCTTCTTTACACTCTGGGAGGAAATAATACACCAGCATAGATCCTAACTCAATATGACACCTGGGTAGCTTCTACATCCTCTTTTTAAAATTTGGATCCCAAAGGAAAGAAATGGTTAACGGGAGGTTGTGTGGAACAAGTGACTTATTGAAAACAAGAAAGGTAAAGGACGCCAAAAAATGAGACAAACTATGGTACAGGGTATAGCGATGGCCCCAAGGGGCTGTCAGGTGAAATAGTGTTTAAGGTAGTGTCCATTCACAGGGAGGACCTCAATCCTCCCTTCAAGAGTTTGTATCCTGTATGTGTGGGAACCAACGTTCTCTCTAATTTGGAAAGGACCAATCCATAATTCCTGGAACTTGGAGTGTTTCCCTTTATATTCATGAGTTTTATCCCATTTGAGGACAAGGTCGCGTACTTCAAAAACCTTGTTCCCTGCTGACTTCCTGTCAAACCATCGTTTTATCTGTCCTTGGTGGATGGTGAATTTTTCCTGAGTTTTTTTCCTTTCCTCCTCAAGTTTCAATAGTGTGTCTATTCTGACTTGTAAATTAGGGGAAGGAGTGGCATGAGTCTCCTGAGATAATCGGTGGGTCGGGAGAGACACGTTGGGAGGAAGGACAACTTCTTTTCCGTATACGAGGAAAAATGGGGAGGTGCCTAGGGAAGGTTTGGGTGTGACTTGATCTGCCCAGAGGGCATTGTGGAGTGCTCTATGCAAATTTCGTTGTTGGGACAGAAGAGTCTTTTTGATGATGTAGATTAGGTTCTTATTCGTTGACTCGGCTAACTCGTTTCCTTGAGGGTAATAGTTGGCAGAATGTTTAAGTACGATACCATTTTCTAGAGAAAAATCATATAATTTCAACAATGATAAATATGTTGCATTATCAAAAAAAAGGGAGGGTGGAACGCCAAACCTGATCATGATGCATTGGGTGATGAAGGCTATTACCTCTTGATCATTGACTTGACGTACTGGTACTGCTTCAACCCACCTTGTGGAGTAGTCTGTTTCGGTGAGGATGTACTTGTGTTGCTTGGAAGAGTGTGGCAGGATTTCCCCAATCATGTCTATCCCCCATTGTTGAAACGGTTCTTCCACGGCGACAGACTATAACAAGGATGAAAGACGTATATCTCTATTTGCAAACTTTTGGCACTGCTGGTATTTCGAGACATATGCGTGTGCATCTTTAAACAAAGTATGCCAATAGAAACTGGCACACATGATATTGTGAGTAGTGGTGTCTACTGCATAGTGCCCCCGTGTGGGGCCATCGTGAAGTTCTGCCAATACATTCTATGCCTCATCCCATTCCAAATAAAATATAAAGACACTGCTGTGATGTTGTCAAAACAAATTACCCTACACTAGCTGGTAGGATACAACTTTCAGTCTCAATGCACCCTTCTGCTTGGTCGTTAAAGTGAGGCCCATGTTGCCATGTTTTAGATATTGTAGTAGATCTACGTACCAAGAGGATGTATCCTGTGGGGCTATGCTATCAGTTTGATACATATCACTCTCATGCTCCCAATTTTCTTCTTCATTGCCCCGTGAGTCTACTGCCTCTATGGCCATGTGACACAATCATTGGCCCTTTACAGTGTGTTCTAGCTTGAATTCTAGGTCATATTCTTGAAGGCATGTCATCCAGTTCCCTTTTCGCTCACCCAGCTCCTTCTGTACGAACAGTGAGTGAAGAGCTGGGTGAGGCATGAAGACTGTGACATGATTTTTCAAAATGTACGGCCTGAAATATTTAACTGCCTTGTATACGACATAAGTTTGTTTGTCAATATCTAGATAATACAGCTCAACGCCTTGTAATCCAGTGCTCATAAACGATAGAGGCTGCTCATTGCGGTAGTCATCTTTCTAAGTGAGGACAGCGGCCAAATATGAATCTGAGGAAAAGGTGTACAAGATAAAGCCTTTGTTGAAATCTAGACTGTAAAGAGCGGGTGCTTCCATGATGGCTCGCTTGATGTTTTCGAACGCTTCTTTCTCAGGAGGATTCCATTCAAATTTAGCATTTTTCTTAATCATGCCTTGTAATGGTTTCACGATCTAAGCAAAATCTGATATAAATTTTCGGATAAAGTTGATTTTTCCAAGGAAGGACTGCATAGCTTTCCCACCACTTGGGGGTGGTATTTGAGCGATGACCTTCACATGTTCCAGATCCACCATTATGCCATCTTGAGTTATTATGTGTCCCAACAAGTTTCGTTTGGTGACGACGAACATTCTTTTCTTTGGGTTCAGTGAGATCCCGTATTTCCGACACCTTTCAAAAATTTTCTTGAGGTGGTGTATGTGGTCATATCTGTGCTTTGAAAACACAGTGACGTCATCAAGGTATACTACCATGCTTTTCCCAATAAGTCCTCTGAAGGCGATGTCCATAGCTCTTTGGAAGGTGGTGCCGATGTTAATCAACCCAAAGGGAATGCATCTAAAAGAAAATGTTCCCCACTTAGTTCCGAATGTGGCTTTGAGCCGATTGGGCTCAGCCACTAGTACTTGATTATAGCCTGAAAAACCATCCAATAGAGAGAACATTTCTGACCCTGATACAGCTTGAATGATTTTCTCCATAGGAGGGATCGGATAGTTGTCTTTGTCGGAGGCTCATTTCAAATTCCTGAACCCTACGCACAAACAGATTTCGTCGGATTTCTTGCGAACAGGGACCAAGTTGGACACCCAGGTCAAATGTATAACTTTGAAAATTATCAGCACATCCAAGAGCTTCTTTAGTTCCTTTTGGATCATCGGTTCTAGAGCTGGGTGTAATTTTTTCATTTTTTGTTGGAACAATTTCACTCCTTCCTTAATGGTTATGACGTGTTGGATGATCCGCGTATCATAAGTCCAAAGATCATTATACATCTAGGCAAACACATCTCGATATTTCTTAAATAATTCGGTGAATTCTTGTTTCTCTTGAGGGGTGCACTCATTACCTAAATTTAAAAGCTTGGGATCCTTGTATGTCCCGAGGTTAATTTGTCGGTGTGCACGTGGAAATTTGCACCTTCGTATTTGGGGGCCCCCGGAAATGGTTATGTAAGTCGAAATTTTTTTCAAGTGACACGACCCCTTTGCGTATGGGAGTTTCTTTCCGATTTCTTAGTTCCTCCTGGAAAGCCCGATCGTGATCCTCTTCTTCCATAACTACGTCTTTGAATATATCTGTGTTGAGCATGAAATCCAGTACCTGTTGGTCATAATAAAAAATGCGTAAATTAGTAACATTGTTTGGTATGGATGGCTTGTATATAACTTCAATATAAAATCCTTCCCTAATTGGGGTGAACCTAGCGGCAGCATTGGAAAGTGTATCGATTGCTGCATTATGCATTCTAAGTACAGATTTAATACCAAAAGCATCAAAAGCTGAAATTAAGCACCATAAATCTTCCTGGCAACCTTTCAGATGGGGAGAAAAGCAATGGATGATGTTGTGTACCTAACGATGATAATCTCGGAATCACCAATTACCTTAAAACAATGGACTTTTAGATCTATGGCCTTCTATAGTCCTAGTAATAGTGCCTCATACTTGGCTGTATTATTGTTGCACTAGAAATCTAACCAACAGGAAATTAGAAACTTGTTCTTCTGAGGGTCTAGCAAGATGCAGTCTATGCCAGCCCCGTCTTGGGTTTTGGAATTTTCATAGTATAGGGTCCATGTTTCATCTTCTGGTTGGACACGGCTATAAGAGCCCGTTGAGGATGTGCTAGAGGCATTAGTTTCTAAAGAATCTTGGTTGGATGGGGAGGAGTTTTCAGCAACCAGAAGAAGCTCAGACTGAACGTCTTGGGTGGTCGGAGAATTGGTGAGTCTGATAACAACCAAAAATGGACTCTAAGAAACACATACCAAGCTCTTCTTATACAAAACTGACTGGTTCGTTAGTTTCATGCAGGTCAGTCACAATATGTTTCATGTATTGTTTACTCTCGATCCGTATTTGGTTATTTCTGCCTTTGTACGAGAGCCAAAGGTGGGACCAATTAGTGGAAAAGTACCCCTGGAGCTTACTGGACCAATCTCTGCTCAAGAGAAAGCTATAGGCCTCAGGGATATCCATGATTACTATGTCGATGCACAGATGCACTCTAGAGTCAGAGGATAAGTGGATAATGATGCTTTTTAGTTTACCCACTGCGAGGACTTGAGATCTGTCGAGATGGATGATTCTGGCATCGGTTTTCTCATGGTGGATGTTTAATTTCTTGCACATGGATAAGGGCATAACATTTGTGGATGCACCAGAATCGACGAGGTAGTTGTGGACATTGAAGTTAAAGATCTCGAAGGAGAGGAGGAAAAGTGGCGTGGTTCCCCTAGAGTTGGTGTTCATGACATTCATAATGGATTGGGGACTAGCAACAGTTTGGGCAGACGTCATGCTTACAGGTTTGGTTTCTGGTAGGTTTGAAAATGTCTTAAGAATGAGATCTTGTTGGTTATCAATGCGAGTGAGCTCATAGAGAGAGATATTGGCCCTGGTCTTCTTCATGTCCTCGATAATGTTATACCGAGAATATGTGGGTGAGGCGGGCTTGGTGGTGTTCTTAGGGGAAATTAATGAAGCTTTAGCCTTGGGGCCTTCTCGGGGAGTGGTTAGACTAAATTTTCCAGGAGTTTTGTCTTGGTTTTCTGTGTTCGGGGGTAGGATTTTTCTTAAGAAGGCTTTTCTTTTCTCTTCGAAAGACTGCTCAAGCACCGGACCTTTTCTCCTCAAGCCATAGTTTCTAGGGGGTTTAGTTTTGGGTTCGTCAGCTAGGTTTATCCCGGAGGTGGGAAGGGGAGACTCTCCACGTATGACCTTGAAAGCGATGACAACAGAGCCCATATCTTCATCTAGGGGGGCAATTTCCTCGTTGTCTGAAATAGACTCCTCCTCCATATCCCCGGGGGTTTGATCTTCTAGAAGTTGGTTCACCACTGTGGTCATACTATTAATCCACTGGGGACAAGTCTTCTCTGAGTGAGAGGATTGATGAAAAGAACAAAAATTTTCCTTGCCGATTTCCTCAACATTAAGACCAACACTCGAGCTGGAAGGGGGCTGATTCATGACAAGGTTATTCTTTTTGAAGAAAGGTTTCTGCGTTTTAGCAGCTAGAGAAAAATCATTGTTTTTCCTTTTCAGGTCAGAGACTTCATTGGTCAGCAACTTGAGGGATTTTGTAATACTTTCAAAATCAAAGGGGTCCTTATCCTTGTCTCCAGTTTTATGGCCAGAGGATTGAGTTCTCTTCGTGGTTCTTTTTTGATCATCTCGCCTTTTGTGTTCAATGGCACCTATGGACATCATGTCCTTTTCCACAACAAGGGCGGTAGTGTAATTGGTCACCAAGGTAGCTCTAGCCTCACGTTTCACAAACACAACAATATCCCGTGGGAGGGCTCTGGTGTAGTAGTCAATGGTAATGGAATCATCTAAGGCCATGTTTGGAGGGAACTTATTCAATATAGTGGTGAAATGTTGATTGAAATCGTTGACCTTCTCCTTCTTCTGACATTTTAGCGTGCTGAGCTCCGTGAGGAGCATCGAAGGGGTTTTATATTCTGATAATTTTTGCAGGAAGGTATGAAGGAAGTGTTCCCATGACGGGATAGAAGCAATGGGGAACGACCGATACCATGTTGCAGCCTTATTTTCAAGAGTATACGGAAAAGGGCAGCATGATACATTGTCATACTGCACTCTCATTATCTGTAAAGACAGGTAGAAGTTGTTGACGTGGTCTTCGGCCAAAGTACCTCTCTCAGGGTCGAACGTAGGGATATGTTTTACAGGGTGTCGGGGCATGTCATGGAGGGAACCTTGGATACCTAAGGGGGACTAAGCCATCCAAGCTAAAGGCTATACACATCTGACATGCTGGTGGCATGGTATGTATACATGTCCCCTCTCACTTTCGGATTCACTACCCATGCCAGACCTGGAGGCCTAGCTCTCATGGCGGGACTGCATGTCTTGGTTTTCTCCATGGTTTCTTATATTTCTCCCTCCCTAGGGGTATCTAAGGGGGCTTCAAAATTTTTCTCAATTGCGTCTACATAATCTTCAATCATAAGACCCATAAGTTGAGGAAGAGAGTTGACAAGGGTTCCTTGGCATGTATGATTAGCTTCATGAGTTCTAGGATTTTTCAAAGAATTAGTGACCGGGGCCTGCTGTAAGCCCCTGACAAGTTCGTGGGTGATAGGGCGTAGGGCCCTTAGCTGGGCTAAAGTAACCTCATAGAAAGGGGGTTCCTCCTCCCACGAGTTCTCCAAAGGGGGAGGGCCGGTATTGTCACGTACGGTCTCCGCTTGGGGAGTTTTTAACGGGATTTTACTTGTGTGCTGGGAGGCTACCATTCAGGCCCTCCTTCTAGCGCCAAATCTGTTGACGGGAAAATTTGTCCGGCAAACAGTAGGGGATCTCCCCGGTAAAAAGTCCCAATTAGGCTCTGAATTGTTTGTCATAGGGATCCCGTCCGGGGTGTGGGTTTGGCTACCACTGAATACTCCTTCTCCAGGACACAAATGAACCCTGCAGAGGTATAGGCATACAGTTATCGGATGATACAAGACAAAATATCAATGATTGTCAACGAGCATAAATACTACAAATAGCAAGATAAAAAAGAAACATGCAGCTGAAGGAGATGTTGTTAGAAACATATCATTAAGGTCGTGTTTCTAAAATTTTTTCAAACCATAGAAGAAACATTTCTACCTGGTAAGAACAACTTATGCATACTTGGGCATTTTCCTGAATAAGATAGACGTCAATAATAAAGTTACAGACATCTCATACATAAACAACATACCATCATTAACACATTTAGTGAGTTGAAATGCATAAAGAGTATAAGCAGAAAAAACAGATCAATTAATCATAAGATATTAGACATATACAAAAAAGATACTCATAGTATTGAAACATTGATTCTCATCAGATCGAATAGTGGATTTAAGACAAATACTTGTATTCATTCATAAGGGGTTGTTCAATGCTTTACAACTATCCTCTCTCCTTTGGAGTCCAAAAAAAGATCCATTTTACAATTCCTCGAAGGGAGTACATATAACACAAAAGTGACCCTTGGGTGTCTTGACTCCTTGCCTTCCTACCTGTTGATATGCTTTGCGACTTGGATGGAAGGTGCAACCTACGACCTGATGGAGGATGCGACTTGTGACCTGACCATGTAAGATGAGACCTGTGACCCCTCCTATAGGCTGTACCTTGCGATCTGATCATGGGATCCTGTGTGTGATTGCGAGGTCGGCAACATCTACTTGTTGTTCTTTGAGGAAATTTTTCCATGCACGATAGTCTGCAGCAACTGGGGAGATCAGAGGAGTATCTTCCCTTAAATTTTGTAGGTATTCTAAGGCGTTCAGTATCAGAGTTTCTCTCTTGATTGTGACCTGGTTAGATAAGGAAGCCAGTTTGGTGTAAATCCAAACTGGCATCACGACAAACTTAACCAAGTTCTCATGCGATGCTGGAAGATAAGGTGTAGCGTCGGCTTGTCTCATAGGTTGTAGGAATGCTTGAATTTCCTGATTTACCTATTCCCATGTCTTGTCTTCACTCAATGTACCTAGAGAAGGAATATGGTGCAGCTCAGCCATCAAGTCAATGCCGTTGATCAAATTCTCGTAGGTAGTCATCACCTTCTCTAGGTCTCTGAACAACTTCTCCTTGGATTGTACCTTTATGCGAATTTGGACCTTGTGCTTCTGAGTGTGAATCCAATCTTTCTTGGGAAAAATTTCTGGAGCCTGCGGATATCTGTTTGTCCATTGTATCATTCTATCCAAGGTGGTGGAGGCCTCTTTTAGTTGCTCATTTCTCTTCTTAGTTTCTGCTTGAGATCTTAGTAGAGGTGCCACTGTTTTCTTTATGGTGAACATCTCCTCGTATACCTGCCTCATGGTGACTTCCAGCGTCACCAAATCTCTTTGGACGGTGAGTGGTACTTCATTAATAAGGGTTTTTTTAGCTTGGAGATGTTAGATTTCTTCCTCTAGTGATTTCTTTTCTTTCTCCGACCTAGCTTCCCTTTGTTCGAAGTCTTGTAATCTATTTTGTAGGGAGAGAATTTCCCTACTCATCTGGCTCATGTTTTCTTCTGTGGTTGCAGCGAAAGCAGTGCTGGTTGATTCTATCATCACTGGATTGGTCCTAGTGTCTAGGACTATATCCTTTTCCGTCGTGGCCATGAATCGAGCGGCAGGGTCCTGTGCTAGGCATCTCCTCTTTTCCTTCCTGATTTTGAAAGTGAACTGATCATAAGTGAGTCTCGTCAGATTGAACACTTCCTCCTCCTGAATTTCAGAGGTACTTGGTTCTGAGAGTGAAAAACGTGTGTTGATTGTGGGCACTTCGATGGGTGGTATCTCTGTCTGTACCCCTGTTACTGGAGGAGGTGTCTCAATGTCTTTGGAAGAATTTTCTTTTGATCTTCAATGCTCTTCCTCATTTTCCTTCTGTTTTCCTTCTTCTTTCAACAACCGCTCCACCTCTTCCCTATCCTATTATTCCTTTTGTCTACGCTCAAATTCTGATTTTGTTTCCTCTTGTTCCTTCCTTTTGCATTCAACTTCTGCTTTTGTTACCTCTTCTTCCTTCCTTTTGCATTCAACCTCCATCTGATCAAATTGTTTCTTGAGCTGCCACTCAGCTTCTGCTTTCAACTCCTGCTCTTCCTTTCTTTTGTGGGCATCCTCCACCTGTTTCTTTCTCTGCTCCTCCTTCAGGTGTTTCTTACATTTATCTTCATCCTCTTTTTCTTTCTTTTTAGCTTCTCGCTGAGCTTTTTCTTCCTTTTATTTCTTTTGGGCGGAAGAGTTATGGGCCGTGTTAGTTCGGGGCTTCTTTGCATGGGAAGACGAGGCTCCTCCCAATTCGTGGATTCTCTCCTCCAGAGTTTGATCATCTTGGTCCTCCTGATTGGTCAATGCTTCTGGGTCGAGTTCCCTATCCTTTTTGTACCAGTTTCTTTCCCCATCTTCAGCTAGGAATTCAGTATTTTGGTAGTTCCATTTGAACTTGGCTCATTTGCAATGGGCAGGGACTATCCTCTCATTGTTGTATGTCCGGTAATCTAAAGGCTCTAGGAAGAATCCTCTAATTTTCTCAGCATCCACCTCCACCTCTCTAAAATCCTTGAATGTATAAGCACCAATGGTGATCGGCAGTGTGGGCCATGGCTTCTTCTTACCTTTAGTAAGGACCTTCGAGAAGTCGAAAGTCATCTGATAACATACTTACTGAAGTAGCATCCTGTCAGTGACGAATCGGGGCAGAGCATGGGGAGTCTTGAATGAACCAAAGACTTGGATGAACGTGCCTTCTACAAATGGAAACCAATGTGCTACCTTGACTATCGTTTCCATGGCTCGCCAGGACATGCATGGGGTATTTTGACCGAACAATTTCCCGTAGAGTGCAGGGATGAAAATGTGTGCGATAGGCTCTATATTCTGCTTATATTTGGAGTCCCAGAATACCTGAAACTCCTTTTGAATTGGGCATGCTCACTCCTGATCCTATTTTTGAACCCATCCCTCAAAGTGGCGCGTGGAACAAACTGCATCCAATAGATAGTAGGCCATGTAAAATTTGACGAGTATCCCTCCTCGGGTGCTAGTGCTGTAGACAGGTTGGTTTTGAGGGCCACTATTAGTAAGTTGGCCTAATTAAAATGGGTGCCATATATGGTAACAAAGTGCATTAGCGATACCCAAGGACCGCTGAAAGTGGTGGCATTGGGACGACCATACATTCTGCAAAGAATAGCTGTTACGAGCTTATAGACCTTTCTAAGGTCTGCTACTTGATACTCCTGGTCCTTCTTGACTTTGAACTTCTCCGGTTCTTCCCACCATCCTCTCAGGGTTTCTGCTATGGGAACTACATGGGTAGTGGCCCATTCATCTGTGAACATTTGTTACCGCTCTGCAAGCACGTAATAGTACTTCGCATCCTCGCCTTTTATATTTGCAAAATATTTTCCCTCGTGATCCCAAATCACCCACATCCTGGGGTCAATATTTTGTATGATCCATTCAATAATTTCGGCGCATGCGAAGATAGATGGGTGGGCCCCTGCGTGGTGAATCTTCGACCTCTTAACTTGAACATATACCTCCCGGTCTAGGAGGTCCTCTGGGAACTCAAGCTGTGCAAACTCTTGGTATACTTGATACAAACTCATGCTTTCTCCTCTGCTAAATACACATGTGGTATCCCCGTAGATAGGGGGAGAAGACATAAGTACTTCACTTTCTGTGATATCTATCTTTGGGTTCTTGTTTTTCCTGCGAACTACCGGGGGCCCCATGTCACTTGAGGCTAAAGAGACAGAGACGCACTCTAAATCTGCATCGAGGTTCCCTATCATATTCATAAAATAGTCCCAGGATAAGACATATACCATATTAATGAATGCTCAATACTGATTTTAACTCTGACCAACTAAGGTCATGGAAGGGGGGAAACAACGACATAGCGACCCACTGCCTGGGTCGTCGGGTCGCGCTGGCTTAAAAATTCAAAGGAAAGTGACCCTGTGACCTGGCGACTTGCGACTAGGTCACGGTGTCACTGAGTCGCACTGGTCTAAAAATTCATGAAGATGCGACCTTGCGACTTAGCGACTTGCAACTGGGTTGCTGGGTCGCAGAGTCGCAAGGTCACAAAAGTTTAGTTTTGAGCGAGTTGTGACTTAGCAACTTAGCGACTAGGGACCGAGGTCGCTGGGTCATGGGGGTTGCAAGGTCATGGGGTTGGAGCTCGTGCTAGGGCTGGGTGAACAATTTCAACGACGACACGGTCTTTTGCTTAATTTTTAACTTAAAACCATAAAGGGAGACAGTGAGGAAAAACCATAAATGAAGATGAAGTGGTCATTAGAGAAAGAGAGAGACACAGGGTAGGCTAGTTGGCTTCATCTACAACTCTGTATAAGAATGGTAGGGTTTGGGGGTCACACGTGCGGGCAATAAATGAGGTCGCTGGGTCACAAATAGTTTGCGCTGATGATATGTGCGACCTCACGACCTTGTGACCTTGCGACCTGGGGGTCACGGGGTCACAGGGTCGCTAGGTCGCAATTGTTTAAATTTGGATGTGATGCATGACTTAGCGACTTGGTGACCTGATAGGTCGCAAGGTCACTAGCTCGCTGATTAGGGACCATCACCTATTTGGCGACTTAGTGACTTAAGGCTCTCGAAAATACTTGAACTTAAGGTTTTGACTTTGGTTTTCGATGCTCGGTGGCTCAAAAAATTTTAGAGGGTGAAATTTTGGGAGGGTGTTGTAGTGGCTACAATAGGTTACTACATCTTGAATCTAGAAACCATATATTTTCATTCTTTTCTTTAGCCATATTACATGCTAAAAACAATTTTTCTTAACTGATATTTTCTTTGGTAAAATTAGCACTGGGTCTATTACCCATGTCTCTCTGTTTCTTCCTACATTCATTGGCATAATGGCCATAATTTTTATAGTAATGACATTGGACTTAGGACTTATCATACCTTTGTCCATGTGCTTGATGTTATCCACCTTACTAGATGCTGCCTTTGCCTTGGTTCTGATTTTGGCTACTGCGCCTTCCATTTGTATTTGGAGGGTTGTTTCTTCCTCCTCGGTTCTTGCTTCCGCCTCGACTTTTCCTATGTAGTTTCCCTTTCCTTGACCTCTTCCTCTTCCAAAGGAAATTTGGGTCTCGAAGAAATGCTCCAAAGATGAGTTTGTTGTTCGACCCAATCTTTGTTCATGTGTCATCAGTGATGCATGTAGCTCATCAACTGTAAACTTTGAGAGATCCTTTATCTTTTCAATGGTTGTGACTATGGCATCAAACCTTGAGGGTAAGCTCCTTAACACTTTCTCCACTATTCTTCTCTCTTATACTGTCTCTCTAGGAGATCTCATTTGTGTGACCAACCCAATTAGTAGAGTAAAGAATGAGTCTATTGTATCAGACTCCTTCATGCAAATAACTTCAAAATCCCTTCTCATTGATTGAAGCTTTGTTGTCTTTACCTTCTCCATACCTTGGTAGGATATCTGGAGGGTATCCCATGCATCCTTGGACCTCTTGACTATTGCAACCCTTGGAAATACACTTTCATGCACTTTTTGATAGAGATATAAGAGGGCTATCGAGTCCTTCTTCCTATTTCCCTTCAGCAAATCCTTCTCTGCCTATGTTAAGGCATTACACGCTTGTTCATCTATTGGTTCTTCAAGACCATCTTCAACTAACTCGCATAAATATTGAGAGGAAAACAAGGCTCTCATAGTGATTACCCAATAGTGATAGTTCTTTCCATTAAACTGTGGGAGTTGTGTATTTCCTATACTCGTTCTTGTGTCGGCTCCTACCATAGCTAGCTTTCTTGAACTATGCAATAAAAAACTTGACTGTGTTCTTCAACAAACTTTCTCTCTTCTTGAGAGATAAACTCTATCTCTAACATAATTCTTTCTACAGTTCTCTGGACTATAATTTTCAAGCAAACAAAAAACTCTATTTTTGTAAATACCTTTCTTTGCTTTGCTGAACCTTCACACTGCTGGAGAAACCTTCAACAAAACTCCTTCCTCCTTAAAATTCCTTTTCAAATGCAAAGAGCCTGGACTAGCTTTGATACTATGTTGGAATTTCTGAACAATTCCGAACACATAGAGGAAAATAAAAAAATCCCCAACTTCAACACAAATATTAATGGACAAAGATGCAGAAAACACTATTTCATTAAACTTAAAAACAACTATTATAGAGATGCCACAGAACTATTGTTCTACTTTTACAAAAAAAAAAATTACAAGATGCTACACAACACAACGTTAAAACTTACACTCTGTCTCCTTAAAATAAATGCACACACAGTGCTCTTCTATTCTCTATTTCTTTGTTTTAACACACAGAGTCTCACTACTCTTTGTCTCTTTGTTTTCTGCCTTCGGGCAACAAAATACAATACACAGTCAACTCTAATGCGCATGGCATATGTAACACATTACACACACACACACACACATATATATATATATATATATATATATATATATATATATATATATATTATAAATATTTCATATTTATAATATATATATCAAAATATATATAACCAAAGTTAAAAACAAAAGATGTGCCACGGTAAAAGTAAATAATAAGAAACATTAAAACTTTATGCTAATGTTTTAAAATAAAACAAAACTATGTTGCAACACTTCTAAAATAAACCAAGGTTTAAAAACCTTTATGTATCATGTATTTCGTGGGGTTCTTGTAAGAAAATTTCCCCGATTATTTTTCCCCACGAAACTCCTTTAGTTGGTTTGGAGAAACGATGACGTCACCCTCTTCGGTGGGTCGTCATCCCCCTTCACTGATCAAGTTTGTTGCCCCCCGAAATGGTGCTAACGATCAAATCAAAAAAACTGTGGTTGGTGAAGAACTTATTGCGCGTAGATGCGAATGGTTAAGGCAAGAGGTTTCATGGATATGAACCACAATTTTTAGATATGGAGCCTGCGGCAATGTCCTTCACAATTTCCCATCAGCATTTAAGCTTTGCATCCTACCTCTGCGTTTGCGGCAGTTGAATTTAATATTTCAACAATATTTACCCATAAACTGTGCCTAGTAGCACACCCTCACCTCCAAGATGTTTTCCAGATAAGTGATTTTTGAGTAAAAGTATCTCGATGTATACATAATTGGAGATGGACATCTTTTTACAGGCATGTTGTTCGCCGGTTGACCTTCCGATGCACTTGTGCATCATTCCCAACTGTCCTTTACCAATCACCTCCCCAATTTCATATTTTTTCTCCACGAGAAGTATGAGAGCGCAAGAGTCCTCTGAATCCACTTCATTACGTGCTCTATAAAAAAAACACAGGAATTGTATCGCACTCATTCACTGGTGGTTTTCACGTGGTGGTCCATTACAACGATTCGTTCCAGCGGCAAGGATTTTTGTTTTTGAGGTGGGCATGGCCTATGCAAAATATCCATCTTCAAATTTCGACTAAAGCCTTGATGGTGAAAGAGGAAACCACATGTTTTAATTTTTTGATATTTGAATGAAAATATACCTAAACTAGAGTGCTCTCTAGATCTGGGTGTTTCTCAAACAGAGCCCGATTTCTATGTATTAATGGCTCCAACACCTGTGAATTCATGAATATGTTTATTAATTCAACAAAATGAAAAAAATATAATAAAATTGACTGGAAATAATCTTTCAAACCTTTGTAAATGAACAAAGGAATGAAGAAAAATAAGAGGCATACCAGCACTGTGAATTCATGAATATCTTCATTAACCCAACAAAATGAAACAATCTAATAAAATTGACTAGAAAACCCTTGTAAAATAAAAAACGAATGAAGGAAAATAAGAGGCTCTTCCAATTTCATCCTCACACTGTAGTTGTTTGGAGGACCTAAAACAATTTTCCTTATTTCTATTATTTATGTAACTAATTAATAACAATATTCAATCCTGAGATAGATATTATTTCAATAATCTGAGATCAAAATCAACCTACATAATGATAATAGAGTTATTTTCAAATAGAGGCGCTTTACACCTTAAAAATAAGTTCTTTGGACGTAGAAGATGTTGACTAGGAAAAATTTCAAAACTTATAAAACCATTATAAATATATAAAAATTAAATGTATCTCATATTTTGTATATATGGTTAAGAGTAATTGGGAATTGAATAAATTAGAATTCCGTTAGAATTGCCATTGTAGAGTATATTTAAGTTTAGTAAAAGTTATTATTTTTTTATTTAGCTTTGTTTTTTGGAATTTTTTACTCGTTTCTTTATAAATTATAACTCAATTTCACGTAATGAATCAGAGTTTGTTTTTTTGTGAGAGAGTTCTATTTTGTTAAGAGTGGTGTTTCATTGATTTTCTCTCCGAGTGAGTGATGCAATGATAGAGGAGCCATCCATGAAAGATCCAACCTAGAAAGGTAGCTGATTGTGCGTAGCAGAGAGCAGAGTTGTGTGGAAGAAAAGAACACGTCATCGTCGTTGTTGAGACAAGGATCCTCTTTGGAAAGATCCTCCATTAGGGTTGCAAGGATCCCGCATAGTCCAGAGAAGGAGCTCAATAAACATGGAGCCATGAGTGACGACTGAGTTGTGCTTCTAGACTCTAAACATGTTTGTATGCATCTGTAGAACTAGAGAAATAAAGCAATGGTGCACTGTTGGCATGGAGGAGCCCACCTGAAGGAAGAGATCCAGTGAAGATTTATGTAGATCTTTTCTATGAAGAGCTATGTAGGAGCTGAGCTGTTCAGCTCTTAGGCGCACAGAGATGAGCTATATGTACGTTGTGAAGGAGCTGTGTAAGGCATGCAGGAGAGTTATGTGAGCTGCGTCTAGATCTCTTTCAAGTAGTTTTTTATATTTTAGGATGTTTTAATGTTTTTGTTATAGTTTTGTCATCATTCATAATTTTTAGTGAGCTTTAGCTTTAGGTATTCTTCCAGAGGAATAACGAAAAAATAATCTTAATTTTATATCAGAAAGTAAAAGAAAAATGCATGAAAGAAATAAAAGGGGATTTTCACATACAAAGTCATATCAAGGCACACTGCCACCATCAAGAACAAATATCAAGAAAAATTATGCATGTTATTACTGTGGTAATATTAGCCATTTTGGTAAGAATTTAAAAAAAAAATATATGATTAATTCAAACATAGGAGGCATACATAAACTTTTTTTACGACAATGCCTTAGTAAGTAATGATTCCACAACTTCAAGGTGTTTGTTTGCAAGTTTCTTTATCAAATGAAAATGGCAATGTTAATGTTTAATTAGCTTATTTTGGTTCCTTAATTCATATGCCATACAAGATAGATTGGTTTGATATTTAGTGCTCATATCTATATGAGGGATGATATATTGCATGGGATTACATGTTATTGAGATATATATGTCATGTTGTCTAATGGCATCAACTATAATATCAATAAAAAAATTATGCCATCCTATTTATGGACATCAGAATGATAATAATCTTATGTTACTTCAGAAAAAAGGAATGATGGATGGTGTTCCAATTCTTAAGAATGAGTATATTGAATTTAAGGGATGCGAATTAGGAAAAAACATATAAAAGGGTTTCATACACATGCATATGAAAGGAAACAAAACCTTATTGAATTAGTGCATATTGATATGTGTGGTTCCATGTGAAAAAATATATATCTATATATCTTAGTGGGACATATTATTGATGATAGGCCAAGATATACTTGGGCTTGAAAAGTGATGTATTTTGGTATTTTAAAGAATTTAATATTATGGTTGAAAAAAAGATACATTGTTACATCAAAATCCTTATATAAAATACATGGAGATAGTACACATGATAGTACACATCATAAGCTTTAATTAAATGTTACAAGAAAAATGAGTTTTTATAGAATTATGCAATATCACATACCACTCATTATAATGGAGTTGTTGAACAGAAGAATAGAATATTGATTGAATGTGATGAGATAATGGTAAAACGTAAAGGCTTTTTTAATGTTTTTTTGGGCTAAAGGCATTAATATTATAGTCTTACCAAAATTTTAGAATACAAAACAAATTTTGAAGCATCCTTCAAATTTAAAATAAAAGTTAGCCATTTGAGAATTTTTAGGAACATGACATTATCACATATTCTCTAAGAAGAACGAAGAAAACTTCATACCAAGTAAATCAAATGTATTATTCTGGGTTATTGTACAGATCAAAATATGTATTTTTGGATTTGATATCCAACGATACTTTTGTTGGATATCCAATGACAACTAAATGTTAATCAGGTATTGAACAAAAATTCAATTTTTATGAGATATCCAATATTTAACCAGGTAAATTACCCAACAAAATACCATAAATATTATAATATATGTATAATTTATATGATACCATAAAAATTTCAATATATGTATAATTTAGATAATACCAAAAACATTACACTATAATATTATAAATATTACACTTAATATGAAATATATAATATATATTTTTTAAAATAATTTAAAATAGTACCATAAACATTATAATATTTTTATAAAATTATGATATCGTAAACATTAGAATATATCTTCGAAATATCTATTTTTTTAAATGTATATTAAAAAGGTGGATAATAATAATGTAACCTCCCATTATTCAAATTAAAAAAATTATTTTTTATACTATGTTCCCTTTCCTTCTATGCATATGCTGTTAATAGTAGTCCAATGATAAAGTAAAGAAGTATAGCTTTTCGATAAATACACAGGATGGGTGAACACTTTAAGCATCTGAGGTGAGGTGAATGAAGTGATTGAAGGGAGCACAAAGAGGCAATTTGATGCAAGTTAAGAAAATTTTTGAATCGTATGAAGCTTGAGGACTTGTGAAGTGTAAATTGTAGAGAATTGAAGTTGGTGTAATCCTCTTTAAGATAAGGCCATACCAAATGAAAGGGGAAGAGGTCAAGTAGTAGATGACCATGCATGTGGTTGAAGGCATGAAACCATTAGTAAGGTAAAAATTTTAAAAATCCTCAAATTTCCATATAACATGATTCAAAACTTAAATCACTTTATTTTGATTGCACTCCCAAACAAACATAAAGATAAAAGTTAACAAACATGTGTTATACTAACATCCAGATCCACTGCAAAATTCTATATCAACTCTTAGTGTTTTTGCAACAAAATATTGTATTTCTATTTTAGTCGATACACCGATATTCCGGTATCATAGTTCTGCTTCCAAGTTCCACATTGCTCCCTGGCTGTTCGAAGATTATTTTCTTTATTATTTGCTTCAATGAAGTTCTGATTGTTGGAAAATTAATCACAACCACCACATTTAATTTTTTGACAACAAGCCATATCTCAGTTAATATTTTGCAAGTTGCGGATTCAGTTTGTAGAGAAATACAAGTTCTGAGCATAGTACAATTTACCCAATCTGAAACATAGTAAATAATTAAAATTCAAATAGAAATTTAATGCATGGATTAAAAGCGTATGGGAAAATATTTAATCTGCAAATGTTATTTAGCTCACGCAACCTTTGTAAAATTTAGATATAGATTTTACTATGTGTAAATTCTGCAACTCTCGTGAACCACAACCTCCATATGTGAATATATTTCTTGTTTTGAAGTGATAATATAAAGTTTGGTTAGTTGCGATTTGGTTCTGGAATTTTATCCTATCATTTTTACTGCAACACTATGTTTAACTCTATTTCACTGTGAGTAAAATTGTTTGATTATATTTTCTCCTCTATAGTTGTGATTTTAATCTCCACCACTCTTTATTGACAAGAGGATTCATGTTTTGACTTCTACAACTGTATGGTGAGTAAAATTATGTAATTATATTTTCTCCTCTATAGTTGAGATTTTAATCTCTGCCACTCTATATTGAAAAGAGCATTCATGATTTGATTTCCACAACTGTATGGTCTGGATTAAGTGAGTTCCGCAACTCTGTGTAAACTTCGGCCACTCTATATTGAAAATAGGATTCATGATTTGATTTCCACAACTGTATGGTCTAGACTAAGTGAGTTTCAAAACTCTATGTAAACTTTCGCAACTGTGTCGTCTTGGTTAAAGTCACTTTTAAAACTCTGTGTAAGCTCTATGTGTTTAGGAAAATAATTTCCTCTGTCTTTAATTTTTTTTTAACATGCTATCGGAGCAAGTTTAAAACTTCATTACCGCAAGTGTTTTAACTAAGGAGTTAAAAGGAGTTCTGAAAATTTTGTGGAGCGTATTCTCATGCAGTGAGAAAGTTGTTTTTACACAGTGAAAATGGCACCAACAAGCACAAGTTTGACTAATGCACAAATTCATAGTTTAATGACGATTATTGGGCTATTACAATGAAGGCTCTATTTTCTTCTAAAGATATTTGGGAATTGGTGGAGAATGGTTTCCAAAAACCAACAGATGCAGTAGCATACAATGCTTTGACACAAGAAAAAAGAGATTTGTTGAGGGACAATAGGAAGAAGGACTCCAAATCCCTCTTCTATATTTTTTTAGGTAGTTCATGAAAGTAACTTCCCAAGGATTGTACCAGGAAAAAAGTCCATGAAAGCATGGGATACATGATGAAAGAATAATAGCTGATAAAATTATGAGAAGTCTTCCAGCAACGTTTGATGCCATAGTTGTGGAAATAGAAGAGACAAAGGATATCTCACAGTTTTCAGTGGATGAGCTTCTTACATCACTAATGTTCATGAGAATAGGTTGGAAAAATAAAAAAATGCATCATTAGAGCATGCCTTCAAGACACATGTTTCATTTGGTCAAGGTAGAGGTTGAGGAAGATTACATTATAGAGGAAGAGGAAGAAGGCCACAAAGAGTAGGAAGAAGCAACCCTTCAAGCTCAAGTGGAAGGGGTAAAAATCAAAATCCAAATCAAGGCCCATGCAAAAATCAAGAATAAGGTCAGAGGTATGATAAATCTAGAGTTCAGTGTCATTATTAAGAAGTACGGTCATTATGGAAATGAATGTAGAAATAAGAAATATGAAATAGGTAACAAACCAAGTGCAAATTTCATAAGGGAAAATTAGAACCATGATAACATGTTTCTATATTGTAATGTAGCACAAGAAAAGCAAGGAGATTTACGGTTCTTAGATTCAGGGTGTAGCATCCACCTGACTGGAAACATAGAAATGTTTTCCAATCTAGATGAGACTGTGAAATCAAAAGTGACATTAGGGACTTATAGCAAGGTCTCGGTCATGGGAAAAGGAAGAGTAGACATTCTAACAAAGACGGGAGAGAAGAAGTTCATGTCAGATGTTTACTTTGTCCCTAGTTTGAAGCATAACCTCATAAGAATTGGGCAACTCATGCAAAAGGGCTACAATGTATTTTAAAAAATGATGTATGTATAATTTTGGATAAGCCTCCAAGTAGAAAAATGATTGCAAAATTTCATATGAAAGACAATAAAATGTTTCCTCTCAAGCTAAGATCAAATTTGGAGGAAGAAGGTGTCGTAGCAACTATCACACAAGAAAAATTTCAAGAAGAAATCAAAGATGAAAATTGGTTATGGGATTTGAAATTTGGTCATCTAAACTTTGGAGGTTTGAATTTGTTGCAGATTTATGTGGACCAATGCAAACACCATCATTTGGTGGTGGCCATTATATCTTGACCTTCATAGATGACTACAGAAGGAAGACATGGGTCTATTTCCTAAAATAGAAAAGTGAAGTGTTTGAGCACTTTTGCCACTACAAATTTCTTGTTGAGAAGAAAACTGGACATCACAATTTTTTTTTGAGGATTGATAGAGGTGGAGAGTATATCCCAAGTGACTTGCTACATTTTTTCAGGGAGCATGGTATTCATAAGTAGTTTACAATAAGGTATGCACCTTAGCAAAATGGTGTCACAAAAAGAAAGAATAGGACCATCATGGAAATGGCAAGGAGTATGTTGAAGGCAAAAATTTTTCCAAATGATTACTAGGCTGAATTTATTGCTTGTGAAACATATATTAGTAATAGGTGTCGAACCAAAAGTGTTATGAATAGAGTTCCTGAAGAGGCATGGAGTGGAAGAAAACAATAGGTCACTCACATGAGACTGTTTGGATGTGTGGCGTATGCACATTTCCTGGATGAGTTGAGGAAGAATTTGGAGAAGTGGGAGAAATATATATTTGTTGGATACAGTGATGAATCGAAGGCATAAAAGCTCTACAATCCATCAAACAAGAAGGTAATAATGAGCAGAGATGTTCATTTCATATAAGAGGAAGCTGGTATGTAATTTTAGATAAGATAGTGAATGTGAAGACATGTATGTCGCATGAAGACAAAGAGGAATTGACTGCATCAAGTAATTCCTCAATAGTGAATCCTAATACACCCACACAAGCTCAAAAAAGTAGTCAACATATGACACCACAAACAAATAATAGGACAACATTGAAAAACCAAGACAGTTCTTCTCCAATTACACCACAAAGATTTGCAACTCCATCTACTTAAAGCGCAACACCAAGCCCATCTTCAGGAAGCATAAGAAGATCAAAATTCAGAAATTTAAATGAAATTTATGAGCAAGATGAAGTTGATAGTAACGTTGGTCTGAATTATTTGTTTTCATTATTTTGTCATTTAGATGAACCAATACACATTGAAGATGCAGTTAAAGAAGAGAAATGGGTTGCAACAATGGATGAAGAAATAGGAACAATATAAAATAATGACACATGACAGTTAGTGGACATTCCGCAAGGTAAAGAAGTTATTGGAGTGAAGTGGGTCTATAAGACCAAGAGCAACATTGAAGAAAATATTGAAAGACATAAAGAAATGTTATTTATAAAAGGATAAAAGTAGTAGCATGGCAGAGACTATCCAGAAACATTTGTGCCAGCCATGAGGATGGAGACAGTGCGTACAATGTTGTCGATGGCCGCAAAATAGAAATGGAAAGTCTATCAATTGGATGTAAAATCAACGTTCTTAAATGGAGTGATGAAAGAGGAAGTGTATGTTGTGCAACCTACTGGTTATGAGATAGAAGGCCAAGAGGACAAGGTGTGTAGGTTGCGGAAAGCTCTATATGGGCCGAAGCAAGCATCGTATGCATCGTATAGTAGGATAGATGCTTACTTGATGGACAATGGGTTTGAAAAATGTGATGGTGAACCTACTCTATACATCACAAAAAGTGACGGTAAGCTTCTTATTGGAATTTTGTATGTAGATGATTCGATATTTATAAGGATTGATGATTTCCTCATCACTGATTTCAAAGAAATCATGAAAAGTGAGTTTGAAATAACTGACTTGGGGTTGCTAAGGTATTTTTTCAGCATAGAAGTGAAGCAAACATAAAATGGGAATTTTATATCTCAAGAAATGTATGTTTCAGACATTTTAGAGACGTTTAATATGAAGAAGACAAGCCAACGCTAAATCCAACTCTCATGGGGTTGAATTTGAGCAAGGAAGATTGCAGCGGAAATGTCAATCTGACATTATACAAAAGCATGGTGGGAAGCCTAATGTATTTGACACCAACTAGGCCTGACGTAATGTATGCAGTGAGTTTTATTCCAAGGTTCATGGAGACACCCAAAGAGACACATTGGAAATCAACAAAAATAATTTTAAAGTATGTCAATGGGATAAAGGCGTATGGTGTTTTTTACTCTGTAACTGATGATTTTAGGCTAGTTGGTTATACTAACAGTGATTGGGCAAGAAGTTTTGATGATAGAAAGAGCACGTCAGGATATGATTTTCATTTGGGTTCAAGAGTCATTTCACGGGCTTCCAAGAAGCAACCGTTAGTATCATTGTTAACAGAAAAAGATGAATATGTTTCCATGAAAATAACATCATGTCAAGCAATTTGGACGAGAAGGATATTGCAGGATTTATGTCATGAAAAATATGGAGAAACCATTATTTTCTGTGATAATAGTTCAGCAATTGCACTATCAAAGAATTATGTTTTTCACAAGAGGACAAAGCACATTGATGCTAAATATCATTTCATAGGAGAATTAGTTAACAATGGTGAGGTTGTGTTGCAATGTTTCACGTCAGAAGAAACATGTGTAGACATCTTCACAAAGCCATTGGCACATGAAAAATTTCTTTATCTCACAGATTTTCTGGGAATGATCAACACCAACAATTGCGATTAAGGGGGATTGTTGGAAAATTAATCACAACCACTGCGTTTAATTTTTTGAGAACAAGCCATACCTCAGTCAATATTTTTCACGTTCTGGATTGAGTTTGCAGAGAAGGAAAATTTCTGAGAAGAGTACATTCTACCCATTCCTCAACATAGTAAATTAATTAAAAATAAAATAGAAATTTAATGCATGGATGAAAAGAGTATGAGAAAACATTTAATCTGCAAGTGTTATTTAGCTCACACAACCTCTATAAAATTCAGAAATTCATGTTGGCCCATCCTTTGTATTGAATTATTTTTGTCATGAATTAAATGTCTTAGATATATATGTTTTTATTTTACATGTAAGTTGAAGAGTTGAATGTAATGTGACGGATGTAAGTGAAAGACAAGAAGGAGAAAATCAGGGAGAAAATTTTGGTGGGTGCGTGAAAACAAGTTAGATGTTTTACTGTATGTAGATTCTGCAAACCTTGTGAATCTAAATCTCAATAAGAAGTCTTTTTTTTACTGGTGAAGGTGTAGCACCCTCCATATGTGAATGTGTTTCATGTTTTCAAGTGATAATATAAAATTTAGTTAGTTGCGATTTGGTTATGGAATTTTCACGTATAGTTTTTACCGCAACACTCTCTTTTACTCTATTTGACTACGAGTAAAATTATTTGATTATATTTGCTCCTCTATAGTTGTGATTTTAATTTGTGCCACTCTATATTGAAAATAGGATTCATGATTTGATTTCCGCAACTGCGAGTAAAATTATTTGATTATATTTTCTCCTTTATAGTTGTGATTTTAATCTCTACCACTCTATATTGAAAAGAGGATTCATGATTTGATTTCTGTAGTTGTATGGTCTCGATTAAGTGAGTTCTGCAAATCTATGTAAAATTCCGCAACTGTGTTGTCTTGGTTAAAGTCATTTCCGCGACTCTTTGCGAACTCTGTGTGTTGAGGAAAAAAATTTCCTTCGTCTTTAATTTTTTTTTTTTAACACTGATATCTAAAGCTGATTGTATCGAAACCCAAACCTCTGGTATGGTGGTTCCACATTAACATTCCACACCTGGCCCTAATTATTTTTCTAACCATTTTGCATTTTTTCTTTACTAAAGTGTCAATACTCCACTATTGTCGTTTTTCAGCTTACAAAACCTCATAATGTTAATCATAGTGGAACAATCCATATTGGGGTTTTTTAAAATGTATGCATCTAACATAACTCGAAATTAATATCCTAATATCAGTTGAATGTTAATACACTAACCCTTTGGTGGGATATATAACTGATATGAGTCAATTTAAAAGGGTTTTTTCTCAACCTTATGATAGACTTCTTATTCTAGAGCCAAAGAAGCTTTACCAACTTTACAAGATATTGTAATCACATTGCATAGTAAAAATTCTACACTCCAATATTTTGATATTCCATAACATATGCAAGCTCAAAAGAAGAAACAGAACCAGAGCTATTTGGGAACCCATTTCCTAGGCCTTGCATGTTTAACACAGTAGTGACCCTTTCTCCATGCCCTATTATTCAAAAGATTTCAAATGAAGAAATATTTTAGGCCATTTGTTAAGAGGCATGAAAGGAGAAATAGAGGAATGATAGCAAGAATTTCTTTGGGATTCATTGTTGGGGTGATTTCCATGGTGTTCCTTATTATATTTTATTTAATATATAATTTAATTTAAATCTTAATATTTTCTTGACATATATGTTAACATATTTTTAATATAATTTAATTTGAAATATATATATATATATATATATATATATATATATATATATATATATATATATATATATGAAATGACTCGATAGAGTTTCTCTCAACAAACTGATATTGTTTGATATATATAGTTTAATATTTTTTATAGATAACTTAATATAAACTTTATTATAGTTTTGAATATATAATTGATATATTTTAATATACTAGTCTCTATGGGATCCGAGCCAAGGGCAGTGTAATAATGAGGAAAAAGGCAAGGTGGTCGGATGGCGATGATTTCCCTACATACATGAGGTGGAAAAGGAAGTTGTAAGGAATATTGTGAGGTACGGGTTTCGATTATTAATTTTGGTTCTGAGGTCTGGCTCGAACATTATAGTTTGGTCAATTGTCGTGGTTAAGAATCTCCTCCATGTTCCAAGGGTGGTTTTTGTGCATCCTCATCTTCCAGTTTGCAAGCGTTTGATGCGGGTATGAATTTTTTAGTCCTAAATTCATCCTCTCTTCCCTAGTTCACTATCATTGTTTGAAACTTAAGATGGTTGTTTCTAAGTGGAGGAGACTAGAAAATATTGTAGGTCCCTATTGTTTGTGAGACAAGTAATGTTAATCGTGATGCCCAACATGTGCAACTTGATAGCCTTTCTTTGCATTATGGAATTATGTTTTCTTTGAAGGATTTTTATTCTACAAAAAATGTTTAGGCTTCAACCAATGTTCCAGGTTTATGGGTTTTTTCTGAAATTTTTTCCTTAATGAAACATCAACTGCTTGAAGAGACATAGGTAATTTGTAAGAAGAACCACCATGACTGGAAATTAACCCCTATTTTAAAGGGTTACTGGGCATCGAAGGAAAACAATGACAACCCTTAGGTCGAGGCTAGGTCAAATCTGTGGAGGATATTGGTTTTTTGAGGTCCTTACTTACTGTTATGTTGTGTTATGTTATCTCACATATTCAGGAAAATAACACTTCTGACCTGGTAAATCGCTCATGTATTTCGATCCATTTATGAGCTAGTTGAGAGCTTGAACGAGATATTGGATGGCCAGTTTTGGGATTCCTAGGTTTTGGTTTAGCATGCCCTCGTGTGGTCTGCAAGTCAGCCTTGTGGCTCGATCCTCGTCTGGCAAAGGGAATGCAGGACAGGGGGTCGATCTCAGAGATGAAGAAAAGTTCAAGGGCATGGAATTGGGAAAGCACAACCTCCATAACCCAAGGGTAGAGGGTGTCATGGTACTATTGGGAAGACTCGGGAAGCATTTCATGCTTACCATCTTAAAATGTCTCCCCCTGTTTGTCATTTTATTTTAGGTTGGGAATCAAAGTTAAAGCAGTAGGCCGAGAACACTGAATTGGAATTGGAGGAATGACAATATTTGGTCCGCGATCCTGGTCACCCTTGAGGCAGATATACACAATTTCAGTAGAAGGTTCTTTTATACTATATTATGCATGATATGGTGGAAAAAGAAATTGCGTCTACTTATGCTGGTCCATCCAAACTAGATACAAACCTCCAAGAAATTCACAAGGGATTTCAACTAATCCAATGTCAAATCCAACTCCAAAATGTTCTCCTCAATCAAATTGATAAGCACATCCCCTCTCTTCCTTAGACATAGTTGCTTGGTTCTAGCACCAATGATCTAGTGCCTATCCACTCCTCCAATGAGTAATTTGATGATTAGCATGGTCATGTTTTGCTAAAATTTTGAGAAGATTTCGTGATGACTTTATAGTTTTTCAGTTTTTGTTTTAGTTATATAGCTATTAGGACAATTAAGGATATTCAAACTTATATTGCACTGTTGGAAAACCTCTGAGCTTTTAAATTTTGGATGGCTTACAATGTAGTTAGATGGCTAATACACTCGGTTTACTAGTGGGTGGGTTGAGTCCATCTAACACTGTTGGATGTGTATTTTTACCTTGCATTTCTCAAATGGAATAGAAAATATATACCAAACTTTTATATATATATATATATATATATATATATATATATATATATATATATATATATATATTATTAATATTTTAATATATAATTTTATATAGTTTAATATTTATTTAAGTTAATTAACATTTTTTAATGAATTGATTAAATATATTTTTATCAAAACAATAACAAATATATATAAATACTTTAGTAAATTGAAATATATTATATTTAATATATTTTCTATACCTTAACATATATATAATATATAATTTTTCATAGTTTAATATATAATATTTTATAGTTGAATATAAAATCTAATATATAATTAGGTATAATTTAATATACATTTAATATATTGTTTTATTTTATAAATAGAAAGTGATTATATTATTCAACCATTTTCCATCGATCAATGTGATTCATGGGTACATCTACAATTTTTATTTGTGTTTTTATTCATAATTTATTAATAATATAACTTTTAGTAATAGATAACCAAAGTAAAATTCAATTGGAAACAATATCAATAAAATATCTATATGATAAAAATTTGAAAGTTATGCCTATGTATTTTATTTATTTATTTCCTTGTTAGTTGTGTGGAAATTTGCAATTTGATGTAGCATAATGTAAATTGCATGAGGCAACCTCAAATAACGCAATAATACCACATGTAAAGAGAATTTCAAAAGAGATAATGGTTTCTAAATGTTGAAATGGGTCATTACTCATGCATAGCTATACATGGTACTTACAATCTTAAAATATAATCTCATTGACAGGTTTAAAGCATTGTGATTGAATAAACACTTTATGAAAGTAATCATAGGAATCCTTTCACATATTGTATCCGATAATGTTTTGGTAATGGCCAAGCCTTATAAAAAGTTCACAGTTGTCCGATAATGTTGTTTTGGTAATGGCCAAGCCTTATAAAAAATTCACAGTTGTCCGAAAATGTTTTGGTATGGTCAAGTCTTATAAAAAAAAATTCACAGTTGGAATTAATGTGATATAAACTTACTTTGAACCATTAAAAACGACTCGAGGGTTATCACCGTTGTCATAAAACCATAGTCCATTACCTAAACATCGCACTTCTTATTGTTGGATCATTACTTAACGTTTGGTTAACATTTGTGCCATTGCCATTTATGAGATACATTATTCACTTATTGCGGTATTTATGCATTGTTACATGGAACTAAATAGGTTCATTGTTGATGACAAATGCATCTAATGTTTTCTCAATTGTTAGATTATTCAATGACCATTGAATATGTTGAGAAATAAACGATCCATGTGGATATCAGAAATATGCCACCTTCTTGTTTCATACGAAGTTTCATTTACAAATGTTATGACGAATTTATATTATCAAGCACAATGAAATATGACAAATTTATATCATCGAGCATAATGAAATATGAATGATAAAATGTGGTTAGCCTTTCTAGTTATTTGTAATAATGAAATATTTAATTCTTTTTAGATTTATTTTGTTTTGTATGTTTTATTAGAGAATTTGGCTTTATAATAAAATATAATAAGATAAAAATATTTTATACTTGGGATACATTGCATTAGTTTTATACTATTATTTTTTTAATGTAGTTTTCACATTTTTTAGATTGATTTGAAGTTTTAGTAGTATAATAGTGAGTGAGATACCAAACCCCCAATATGGAAGGAAACTTCAAGAAAAATGGATTTATTATTATAGTTTCAGAAACCTCAATCCAAAGATCCAAATTCACTTCATGATTTGATCTTTTTGAAAAAAATTATCACTCAAAAAGATATCAAGTATTCTCAGAATTTATCCAATATCTAAATAATAGATGAGAGAATGGGTTCTTTTAGCGATTAAAGTGAGATAAATGCATTTTCACCATAAATTAGCAATTCTTTTTTCTATTGAAAAGGAAACATTCCATTTTGTGAAAATAAGCAGAGGTTAATGGGGCATGAGGAGAAACGTCCAAGTAGTTTAGGTTTGAAAATATCTATATATTGAATAATTATTTCTAAAAAATGACAAAGAGAGTTCATGAAAAGTTATATGCAATAAATTTAGTTGGAAATGTGGGAAGGGAATTAAATTTCAAATGAAGTTTAATATAATAGAGAAGCATATATGGAAGTTGTATAATAAGAAACTTGTAAATAGTGGGGAGAAGAACACTATTATATGGAATTCTTTGGGAAAATGTAAACATGTCAAAGATAAAGATAAAGATGAATACAAAAATAATTTAATAGAGAATGGAAAACTTGAGGCAAGTGGACAAACCATCACATCCATAATCCATAATTAGATATATGATGAAAAAATTGGTATTCAAGATAACACAATTAATTATTTTATTTCACATCCTACTAAAGGCCCTCTTATAACAGATTACCCAAATTACATGACATATATTAGTTTTTTTCGATTGTCAAATTCTCCATATTCTTATTGGTTTATAAAAATGGTTTGGATGGTGAAATATATATAGCTCAAGTAAAAATGGATAATTTACAAAATAGAAGATTATAGATGCTAGGTTTTTGTTGATGTCATTCGAAGAGGTTACAATTATTGGTAACACTTTATTAATATGCATGAATAGTTATATGTTTAGTGATCATACTCAGTATTTCCATCTACTTGAGATTCATAAAATCAGAGATAATTCTACAACTTAAAATATTTTTTAACTTTTTGTTAATAGTTCGAAGGAAATTGGCGACCTTGATCATTTAATGATTAGACAAGTCAGTGGTATTTTTTAGTGCAGATGGAGCATCAATAATACATGAATAGTGGAATGATATTTTTCTATACTAGAATGATCAAATTCATCGTATATGTTTAATATTAATTGTATGCATCATTGGATGAATCTCTTATTCAAGATAGTAAAGAAAGTTTCAATTAATTTAAAATGTTGAATATTTTGTATGGGAGGATTATTCATATGTTTAACATAGTACCAAATGATTTTAAGAATTTAAAAAAATTGTTGATGGTATTACAAAAGGAAACAAGATATTAATATATGTTGATACATGATGGGTCTCATTTAATGGAGTCGATTAAATACTATTTAGTGATTACCAATCCTTGGGAGGGGTTATATGTGTTGGAAACATTGTTTTCATTGTTGTTAAATATATTGGGAGAATACTTATGTCAAAGATAAATATTGGAAAATGAAGATTGTTCAAAATTATTTTTTTGGACCTTTGATGCCCCATTTGGATACCCTATCTTTGAAATAAATTTTACTCCAATTACCTACCTAAAATGGGATCATAGGATATAAGCTTCGAAATATTATTGTGATACATTTCCATTTATATATGAGACTCCCTCTGATTCCACAAGAATGACGATATATAAAATGTTTTGTCAAGATGACCCAATAAAAGTACAAGCAGGTTGACCAAACCAAATTTACAGGTCAGCCCCATAAGTGAATGTAGAATCACTATACATAAAGGATATAAGTTCATTTGAACAAAATACAATAAAGAAGAGATATGATTTTGCAACAAGAGCTATGGAATAACTTTTGGGGTGATTCTTGGCAACTAAAGGTGGTAGTAAAAATGTTATTTATGGGATTAACGAATCATGTGGAAATTTTTTCTTTAAATTTTATTTTGGTATGTTTCAAAATGTGAAACTTGGAGGTTATAGATAGAATGTTTTCATATCTTATGATTAAAATTTCAAATCATGATTCACTAAATTATTCAAATATGGTCTCAAGAAGTTAGGTTTCCTAAATGATTCTGAAACCTTCGTCAAACTGGTCAGTGTGGAATTTTCACTATAACTGTATTTTTTTATGTTTCAAATTGAAAACATTGGAGGCTGCATAAATAAGATCATCACATACGTATGGTTCAAATTTCATATCTTGATGAACCATAATTTCAGAGATATGCTCTAAGGAATTTAGGCTTATTGAATGCTCTTGAAATATTATTTAAACATTTAAACTTTATATTTTTTCTATATTCTTCTCTTTGTGATATTTGAGAATATGGCATTTAGAGGGGGACAAATAATAAATCTCGAGGTAACTATGGAGAAAATTTGAGAACTTGTTTCACTACAATTTCAAAGGTATGATATGAGGAAGTTGTTGTTCATGAATGCTCAAGAATACGATTCAAATAATTTATCTTAGCATTTTTACTATAACTTTGTTTTTGTGTTTTTTGATAATGTGAAATTTGGATGACACAAAGAAGATATCACTAGGTACCTTGGTATAAATTTTATAATCGAATTTGAAACTTTTTATATGTGGCATATTGTAGAAGAAAAAAACAATAGGTTTTGGAAGAATTAGACTTGGTGAAGGAAGAAATAGTACATAGACCTGGAGAAGGCATAATAAACTAATAGAGTTGGTAAATATAGAAGTAACAAGTAGACTTCGAGAAACTAGAAATAAGTAATAAAAATTATCAAGAGGAAATAAGACTGATTCGAGTAGGTATTTTTAATAGTAGGTATTACTGTATCCTATTATTTGGTGCCTACAATGAAGTAGATGGGATAGAGGGGATTGGTTACTCTTGTAGATCGGTGCTGACAAAGTAGTATAATGGATTAGTGTCTCTTGTAGTTTGGTGCCTAGAAAGAAACAAAGGGGATTGTTGTCTCCTGTAGGTTGGTACCTACAAAGCAACAAAGGGGATTGGTGTCTCTTGCAATATGGTTCCTATAAGATCTTTCATATAAACAATTTTTTCACCTTTCTCCAGTCATGGTTTCCACATATATCTTGTGTTACTGTTCAATTTATGAGATTGATGTTTTATGATGTTTGAATCAAATTAATTAAGTAAAATTTTCCATTATACTAATTCATCCCCCCTCTCAATATAATTATTAAATCAAAAATTTGGTATCAAAGTAGGTTCCTTTAGAATCATTTTAGACATTGGAAGCTAAATCTTAGAGAGAAAATTCTAGTAAGGATAATTGATCTCCTGCCTTTGATAGAAAAAAACTACACTGCCTTGAAGATAAGAAAAAGAGGAAATACAATGTCCTTTGTGTTGATGTATGGAATTATACTACAAGGAAAATACCCTCTAGCGGAGGCTATAAAGGAGGTTTTTAGTATTATAAAATTGGTCGAAATTGTCAAAAAAACATTTTACACAACATCCATTTTCGGTAACGGAGGTTTTGGTGGAGCTTCTAATTGAATTTCAACACAACTAAAAAAATTGGGCGGTCAAAGGTTATTACAGATGTTTTTTTCATTGCTGCACTACTTAAGTGTCAATGTACCAGTGTGTGTCATCTAGACGGTTGGCCTGAGGCGGTCAAAGGTGCATGCACAGGGCCATAAAAGTCTAAAACTACATCGGGCACACTATAGGTGATATAACTCACTGGGCCATTATAATTGGTATTTGGATTTATGCGGTGCCCATAGGTTGTATCAAGGCACCGATTCATATTATTATAGAAATGCACCAGTGCGTAGTATCACACAAATACGTTGATTTTTCTAATTCGTATCGGTATTTGTGCGGTGCCCATCGGTCATACAAACAGACCGGTGAGTAGTCTCACATAAACGCATTGGTGCGCAGTATCGCACAAATGAACTGATTGTTCTAATTCGTATTGGTAATTTTACGGTGTCCATAGGTCGTACAAATGCACCAGTGAGTAGTCTCACATAAACACACCGGTGCACAATATTGCAAAAAAGCACTGAGAATTATAATTGGTATTGGTTTTTGTGCAGTACCTGTAGGTCGTAGAAATGCACCAGTGCGCCATATCATAAAAACACACCAATGTACAGTAACTGACATACGCCGGTGTTCATTTTGTATCTTTTAGAAACATCGAACTGTGATAGTGCAATTATTGTGATTTTTTAAAATTCATTATTCATCAAAAGTAGACACATATCTTATAACAATATTCATATTAATTAATTTTTTATTAATGCATTTGAATGTGATATTTGGATTAATTTGTTATATCATGTCATAATTATTGTGATTTTTTTAAAATTCATTATTCATCAAAAGACGACACATCTTTTATAACAGTATTCATATCAATTAATTTTTTATTAGTGCATTTGAATGTGATGTTTGGATTAATTTGTTATATCATATCATCATATTTCACATCTCTTCATTATAATATTTAATAATCCATAAATTTAATAAGTGGTGTTACATTTCACAATGACAATGGAGAATGCAATAGAATAAATTAGATGTATTCTATTATATATATGAATAAGATAGTCTTTGTCATACAAAATGGGACAGTCATTGGTATCCCTTTGTCTTTCAATTGGGACACTATGTCCATTACATTAAACAAAATGTCTGATTTCATAGACAAATATTTAAAAAATACAACACTTTGCTTTGATATCCAAATAGAATGATCATCACTCTTCGCTTGAACTACTGTCACTGTTCGAGATACTTCTCCATGACTTGGGTTATTTTGAGGAATTTTTTTTTCACGGTGTTGATTGTTTTCTTCTTCTTCACCTTCCATCTACAAACATAAAAATAAACTGTAATGAGTGTATATACATTGGTGAGAATAATGAATATTGCAATATTAAATAATATACATCAATTTAAATCGAAAAGAAATGACATAACATAGCAAAAATTGAATCATGAACTATACACATTCTTTCAAAACCTAATTTCATGCCATCTTTCAAGATTTCATCTGTTGGTGTAGTTCCATACATTGTTTCTTGCAAGTTTTATACCATATAAAAAATCATATATTTAATATGAAAGATTTTTTTGTTCTATTAATTATAGACGGAGCTAAGTAAAACAAAATCTATAGATGCTTACAAATTCCACGATTAATTTTTAATATGCCAACATATACTCACAACCCATATTTAACCCAATGTCAATCAATTCGTTTGATGGTTCTTCTTTGTATGTTAGGACATGTTTGAAGACATTCAATGATGATTGCTCTAAAACAACTTTAAATATACAAAAATGAAATCTAGTTAAGTTGTTATAAGGAATTAATAATTACTCACAAACTTAGCTATCAACCCTTTTCTTCCTTGTCCTCCTGTTTTATGTGTTGAATGGGTTCCATTTTATTTTCTTTTCTGCAAGAAAATACTTGAAAATTAATATTTAATTCTAAATTATTTATTTATTGTCCCTAATGATCGAAAAATTCAATGATTACATATTACATTTGAGGCACGTTGTTGCTGAGATGCCTCGTCCTACGATGAAATTTTTTCCATTTCTTTGACCATCTCCTTATACACCTTTATGGACATTCCTACTCACATATTTCTTATATCAGCCCGTTCATATTTTGATATTTTCATAATATTCCTAAAAATGTAACATGAATATAAACTTTTTAATTTTTATATTGATATATGAAAAGTAAATATAACAAAAGTGATATTTATAAATAATTCTAGAAAAAAAATTAAAGGAATATTACTTTTTTATTCCTTCTTTTTTGTTGTTGTATGCTTTTGCTATTAAAAGTCTGACATGTCTCATTGACTAGTTCTCTAGAAAACCGTCCTTTAGTTTAGATAAAATTTTGTTCTTGGAATCATTGGATTGACTTTTGTATTGTAAGTGGAAAGAACGTCTATACATTCGTTCCACTAGATCCCTCAAACTTTTGTAAAAGTTTTCCCCCCTTTTCTTAACCTCTAGCACCACTCTAGATGAGCTAAGGAGCAACTCATTTTAATTTGCATGTTCTATTTTTTTTCTTTTCTTAGAACAACATTCATTTTTTGAGTTGTTGGTCCTTGTAGAAAATTAAACATATGTGAATTAATAGATTGTTTGAAACATGTTATCCAATAATTTTAAGTATATTATTAATGAAAATTAAAAAAAGAAACTCATATTGGATTGATAGTATTTTTTCATTCACCTGATTCATCCCTTTGCTATTTTTCCATGCAGCTTTTACACTCTTTTGGTCCTAGATCAGAAATAATCTTATAGAGCTTCCTCATTTTGTGGCTCTACATGATACATAGTAAAAAATACATATTAGTTAAACTTGCATATAGTTCAAAATAATATTTTTTGTAAAGAATTTACAAATAACTTGCCTTTTTTTATTTTCTTGATGTGTTATCAGTATTTTTGTTGATCTTTTTGTCAACCATTTATTTATCAATATGAAAAATATACCATATCATTGATTAATATATTTTATAAATAAATCATCAAATTTTCAGGTAAAAAAATAATCAAGAAACCGGTGCACTTTTCGTGTTGTACGCACCGATGTCGGTGCATCGTGTTCTTATAAACACACCGCAAAAACAATATAAAACATCGTGCGGTACTCTATGTCAACAAGGAGCACCAATGTGTTATATGTTAATCACTGCACTGATTAGCACAGAAAGAATAATAAAAAATAGTCTAGTGTTATTTTTTGTAGCATATGGTGTCATGGAGGGGGCGGTGCGGCCTATTCTTCTAAATGCCCTGCGCAAACAGGGGACCATCGTACGGTGTTGTCTGTCAACAAGGAGACTCGATGCATTATATGTTACATGGTGCACTGATTAACACAAATTTTTTTTTTTTTTTTTCCAAAGAGTACATGTGCAATGCATTATAATGAAATACCACATCAGTGCCCTATTATACATATGGTGCACAGATTTAAAAAAAAAATGATTTTTATTTTTTATCAAATAGTACATGTGCGGTGCATTTTGATAAGAAAGTGCACCAATGCGCTAGGTTACGTAGGGTGCATCGATTAAGGAAATTCAGTTTTCAAAATTTCACTCAAGTGCCAACATGGATTGGGATCCAATTATGAAAGTCGTCCCATGGGTTAGATGACATAGGCCTATATATATAGCAATAAAAACCCTATAAATCTAAAACAAAAAGCCCTAATTCTGAAATCACAGAAATAGGAATAAGCGAGGGCAAAAACAAAAAAAATGAAGGGTTTAGGGTAAAATGGATTTTTTTTTTTTTTTTGGTGTTGTTTTTGTTTTTTTTTTGTGTTGTTTTTGTTTTTTTGTTTTTTTTTTTCTTCTTCTGAAAATGAGCAACAAATTTAAATTTTTTACATACTGTGTAAAAAATACTGTAAAAAATGTAAAAAAAGAAATAAATTTAATCACGAGACCATTTTAAATTCTATTCTACAGGGATTGAATCACTAGAGGTTTGGAATTTTGGTTGTCTGAATAGTTCTATTCAAAATTATTTCGCTGCTCCAGAGTGCTCTCATGCTCTCTTGCTCTAGGTATGTCTCGTGCAAATTTTTGGCTGAAATTTTTTGCAAAAATAGTGAAATAATGAAAAGTTTTCAGTATTTAAAGAATTGTTTTATGAAATTAGATTTTTGAAAATGTTTTTTCGCCCATTTTTCAATTTATCATTTTTTTTTGCACTTTAAAAAAATGAAGTTGCGCTTTTTTTATTTGTGGATTTTTGTCATAGGTGCGTCAATTAATAACACCACACTAGTTTTTTAATTAATAACACGACACCGGTGCGTAGTAACTAAAAGGCACCGGTGTGGTTATCTGTACATAAGCACCGATAACAATAAGTCCATTTGTAAGGCACCAAAATTACTTTTAGGTGTGTACAATAAACTTTATTTTTTATTTTTCTCAAATGTAGCGAGAGAATTTCCTAATTATATCAAATGGAAAATTCTTCAAAATGAAGCTTGTTCTATAATATTTATCAAATTCCATCATGGAGTTCTCCCTATCCATCTCAAGACATAATATTTACTTCATATTTTATTTATATTTTCATTATCAAATTGAATTTATGTTTTTTATCCATGTCAATTAGCTTAATAAAATTTATAATATATATAAATTTGCAGATTTATGCAGATTCAGAATAGAGTTCAGATGCACAAAATATCCAAACAACTCCAAAATGTCGGAATCTCTTATGAGGACCAGCATACCGCAAGGTGCATTTTGTAAATGAAAATGGACAACTGCTTCGCCCTGCTAATTGTAAAAATATTGCATCTTCTAGCCATAATCCCAAGACAATGATGGTAATAATAATTGTTTGGTATATTAATGTAATTATTTCAATGTTAAACAAATTAATCATGCATTATCAATGTTCTTACTAATTGATATCATAGATTTTGTGCTAATCATGTTCAAATGTATTTTTTGAAATTATTAGGATTCTAGTGATGATGCACGACCTACCTACCATCTTCTGTTGCACCCCATGAAAATGTCAAATCAAGAGAAGAAAATGGAGAGGAACGATACCAAGAATGGTTGAATCAACCACCGATTCAATTCCTGCTACGTCCAAATTCACCAATTAGGAATGACTACAACAATAGTATTTATTCATAAGCTGGAAATGGAGGCAATCCAATAGAGGTTGGTATGGATCTTAAGAGATACAAATGCCATGGAAACAATGTTGTTATATGCATTCCAAACTGATGATCAGCTAGGGGATGATGCTCATATCCCTCACACCTTTTTTGAAAGCCTTAAATTTGTTTCCACCACCCCTCTCTTTGGAGCTAAAGATAAGTCAAAGTCTATCGAATTTGGGACAACCATGTTATTGTACATCTTGAAAGAAACGTTTGACTTGTTGAATGCATGTTTCTCAGAAATTTTTAGGTAAGTTACCGTAAATTCCTCCCTTATATAAATTTGAGAAATATAATCACACAATGAACATTACAAATGGTCAATTTTATGAACGTTAATAATTATATCGACATTAATGTACATTTAATATTTTCCATTATCACCAACTACAGGTTATTCAAAGATAAGGTTCTTCTGAGTAATAATGTCTTCCCTGGTAGTTGCGAAGAGGCAAATAAATTGTTGAAAATGTTGGGTGTTGAGTACATATCATATCATGCATGTACAAATTATTGTATTATATATATAAGAGAATATGTAGACAAAGAGATACGTTCAAAATGTGGGCATGAAAAGTAAGATAAATAAAAAAACAAGGGTAAATCATGTGGTCCTCCTTTTAAGATATTGAGGCACATCCCTATAATCCAAAGGATTCAAAGGATATTTCATTGCAAAGAATTAGCTTTGTAGCAGGGATGGTATGCCTCGCACATAAGTGAGTTGGGATTTATGTGAATCCCAACTGATTCAATAGCCATAAATCATATAGAGGATACATGGCTCAAAAAATTCAAGGATGAAGTACGAAGTCTATGACTCAGCATAGCCATGGATGGCATCAACCCATATTCCCTCTAGAACACCAACTAATTTTTTTGGCCTATAGTAGTGATCAATGACAATATCCCCCCATGGTTGTCCATGAAGAATGAACATCTTATATTAGCTCTCATAGTCCCTGGTAGAAGACAAGTGAAGAATATGGATGTCTACGTATAACCACTAGTAGATGAATTGAAGGAATTATGGGATCGGATAAATGTATACGATGTATCAAGACCCATCGTAGAAGAGAGGAGTTTTACGTTGTATGGCATATGTTCTTACGCGGCACATGATTATATAGGCTTAAGAGTTTTCTCTGGTAAATTACATGTTTATTGATTTGTTTATATACGTAACAATATTATTTTGCATATTATTTATTTAATTCATTGTAATTTTTCTGATATTAATGATATTATTTAACATGCCATGCATATAAATTGCATACAATAATCTTGCAGTTCTTGTAATAAAAGAGTGTTTTGGATGTAAATGTTATGTACCTTCTCTGAAAGCTAGATGGTCCAATGACCTAAGAAATCCAGTTTATTTTTTCTCCATGGTATTCCTCCTAGAAGAACACCCTTACATAAGAGTAGCATCTTATTTCAATGGTAAATGAGAGAGAACCCAAAGGCCTCCAATAACGACACCAACTAAATGGATTAGAGCATATGCGAGAGAGAAGGAGAAGGAGTTCATAGAAATGTTTGATTCAAATGGGGAGCCTATGTTCAATGATCCAGAATTCTTCGACACCTATGTTGAGAAATTTCCCATTGGGATGAAAAGGAAATCCATGTTTTATAACCTCCCATATTGGGAGCATATTAATATTACCCACTTATTAGATCCCATGCATATATTTAAAAATGTTTCATGTTCTTTATGGAGGCACATATAATCCAAACAAAGTGACACATTAGATGTTAGGAAATATCTTATTACTTCAAAAACTAAAAAGAAACACTGTCCAAGACAATTAGAAAGTACAGCATCAGAGGCAGGTATTGGTCCCTCTAATTCATGGTATTTCAAAGAAGGTGATGTCCCATGGATTTTAAAAAAAATGACATTTGTTTGGCAAAGGAAGTTATAATGGGTGTGAGGGTGCCATATTCATATGGGTCTTCACTACGATGTTGGTTCATCGTAGATGACCATTTGTTAGGGTTGAAATCGCATGACCATTTGAATCTTCTAAGAGTACGTATAATATCAAAAGCATGATTTTGTTATTTTTTATATTAATAAATTTTATCCCATGCAGGGATCACAAAATATAACTAATTTTATATATTATTTCACTTGTTTATAACTTTGTTGTGTCATTATCCTTTTTTCATGTGTGGGTGTGTGAAACATGACTTCCCTCAAGACCTAGGACATGCCATATCTAAATTATCTGCATTTTAACATTGGATCGTGGTTGCATCACGTTAAAGGAGATTCATGTGGCTAGCATTCCACGGTGGTGTCAAGAGATAGTTGATATTGTTTGTATGTTTGAGAAGAAATTGTTCAAGAGTTTCATGGACTTGTAGGTTCATCTTCCAATCCACCTATTAGATGAGTTTAAATTTGCTGGGGTGGTTTCTTGTTGTTGGATGTTCTTCTTAGAGAGGTACACGAAGAAAATGAAAGGTTTTGTTTGACAAAGGGAAAAACCTAAGGGGTCTATGGCAGAGGGGTACCTATCGTATGAGCCTTTCTATTATGCCAGTGAGTACATCAAGCAGATTGAAAAGAGAGCAGGTGTGGTGATTTGGGACGATGAAAGGGATGAAGACAAAAGAGAAGGGGAGTTTCTCCAAATGAAAGGAAAATAACGCTTCATAAAGAGTAAGCGACTTATAATTTTTCAAATTTACACGAAGTAAATATCCATGTTGAACTTTGATATAATGTATATTTTGATCTCTATGTACTATATAATGCCAGTTTGATTTCATCAATGAATGCTGAAATTGAAGCAATCAATAAATTCATTCTTTACAATTATGAGGCGACACAACCGTGGGTCGCATTGTACTAACAAAATAGGATGAAATGGGATAGTGACATGAACGCATTTAGATGATTGAATGGTACAAGTGTGCCTTATCCTGATCATTTAAAAGAAAATATGCCAAAAATATGCCCCAACAGTTGGGTTTCTAACCAAGTCAGAGAGAAATACAGTGCAACCGGTCATTACCTGCGTGCTGAAGAGGGTGCACTAAATGTAGGGACTGGGTGCACCAACTTGGTAATAATCTATTTAATTTATATTTACATTTAAACTTAATAATGCACCTTTCAAATGTAATTACATCTATATTTCATATCTTAACTATTGGGTTATTATAAGACACATGACACTACGATTGTTTGACCTTTTTATAGGTTCATTTATTGCCATCTATGTGGGCATACAGACACCATTTTTGCACAGAAAATTTTGATGATGGACACATGACACAACACTGTGGAGTGGAGGTTGGGTTTGATCAATCTACTCGATCTAGCCACTATGATAAAAACCTAGTACAGGGGACGTTAGGTTATATCAGAAATATGTAAGAGATCATTGAAGTGGATTTTTCTTCTTTCCAATGTGTTATTTTTAGGTGCAAGTGGTGGGAAACCTTTGATCGCAATAATGTAAAGGAAGATTGCGATAGTAGGCTGATATGTGTCAACTCTAGAAAGATGTGGGATGAAGTTAAGGAGCCCTATGTTTTCCCAAAAAACTACAAACCAGGTGTTTTTTTACCCATATGTGTTTGATAGGGATTGGTGATTCATATTGTGACATGACCCTAGATCAAAACATACTTTTTAGAGAAATAGTGTTATCATGCCATGCGAGCTCGAAGATAATGAGGGTGATCATGAGAATCGAGAGTGATATGGTACATGTGTTATTTCATCAATATTTATACTTTTTAAAATGGGTTTTGATAAAGAAGAGGAATTAATTACCTTATAACTTATAAGACTCTTTTTTTTGAAACATTATAATATGTATTTTCAATCAATTGGTAATTTACATTGTGTTAATGTTAAAATCAATATTTCACTTGATAATTTGCAATTACGTTGATCCAAAAATTGCATTATTTTATAAACTTTATTATGTTACAAAAATTCATATTATTCTAGATTTATTATTTTACAATTATTTACAATTTTACTAATTTACAAATTTAAAATTTTTAATAAAATCATTTCACATTTATACAATTAAAAGTTTCACAATAATACAATTAAAATTTTACAAATATTTTACATACAATTACAATTAGAATTAGAATTAAGAATTATAATTACAGTTACAATTTTACAATTTCACATACAATTAAAATTAAAATTACAATTACAGTTTTAGAATTTTACATACAATTACAATAAAAATTAAAATTTTACAATTACAATCATTTCACTATAATAGAATTAAAATTTCATAAATATTTTACATACAATTAGAATTAGAATTAGAATTACAATTACAATTACAATTTTACAATTTCACCTACAATTATAATTAAAATTACAATTACAATTGCAATTTTACAATTTCACATACAATTACAATTACAATTATAATTTTAGAATTTTGCATAAAATTTATAATTACAATTACAATTTTAGAATTTTACATATATACTATTACAATTACAATTACAATTACAATTACAATTTTAGAATTTTACTTACAATTAAAAGTACAAATACAATTTTACAATTAAAATCATTTCACGCTAATAAAATTAAAATTTTACAAATATTTTACATACAATTATAATTAAAATTAAAATTGCAATTACAATTACAATTACAATTTTCAATTTTAGATACAATTACAATTAAAATTAAAATTAAAATTACAATTTTACAATTTTACCTACAATTATAATTAAAATTACAATTACAATTACAATTTTACAATTTTTTATTTTTTATTTTTTATTTTTTATTTTTATTTTTTATTTTTATTTTTTTTCTGAATTGGACTAATTCTATTAATCGAAAATATGATACAAGATGGTGATACAATCAAGAGAGACAGAGAACCGGCAATGATAGGACTATCAACCTCGGTTCCGGAGAAGTGATGCAAGCAAAGAACAACAACCAAAAACTGGAACGCTGAAATACTGATCTCTACCCAGAATGGGTAGAAGTCTCAACACGAAGCTTTTTCCCTTTCCTTTTTGTGACTTTGACCCACCCATCCAGGGGCGAATGAGCAACAACAACTTGAAGACTGGGGATCTCCGAGGGGGGCCCCTCCTTTTCTGAATCAGAGGAGGAGGTCAAATGCGCACGTTTCTGGGAGATGGCTAAATCGGAGGGCTGTACCGGTCCATCGTTGGAAAGAACCCCAGCTTGAGGGGCCTGTTCCAAATCAGCGTCGCTGGCTTCATCTTCAGAGCTAGAGGAATCAGAATCCACGACTGGAGGTGGAGAGCAGGGAGCCCATCGTTTGGATTTGTGCTTGGAGAGGTTATCCTTTTTCTTTTTTGCCGAGAGAGAAGGGCAGGTGGACTTCAGATGCCCGGTTTGGTGGCAATGTCGACAGCGGAAGGCAATATTTTCGTAATCTAATGTCTGGGTCCAGACATTCGTTTATCTTGAGAATGATTTGGTCTGGAAGCCCCTTACTTAAGTCCAATTCCACACATATTCTGGCATAAGTGTAGAGCCCTGTTGTTTCCCTCCTGTAATCCCCCGTAATGAAACTGCCCAAGGTGTTGCCTATAGCTTTGTAGACTGCAACATGCCATAAGTGGACAGGTAGGTTTGGAAGTCTGATCCATACCGGAGTCCTGGTGATGACTGCAGTTGCCGGATCAAAATCTGGAAACCAAGTAGTTAAGCAGAGTCCAGCAGTTCCCATGAACCAAGGGCCTTCTTCCAAAGCCTTTTCATAATGCTTGCTGTCATTAAAAAGCACAATGAAATATCCTTTTGAACATAAACTGAACTTACAATGACGTGTCCAGTTTGCATGAATCCAGTCATAAAGGTCCTGAGATCGCGGCCATAGTCCGTTGAACCTGCAAATGATGGCTCTTTCTGCAAATTCTTGAAGTTGATTTACAGGATCTGCATGGGTGATTTTGACAGAGGGAACTTCCTCTAACTTGTTAACCAAAAAAGGCTTGGATTTAAGGGTTTCCTAGGGTTTGGGGATCTCGGAATGTACTGCATCTTTGTAAGAGAAGGGTGGAGCAGAGGACGACTGTCCCACTGCACCCCCTCTCAAACGAAGGGTTAACACCAAGGAGCTGTTCCTGTTAATGCTGTAAGAAGAAATGGGAAAATGGTCTTCAAGTTGTTTACCTTGAAAGAGAAGTCTTTGAGGGCCTGGAGGGATCCCAATCCGCCGTTCTAGATCCAGCTTGAGATCCAGCACCAAATCTGAAGAACTGACCCAGTGCAGGATGGTATTGCCTCTTGGTTGAGAAATCTGGATCTGAAAGGAGTCAAGGAGGGGCCTGGACACAGTGCCAGGGTCTCGCTTGCTTCCTAGGGCAGATCTGTTATGGCGATGATAGGGAGGGGATCTCTCCCTGGATGCTTTTGCAGGCATGTCTGGCGAGATTGAGAAGCTGAACCGCTGCGAGCTTGCAGCAGAGGTGAGATCTGATGGGTTTTCAGAGTAGATCTTGTTTGCTTTTACAATTTTACAATTTCACATACAATTACAATTATAATTATAATTTTAGAATTTTACATAAAATTTATAATTACAATTACAATTTTAGAATTTTACATATATACTATTACAATTACAATTACAATTTTAGAATTTTACTTACAATTAAAAGTACAATTACAATTTTGCAATTACAATCATTTCACACTAATAAAATTAAAATTTTACCAATATTTTACATACAATTATAATTAAAATTAAAATTGCAATTACAATTACAATTACAATTTTCAATTTTAGATACAATTACAATTAAAATTACAATTACAATATTTACAATTATAATTTTACAATTTTACATATAACTACAATTACAATTATAATTTTACAATTACAATCATTTCACATTAATACAATTAAAATTTTACAAATATTTTACATACAATTACAATTACAACTACAATTACAATTACAATTTTACAATTTCACATAAAATTACAATTAAAATTACAATTACTTTACAATTACGATTTTAGAATTTTACATATAATTAGAATTAGAATTAGAATTTAACAATTTTACATATATACAGCTACAATTAATGTTACAATTACAATCATTTCAGAGAAAATTAAATATTACAATTGCAATTAAAATTTTACAAATATTTTACATACAATTACAATTACAATTTTATAATTTTACATACAATAAGAATTAGAATTACAATTTTAAAATTTTACATATATACAATTATAGTTAAAGTTACAATTACAATCATTTCACAATAAATTAAATATTAAAATTACAATTAAAATTTTGCAAATATTTTACATTCAATTACATCTAAAATTAAAATTACAAATAGAATTACAATTTTACAATTTTACATACAATTAGAATTAAAATTTCAATTACAATCACGACATAATATTTAATCAAAATCATAATTTAATATTAAATTAAATAAACGTCACACTTATGATAACCATCATACAAACATCATATTCGACTAAAAAGCACATTCAAATTTGCTAACATCATCTAATCATCGTGATCATGATCCTCTAACAAAACACAATTAGCATTGTATACCATCATCACAACACAAACATCAAATATACATCTCATGTCAACTAACTACTATCAGATACACATCTATCTACAAGCTGCACATTAAATGAACATATCTAACATAACCTAACAATATACACACCATGATGATCACCAACATGTAAATTAAGTACAACTGCAACATGAACATAAAATAGATAGAATATATATATATATATATATATATATATATATATATATATATAATGTAAAAAATATAAAACTGTAATATAAATGTCAAATATCAGCTGGTGGTACATCATCAACAATAGTACTAATTGAGGCATGCTCAGTTAATGGTGCAGCCTCGACAAGCTCAGATAGATGCTGATCATCATGTGCCTGCTGATCTGGTGGTGTCTCATGTTGATCAAGATCAACTCTTGGCTGCTCATGATGACTCAACATGGTCGATGGTCCAACCTGCTCATAATCATGAGTACCGCACTGGATGCTGTAGGTTGTTGACTCGACGTGGATGGTCCAACTTTCTCTCCATCATGACTATTGGTCAATGATGCAAGATGCACATCTAAGGTGCGAGGTGAATAATGATCACTCCCTTGCTCGTGATCATCAGATAATGCGTCGTTGCTTAACTATCGACATATTGTGTCTTGACCATGCCTACGTTGAACGGCCCTCCTCAATAGCATAGCTAAGCTCGTAGCTCCTACAACATGCGACATCAAGGTGAACATGTCACGTGACATGCCTCTCCACATCTGTACCATCCTAGCATCAGGCTGTATCTCTCTCATAGTGGCAGGCCTGACTTCCACCTTCACAAAAAGTGCACAGAGTTGGTCACCCAACTCCATCCTCAATCTGTCAGGCCTATGCCTAGAAAAAGCCGGTACCGGTGCACCATGAGGACCAGGTCTATCTACACTGTCCTGATCCTCGGCATCTGCCATATCCTGATCATCATCAGGATCTACACCTTGATCATTTGGTGGTGGTGTTACACTGAAATTTGTCACCATGACATTTTAGTACTCCCTTATAAGTCTACAACATCAAAGTTCCTAAATTCAAGCCTTGAAATTAAGAGAAAAAGCTCATAAAAGTCTTAAAAACACTTGTACCGCACTTTCTCTTAGTATTTCCTGTGGTGCCACACCTTTTGGCTATAAATAATGCGGAGCCAAACACACTTTTTATTCATTAAGGGTGCGGAACCCTGTAAAAAGTAAAGCAAAGGCGAAAAGTAACATTTAGAAGCCCAGCAGTAAAATCTGGAAGCTTCTAGAAGCAGTAATCTGGTCGAAGGTTCACTCCTATCATGTATGTTCATTCCTCCATTATGGGAGCCTACCCCTTGGTTTATGGAGCCCAATCCCTTCAAAGGACAATTTTATCCCTTCCTATGTGGAACCATAACCTCCTCTTTTTTCCTATAAATTGAAGCCATAGTGCAGCTTCAAGGGTTACAATTGATGAGTTAGACTTGGAGAATTTTTGCGGAGAAATGCTATGAAAACTCATACTCTCATAACCATCATTATATGGGAATGATTACACACCCATGTGACTTTAGTTGAGAGAGTGCAAGGCTTGTCAGAGTAAAGGAAACACCCGTTACGGACACCAGGAAGGCCTGTATGACATCAAGGCAGACACGATTGTAAGGCTCTTCTTTATTTAAGTTAATACAGATGAATATTGTTTTCTCAATGGGTTATTTAATTAATTATCTCATTTCTTGAATTCCTTGTTCATCTTGATGGATGTTTGATTCATGAATTGATTTATTATACACGCGCTTTTGATCTTTTCTTTTGTTGGTGATTGCAGATCCTTGACGACGACTTTCTTCAAGCCACTGGAAAGAAGAACAGCGCTGGACTACAAGTAGGTTTCTAAAACCATGTTATAATTAATTCCATGTCAAACAATATCTAGAGAAAATAGTTTTTATTTGTCCGTTTTTTTCTAGATGTCTGTAGGACACTTGGGAGGTCTGTCTTGTCCGCAAGAATGACTTATCTGTCCAACAAAATCATGACTCCACTGGGGAATGGATTTTGAACTTTTATTTCTTTTATTTTTGACTTGTGAATCCATTGTTCTGATTTTGATTGATTGATACTGGCTTGGGTGAATTATTCCTACAAAATCCCAGAAAAGTGCTTTAGAGTTTTTTAATTTTCTTTTAGTTTTCTAGTAACCACACTTTTCTTTACAGTGCGGGCATCTCCTCTCTTTTCTTGTATAAACGGTGTGGGACTGCACCTTCTTACATTGAAACCTGCAGACCCTATGAAATTTTTTAGAAAACCTTAAAATTCTCTTTTCTGGATCAATTTGTTAGATTCTCAGTGTATACCCAGACTTGTATTTTATGTCAGAAAGCCTTGTGTGAATTTCTTTTCAACAATTTTACAATCTCATCAGTCTCTGTTATATTAATTGGGTGTTTTGAGTTTCTTTTTTGGAGAAATTCTTAATTTTATTTCCTTTGGTCATTACTTCGAGGTTTGTCTCAGTCTCTTATCTTAAATTGTGTATGAGTGTTAATCGCCTTTGAGTGTTTTTGTTTTTGGATCTTTGGAACTCTCACCCAATTTTATTTACTTACACTTGATTTGTTCTTAGATTACATTTGAATCATCTTGTGTTTGAGAATTCTCTTGCATAGATCACATTTGCATAATTAGAATTCTCATTTTCAGAATATGAATGAAAAATGTGCATAGATTACATTTGCATACTTTTCAAGTGAATTGTGCATAGATTACAACTGTGTAGTTTACATTCTGAAAAATCAATCGTAGATTTAGATCAGTTTCTTTAATTTGAATTTACATGTTCTTATGCTTTTTTTAAAAATACAAAAATAAAAAAATATAGAATTGATTAGCATTAGTTTTTCTTGATGAAATTATTGCATTACAAAATGTTTATATTTTCTCTTATTGATCAAGTTTTTGCATTGTTGGAAGTGAATGGAAACTCTCTCCATACTTTAGTTAGGATTCATCGAATTGAAAAGATTACATTATCATATTCGATTGCATTCAGTTTTGGGTCGGGTCATAACACCATTGGTTTCATATCCATTTACCCTTTGAGTAATAACAGCCTAAATAACACAACGCTTAATTAAAATTTATCTAGAAATTTTTACATTTTTAGGTCTCTTTCCACCAACATAGCTCAGGCTAGTGTCTTGGAATAGTTTTTAGTTAACTCTCCAAGACAGCAAAACAAACAAGTAGTCGATCTTCTGGTAGGAAAAATTCCAATTGTTGCATGCATGCTATGGGAAGCTCCTTCTAAAGGAGTGAAGCATGAGATCATATCCGAACCAGTGAGGTAATAAATCCTTCTTCATTGGGAACGATAGAAGATATACACATATTAACAATGGTAAGCCTTGGATTGACCATTGTCGAGGAGCCTGGGGTCACTTGTCCATAAAACTTGGATTATGTCAAGGAGCCTTCAAGGGGATTGAGCTTTGTTACTCTGCCTTTGCGTGTGTGTCGGATCGTAGACTATTCCCCCAGGTATATTTGTTTATGTTGGTAAACTTAGTGGCCATAAACTATAGGATTCTTTCCCAAGGTGACGGTGGAGGGAAGATCCTACTGTACCTGGAGCAGACATTGGCTAGACTCACTTGGACTCTCCGGAGGGTTATCTTCACTCGAGATGGTATAGTGGAGAAACTTGCACTGGTATGTTTCATTAAGCAAGTTTCGGGGTAACTATTCCAACCACCATTTCTATATTAAAATTCTACGATGTTGGATTTCATCACCAACTAGTGTTTTTAGTGCGGGAATCTACTGTTTTTATGTGGTTTGACTCCTAGATTTGATAGCGCATGTTCATTTCTTTGTTTTTTCTTTTATAAACCATAGGTTTGAATTGTGAATTGTTAATTTTAGTTTTAAATTGTTAATAAAATTCACTGAAGTTGAATCTAATGGCAATTGTTCCAAAATTTACCAACCAAGGAACCACTCTTAATGAGAATCCTAGTACTTTTCCTTGATTTGGAAATTTTGGTCCTCCTTATATGGCTACATTGTCATTACCTGGATTTACAATAGGTTTACCGATATTCTTATTTTCAACTTCGTTGGCCCTGAATACTCCAATTGTTCCACCTCAACCAGATGCTTCACCTCAATAGAGTTCACCATCTCAACATCACCAACCTTATGTTGAACCTTTACCTTCTTCACCCAATATGTCTTCCTCCCTTTCTTCCTCTTCACTTGGTAAAAGCCTTGATGCTAGTAACCAAGTGGCCAAGAAGAAGAAGAAAGGGAAAAAGAAGAAGAAGCAAGATAAGAAATAATTCAACCAGTCAACCATGGCTGTGAGTGTTAGTAATGTTGAGGAAACCTCCAACATGCATCGTAAAACCAAATTCCCTTGCAACCTTTGTAAGGGTGACCAATTCCTTATCAATTTTCCTGGTATTCCTAAGGTTTTAGAAGTATAGTCAAAAAAATCTCATCAACTTACCATTGATCCATCAACCAGTGATAGTCAGGTTCCTGGGAAAAAGGGTAAAGTTAGGTTTCCTTGTAGGTTATGCAATGTGAGTCATCAAACTCACATTTTCCCTCACATGGATGAACCCTCAAAATTGTTGGAAAACCTTACTGCTCCACAGCAAGAATTTCCAACTGGTTACCGTCAACTTTCTCCCAGCCTACCGTCAACTTTCTCCCAGCCTACCGTCAACTGTCGAAGCGATTGATCTAATTCCAAGTACAGTCGATCCCACTCTTCCATTGAAGAGTGAAACTCATATCACTCAGGTTGATGATCCATTAGTTGATCAAGTGGTAGATTCGATTTCACATTCAGTCGATCCCACTCTCCCTATAGAGAGTGAACTTCATACTGCTCTGGTTCTTCTTGTTACATCAGATTCTTCTACGCCATGGGGCATTTCACCCATTTCTACAGAACCCCCTCCAAGTACCGAGGTCTTTTCCTTTGATTGGAATAGACTAACAGAACCTCGTCTTCCTTCTTCCTTCCCTTTCCAAATAATTGTGTAGGCTTGTCGTAAGAATATATGCCACACACATGTAGATGAAGGTGCTTCTGTTAGTATTTTATCCTCAACTGCTTGGAAAGATTTGGGTTCCCCTCACCTTGTGCATGTTACGCAGAATCTGAAAGCTTTTAAGAGAACCATTAGTGAACCTTTAGGGATCCTTCCTAAGTTTTCTATTACTTTGGAAGGTAAAACTGTATGTATTGATCTTATGGTAGTTCAAGCCCCCTTGGATTTCAATTTACTCCTTGGGCAAGACTATTTTTATGCAATGAAAGCTATCATATCGACACTCTTTTGTGTGATGTCTTTCCCTCACAATGGAAACATTGTGACTATTGACCAAATTTCATTCTCTTGTCTTGATTTGAATACCAATAACCCGACACCCCTAAAAGTTCCTTTTACTCAAGTGGTATCTACCCCGCCATGGGTTAATTATGTGGCAACCAGTCCCATGTTTTCAGTTACCGATATAAGCGAGTCTCTCACTATTTGCTCGACTTCCTTTGACTTCGATCCAGTAATTGACATGAAACAATATATGGGATTATTTGAACGTGATGTTCCTATCCATTTTGTGTCCCTTGAAATGTGTTCCTTCCAGATAATTGCTCTTCCATCTGATGAAGACCTTTTGGAAGCCATGATCAAGGAGTGTCCCTTGACATGTCTTTCTTCCAGTTGGAAGCCATGACAGGGTCACCACGAGCAAATTTCCTTTTACTGTGTCAACCTCGTTAAAAAGTGAAACATATAGCGTGAGGAAAGTTCCTTTTACTGTGTCAACCTTGTTAAAAAATGAAACATGTAGGTGAGGATAGTTCCTTGTCCTGTGCCAACCTCGTTAAAATATGAAATAGGTTCTTAGAGGAGAGTTCCTTTTACTGTGTCAACCTCGTTAAAAAATGAATCAGTGATAGATGAGGAGAGTTCCTTTTATTGTGTCAACCTCATTAAAAAATGAAACAAGTCTGGCGAGGAAAGTTCCTTTTACTGTGTCAACCTCGTTAAAAAATGAAACAAGTCTAGCGAGGAAAATTCCTTTTACTGTGTCAACCTCATTAAAAAATGAATCAGTAGGTAGATTGTGGAGAGTAGATTGATAGATTAGAAATAAGTAGTTTCTGAGGATGGTTCCTGTTTCTTATTCAACCTCATGAAAAAATGAATAAGGTGTGAGGAGAGTTCCTATTACTGTGTCAACATCGTTAAAAAATGAAACATGTTGCCATGAGGAAAATTCTTTTACTGTGTCAACCTCGTTAAAAAATCAAAGAGACCCATGAGGATAGTTCTTTTCCTGTGTCAACCTCATTAAACAATGAATCAGTAGGCATGTAGGTACATTAGAAATAGTAGTTTATGAGGATAGTTCCTTTTACTGTGTCAACCTCGTTAAAAAATGAAACATGTCACTATGAGCATAGTTCTTTTCCTGTGTCAATCTCGTTAAAAAATGAAACAAATCCTCTCCTATTCAAGTCGAGTCTTTCATCCCATCTCGTAAATGAACCTTCATTTCATCCAAATTTTAGTAACTAGTAGTCTACTTAGTTGAATGAAATGAAGCTTGGGGGGCAGGAGCTCTAGCAAGTTACGCTTGGGGGGCATTCAAAACTTATCTCAAGAAAACTTTTCCTATGTTTCAAGCTTGTGTAAAAATGAAACCACTCTCAAGCATGATTTTTCTTTTGTTTCAAGCTTGTGTAAAAATGAAACAAACCTATCTAAAGCATAGTTTTTCTCTGTTTCAATCTTTTATAAAAATGAAACCTATCTTGAGTCCATTTTAGTTATTATTTTCAAGACTCGTTAAACTCATGAAAATCCAAAGATTATTTTGCAATCTTTTATTCTCATAAAACACATGAAAATGCCAAGTTCTTTCTGTCTTTTCCTGCTCGTAAATTAAATTGAAAGTCGGCCACATGAGTACATTTTTATCCCTTTTTCGAACTCGTTAAAACTTATGAAAAAAGTGAAATATGGAGTCCTCTTTTAAGCCCTATTCAAACTCTCTAAAAATGAAAATATTTCTGAGTACTTGACTATTCGAACTCATTAAAGTAAATGAACGGTCCTCCCTTTAGTATAAGTTTACCCCTTTTCTGAACTGAAATGGACTATTTACGAAAAAGGTATATGTCGACTAATTATGGTCAATAGATTTCTCTCTTGCATTATTTTATCCTTCGGTCCCGAGAGACTAAATCTACGGAAATGTACACCCATGGAGATTTCTTAAGTTTTTTCTTCTGACTCCCTAAAAATGAAAAACACCGAGTTTCTCCTATACTGGACTCATTAAAATTTAACAGTAAAGGACTTGTCATTTTCAAACAGGAACATACTACTCCTTCTTAGGGTTTGATTTTAAACTAAGTTGGACTCATCGGAAGGATGAGCTTATAAACAAGCAAATGTTATCCTCCTCAAGCTTGTCAAAAATAAAGAGGCACTTGCCATAAATGGTGGGGGAAAAGAGAGAAAAAAAAATTCATTTGTTACACTTTGATTTGTAAAAGCATTACACCACTCTTGAACACGACACTTTTTGTCACACTTCTACCTGGGTTGGGAAATCCTTTGCCTATCAGTTAATCAAATCAATTGAAGGTCTTCAACCGGTTTCTGGGTATTAGCTTAGGGAAACTGTCATGAAACCATCTGCAGTGTTGTTATGTGTTCTAGAGGTCAGTCAAATAAACCATTCATATGCAAACACTTGTCTCCATTTGCGTTGACCATCCTTGAGTCAGTCCTTGCAAAAAATTTCTTCAAAACTTTATTTATGGTTTCGTGTTGTGAGCTTTCTTACGACGGATCGCTTTCTATTGAAGACAACTCATCATCTATGAATTTGATCTAGAATCCTTCAATACTTTGGAATCTACATTCCTTAATGGCAGGTTTCTCGCCTTCAATGACAGGTTAAATCATTGACCTTCGATCGAACAATTCTGTGAAATTTTTGACTTCAGATAATTTATTCACATTCCATGGATTGTACTGAGTACTTTGAGAGCCATTCTCATTATTGGTGGTTTCTCTCACACTTGTTAACAATTCACATCATTGACTAGTAATCAAGTGGTTTCTACCATGTTCGACTTCAACACATTTAATCACATGGATAGAACCATACTAGCTTGAGAAGCAGAAATCAAGACCCTGGATCTAGTTTCCACCATCTAGGCGGTGAGGAGTTTTATTATTCATTATGCAGTGGACGATTCATTACAGATGGCTATGTCCACGTTGTGTCTACACTATTGATGTAATATTAAAATAATTTCTGTATCAGAACAAGTTTAGTTAGTTTTCATCTGAGTATGGGAATGCATACCTCAGTGATGATATATATGTCTATGTGTTGCGTTGAATGTTTTTATAGGGTTTCGAGTGGGGTGTCCACAAGATGATCCTTGAAATGATAAAGCACATCACTCTTCGAATATTCTCAGACTTCGCGCTTTAGGGGGCAATCTGTTACACTGAAATTTTTCACCATGACATTTTAGTACTCCCTTAGAAGTCTACAACATCAAAGTTCCTAAAGTAAAGCCTTGAAATTAAGAGAAAAGCTCATAAAAGTCTTAAAAACACTTGTACCGCACTTTCTCTTAGTATTGCCTGCGGTGCCACACCTTTTGGCTATAAATAATGCGGAGCCAAACACAATTTTTATTCATTAAGGGTGTGGACCCTTGTAAAAAGTAAAGCAAAGGCTGAAAGTGACATTTAGAAGCCCGACAGTCAAATCTGGAAGCTTCTAGAAGCAGTAATCTGGTCGAAGGTTCGTTCCTATCATGTATGTTCATTCCTCCATTATGGGAGCCTACCTCTTGGTTTATGGAGCCCAATCCCTTCAAAGGAGAATTCTATCGCTTCCTATGTGGAACCATAACCTCCTCTTTTTTCCTATAAATTGAAGCCATAGTGTAGCTTGAAGGGTTACAATTTATGAGTTAGACTTGGAGAATTTTTGAGGAGAAATGTTGTTAAAACTCATACTCTCATAACCATCATTATATGGGAATGATTACACACCCATGTGCTTTTAGCTGAGAGAGTGCAAGGCTTGTCAGAGTAAAGGAAACACCTGTTTCGGACCCCAGGAAGGCCTGTATGACATCAAGGTAGACACGGTTGTAAGGCTCTTATTTATTTAAGTTAATACAAATGAATATTATTTTCTCAATGGGTTATTTAATTAATTATCTCATTTCTTGAATTCCTTGATCATCTTCATGGATGTTTGATTCATGAATTGATTTATTATACAGGTGCTTTTGATCTTTTCTTGTGTTGGTGATTGCAGATCCTTGACGATGAATTTCTTCAAGCCACTGGAAATAAGACCAGTGCTGGATTACAAGTAGGTTTCTAAAACCCTATTATAATTAATTCCATGTCAAACAATATCTAGAGAAAATAGTTTTTATTTGTCCGTTTGTTGCTAGCTATCCATAGGACAATTGGGAGGTCTGTCTTGTCCGCAAGAATGACTTATCCGTCCAGCAGGTAGTGACATCTTATTGCCATCAAATGACCCAATGTCCATAAAATATATATAAATACATAAAAATAATTAGACAATTTAATTAAATAGTTTAATAAAAACAAGTTAAAAAATATGTTAGAATAAATTTAAATGAAAAAAGTAATATTACCTCTATCATCCGACGGCTCACCATCTGTGAAAAGGATGTTGGCACACCCTCGCCAATCCAAACCAGTATATGGACAATGGACGAGAACGAAGGGATGCTAATCAACACTAGCTAGAAAATCCAGTGCATCATGTGATATCCTCGTAGAAAACTCCGACTCACCCCTCTTGGGCATCATATATCTCAAAAATTTCATCTGTACATGCAGCCTCGGCCTACGAGGCTACCAAACAAAAGTAGGCCTTGTTTCTATAAACCTCTCTAAAAATAAACAAAATACCTCTGAAGAAAAATTGAAGTTCACCCTCCCTTGTGCCTGAGCATGACATCTATCTAAATCTGTACAAAACTGTTGCAAAAAATGGCAGACCACCTCACAAGTCGTGGCTCCTGTAATAAATAATAAAAATAAAATAGAAGTGGTCATCTAATGAATTTCCTTTCACTGGTATGGTGTGCAATGGTTGAAATAAATAGTGAGAGACACCTCACCTCCTCTCTACTAAACGAAGCAATATGTAACTAACCTCCAGAGACCTGAAAATCTGAAGGAGACAATATATCCATGCTAATGTATCTTTGGGAGTACACCAACTGACTCCCTACTGCATATCCAACCAGGACCCTTGGGAGCGAGGGAAAATCCACCCCTCTCCTCGATAGGCCAATAATGAAATAGATGTCCTCATTAGTGGGCACGTACCACTGGTTAGGACAAACTCGAAAAGCCTGTAGGTGGGCATTCCACCCGCGGATAAGATATCGCAAAAACACACCATGGCCCTTTAGGGATGTAGCCTCCTTATAGAACTTGAGGAGGCCTATCTACCTTAGGAGCCCCTGGGTGGCTATTGTAATAGGGTGAGGGTACATATCTCGCTCCATCTCTCATGCCTCCCACAGGCAAACAATGCTATACTGGTCCGCCTATTGTTGCTCTTGTTCCCTCTCTTCTCTCTTTTCACATTGCTGAATGATTGACATATTAAATAAAATTTTTTAATTAAATGATACATGTATTTAGGAATATACAGATATAATTTTCTTTTAAAAAACCAAAAAAAAAAAAGTTGGTGCGCCACAAAATAAGCATGCACTGGTAACGGTGCGTCTTTTTTTTTGTCGCGCACCGGAGGTGATGCACTTGAAAATTTTCATTGCAGTGGAGGCAGTGCACTTGAAAATTTTTATTACGCCACCTTCCTGGCATTGTAATAAGGTCAAAATTATCGTCGTATCACAGACTACACCGTTGACTATGTACCAGTGTCGAAAGGGTGGTGCACTGACCAAACTATACGCCCCACAACGTATAGTTTAGGAAGCACACCGCCCTCCTCACATAGCTACATAGTCAATGGTGCATTCATTTACATGACTGCACCATTGACTATTACAAGTTTGGGGGGGTCGGGGGTGGTGCACTAACAAAATTACCTGCCCTGAGGCAGATAGCTCTGTCAAGGCACCACATTCCTGCAATTCGACATGGTCAATGGTATGACCTGGTAACTGAACGCACCACACTATTTTTAATTTAAAAAAATCACAGTGTGCCATTTTTGTATCGCCCTAGAAATAGTGTGAATACCGTTGGCCCCGGTCGTGGTGCAGCCTGTAAATATATAGGCAGCACCACGAACTAGTGCGAGCTGAATGGCTCGAGTGCACCGCGCAAGATTTGCTTTTTTTAAATAAGGTGAAGTTTAAGCTAATTTAGAAGACTAATATGCTAAAAGGTTTAATTATGGAAAAACAGGGAAAATACCTGTACAATTTCTTGTCGAGGAGGCATATTCACTATAGAATTTTCAAAACTAAATTTTCCCACCGTTTTGCAAAATTCAAAATGGATATGGTGGGCAATGGACATCAGCAGTGCATACAATGGGAACACCGATGGTAGGGCGCCTCACACAAGGTAAATTTGCACCGATGCTTGAGAGCTCCGGAGCACTGAAAAGTGAAAAATGCAAATTTTTCATCGTAATTTTTTATTTATTTAACCTTGTTCTAGTGTGCGGGTTTTATAGGTGCACCGATGTAGTTTATTGAGACCACACCAGGCTATTTCAGCTTTGGCGCGGGGTTTTAGGATGCATCGGTGCGGAATATTTGTAAATCACTGGTGCACTACAATAATGAGACGCACCAGGCAGGTTTTTACCGACCGCACAGTTTCTCGGTGTGCCAATGTTTTGTGTGTATTGATGCTTTCTCTAGTTGAATGCAGCGATGTGGTTTAGGATGATAAACGCACCGGAAGAAAAACATCTGCAAAAAACTCCACCCTCCAACCTCCTCAAGTAACCTCCACTACAAATTGATTTTTGGGCTATTTTTATAAGGGGTTCCTCAAAAAAATCCGCTAGAGGGTCTTTTCCTTGTAGTGTTATGTGATAAAAGTCTATAAATTTGTAGAAATTCTTTAAATAGATGCATATTAGAAAAAAAATTATGTAAATAATTTGAAAGGAAGAAATTTTATCTTAATTTACCATTATAATTTTGTATTTGTGAAGGTAATGCATTATGAATCTACCAAACAGATTTAGGATAAGCTTCACAGCATCTCTAAAGGAAACGAAAAGGTAAAAAGGGCCAAACTTCAAAATTGTAGAATGAAATTTTAAATTTTAAATATGTATGAAGAATCAGGCGTTATGGAGTTCTTCTCTTCATTATATGAGGTTGTCAATACTATTAAAAAATTTGTGTGAAAGATTTGAAGAATTAGCAATTTTTTAAAAGACTTTGAGATCACTTCCATTAAGGTTCAATAAAAATGTTTCATCTATTGAGGAAATGAAAGATAACAAAAATTTGAAGATAGAAGTAAAGCATGGAAAACTCATTATATATGATATAAAAATGGTAAAAGAGATTACATCAATCAACCTTCAAAGAATTAAAGAAAACAAGAGAACATAGGGACCATCATCTCTCAATCCCAGTATTAGATGAAGAAGAAGCTCAATTTATGAGAGATATGAAAAGAGGTTCTAGAAGATATAAATCTAACATTTAAATATTTTATTTGTGTTAGAATATGCAATTATGATTCAAAATTTCCATAAGGGAAATTGGATGATAGTGATGATGAAAAAGAACATAGAAATGGAGGAAATTTTCCTAAAATTAGGAAGGGAAGATCTCTTAATAAGAGAAGTTTCCATTTGAACGAATATGTAAGATAGTGATGAAGATGCATCTCATGAAGATTAATAATAATTGATACTCATGTCCTTGGGAAATTAGAAAGAGAAATCAGATGCAGTGCAATCTATCTCGGAAGGAGCCATCAAAGAAAATGTAATCTTCTAGTCTATTTCAGCTGTGGTAATGAAGGTCATTTTACCTGTAGATTTTTATATGAAAAATATTAAGGAAACGTTGATGAAAATGATTTTCTAGTCTTGAATGATCAAACTATTAATCAACAAAACAAATATAGCTAGGAAGATAAGGAAAATGAATAGGAATAAATTGGAAGTAAGAAATATTTTCAAGGTGAGATATCTACTTCCCTAGAGGAGATAAAGAGACATAATAATAAACAAAATTTGGAAGGAGTTATTGCAAGTGTATGAAGATAGCGATCATGATATCTATGAAATGGAGAAAACTGTTGTCATCCTTAAAACTTGATTAAAGGAACCAAGGAAAATGAAACTAGTGGTAACATCCTAGCTAGAAGAAATGAAAGGATGTTGTGAGAAACTCGAAGATAATATTTATTCCCTTAAAAATATTCTTGAAAAGGAAAATGGTAAGTTAAGTTTGGAAGGAGTTCTAAAATTTTAGACAGTATACTTAGCATCTATGGATCTCCTTTTATTAAATAAGAAACCGATTATCATGAGGCCCTTAAGGAGAATCAACAAAAAACACATCAAATATGGAAGAACCTGAGAACTATGTCAGTGTTCTTAAAGAAACCAACAATTAGTCAAATGTAGAGATAAATAAAGCCAAAGGTCCATAGAGTATCTAGAAAAGCATCCACATAAACAACAAGAATGAAAGTTAGGATTAGTTAAATTAAAATTATATTATCCCACAAGAAGCGATGGAGTAAGAAAGCAACAAAAGTCTGAGCTTGTTCAAGTAAGCATATAAATCAAGTCAGTTCCTTCAAAAGGATCACATCCTCCAAGAATATCTTTCACGTGAAGGTACTCAAATTTATTTAATGGATATTATTTTATTCATCTTAACTTTTTCCACAAAACAAAGTTTTGTATATCAAGATGTATCAAACATTCTTATCAAGCCTCGGTGAATAACACTATTAGATTTATAAATTCCTACAATAATGGGATTGGGAGCCTCAATTCATTTTCTCCCTTAATGGATCAAATCAAATATGCCAACTGCAACAATATTAGACACAAAGACCATGATTATAGAAGAAATATATTAAGGCCTCAAGATTAAAGAAGAAAAAAAGGCATCATCATTAATAGAAATCATAGTATGAAGCGTGCACCAAAAGCAAGAGAAGTGTGAAGAATGCAATCTAGCTCTATTTATTGAAGATAGTAAGCAAACGATTTATATACCATGGATGATCAAATCATATGACAAGTGATTAAAAATAAATCTCTAGCAAGGAATTTAAATGAGGTAGTTTCAATGATGAAAATAATGATACATGAAGGATTATTTGAAAGGGAAGAATCAATCTTGATTATGGAAGGAAAAAAATTCAAATATTTTTCTTGTTGAAGGAATGAAGCATTTTGTATTGAGTGAAGGTCAACTAGTTGATCAAGGATATGATATCACATTCAATTCGAAAGGATGTGAAATAAGAAAAGTAGGTTCAGGAAAATTAGTAGCAAATGTAATTAGGTCTCCAAACAATGTATATATTCTCAATGGAATTAAGAGAAAGAAAAACTCCTATATGGGGGTAATATCCCTAATATCTAATCAATAAAAGAGAGTATTGTTGCAATTGAAGTGAGAGGTGGAAGGTCTCATCAAAAGGATACAAGTGTGAGAATGTTAATTGAAAGGTAGAAATGATGAGTTTGCAAGATCCATACAATGAATGATATGTGAAGAAGGTGAATTAAATAATGTATTTAAATAAAAAATAGGGCATATTTTCATGGGGAGCAACATATTTCCCTTGACATTAGAAAAGGGGGAAAATTATAGACATAAGGAGTAAAAGTAGATAGGGGGAGTAGTTGCACTAACTAGAAAAAGTAGCAAATAGAGGAAGTGTTTCCAACACTATGGTATCAATGGAAATGAGAGAGAGTGTTGTAAATATTATTGTCATTGATGTTAAATGAGACTAATTCTATCCAAGATAAATATTGGAAAATGAAGATAGTTGGAAATATTGTTTTTGGACTTTTGATGCCCCATTTGGATACCCTATCTTTAAATGAGCTTTTACCCAAATTACCTAGCTCAAAGAGGAGGATAGGATATATGGTTAAAAATCTGATTTCGATACATTCCCAATAATATATAACATTCCCTCTAACTACATAGAAATTAATAGATATGAAATACTTCTCGTAATAGTACTTCCTATACAGATTTGAATTAATAGACATCATATTGTTTTAAAAAAAATCATAAAAAGCTATGAAATATTATTTAAAATTAGATCTTAAAATGATATCATATTGGAGAGTCAAGTTTAAAATTTATAAAACATATTGAATGTCATGGAAGATTTGCTTCTCAATTAAGAAATAGTGTTAAAAATATATTGTAAGGAAGAAGTGTTAAAATGATATTGTTAGAATAATTATTCTAGAGTTTTGGTGCAATTTTTTTGGACCTTGCTTAATTACTTATTTTCGTATAAATTATATCTCAATTTCACTTAATATATCATAGATATTTTAACCTCATTAGAAATAGTGTTTTTATTTTATTTATATTTCTATATAAATATGAAGTTGGAAATCAAAACATTAAAAAATCATTATTATTTTATTCTTGTATTTAAATAAAACACAATATTTTTTTTTATAAATATTTTCCTCATAATTTATCTTCTTTTGATACATAATTCTATAATGGTAATTATCCTTTAGTCATTAATATACAATGAGGATAATAATTAATTCATTTTTTCTAGATTTTGTAGTTTGGGACACAACAAAAGGTTGAAACAATGATTTTATATTTTGTTTTTGTACTCGAAATTTCAGGTATGCCCATTCAGAGTGTGCAAATTTAGGATTTTTAATTGAAAATACTGATATTCTACTGTTATGAATCCTAATCCTTGAACTATCAACCAATTGACTATGGTCATACTTCACTGCAGTGAGGTAGTTTCACATAACTTCCCTTTAAGACACACACGTGATAGAAAATTGAGAGAGAAAGAGAGATTACACACATAAAACCAAAAAACTGATACTCTTGATCACATCAGATAAAAATATATAGGACACAAATCACTGACTTCAAGACATCTAGATCATGGCTATAACTCACACATAGGAATCAACATCTTCTAGACTGATACCTAGGGACTCATGATGATAACGACACATGACATGGAACGATTACTTACAACACCCTCCCTTAATCCTTACATGCAAAACACATATTATAACAACAATATGATATATGTATGACTGGCCTTCATCAGCACTCAAATCCACTCTAGAATTTCACAAACACCACTCTTTCTTCATCACCACATCTTCGAGTTATCACTTAAAACCCATTTAAATAAAACCACTTCAGACCATATTTGACGTACTTTTCAGAATTGATTCTTTGTGACCTCCCAAGGCACGAAAGGTTAGTCTCGATACCGAACCATCCTATGGACACACCCCCATCTGTTGAACACATGGTCTTTCACTGTATTCCTCACATTGTCTTTCATTGTATTCCTCAGTTATCTAGGAAGGTTGTCTGAGTATTGACTGTATTCAAAAGTCAATTTTACAAAATAAAATCTTAAAACACATAATCAAATTAACCTATAAGATGATGTTCCCTCCTCCACAAAACGTCTGTTAGGTCCCTATACTACTAGTATAGTCCCTTATTGTTGTTAGTGTAACCCCCTTATTGTTATTATTGTACTCTTGTAACCCCCATATTGTTATTATTGTGCCCTTAAATTATTATTGTTAGGTCGGCTAGGATTACATTGTGGCCCTATGGACTCCTATATATAGAAAGGAGGTTTTGTAATTTGTATCATCCAAGAATTTTTCATTCATGTAATGTATTGGAGGTTTCCCCCTCGAAGTGGCTTATTTCTAAGGCATTGATATATCTTTTCGTCTATTTCTGGAGTTGGTTTCACAACATTTGGTATCAGAGCTTTGGATTCTAGGGTTCTGCTACCCCAAACAGGTCATCATAGAATTTTCGCTATAACGTTTTTTCTACGAAGGTTCGGAAGCTGAAATTTTTAGAGTACGAAGCCAAAATCTTGCAGAACATCTTTGAAAATTTTGAGATCTTGGTTCACAATAGTTTAGGAGATACGATTTGTGGAAGTTATAGCTTTTTGCAGCCTCCTAAATTTAACCTAAACAGGTCATCGCGAAATTTGCATTATAACATTTTTTCTAAGAATGTTTAGAAGCAGAAATTTTTAGAGAGTGAAGCCGAAACCCCGAGGAACATCGTCGTAAAATTTGGAGCTTGGTTCGCAATATTTTTGGAGATATGATTTGTGGAAGTTAGGTATTTTTCAGGCTCCCAAATTTCATCCCAAAGAGGTTATCATGGGAAAACATTCATAAATCTCTCTCTGAGCATCAGATTGGAATCTGTAAAAAGTGGCTGCAAGTACACAGATTGTAGTTTCTTTTCTATCAATTTTAGAGCCAAAGGAGGAAACAGTGACACGTGGAAAGTCATAAAATTTTTCTATACTGAACCAGTCCATAATTGGGTCATTGTGGGAGATTGTACATAACTTTGCCTAGAATAATCCAAATCAGGTCACACATGTGGCATTTGAAAGAATATTTAGAGGGTAAGTTCAGGTCCAAATTTTTGATATTGAAGATATGAAATCATAGAGATAATTCATTTTCAATATAGAGCTCCTCAAAATCAAGAAAAAGGTGTGTATTTTTTTTTCAAATTGCATAAGTATTGTTTGAAAAAGCAGTTCTAGTTGATTCCAAAGGCCTATTGAGCATAGCTATCATATTGGGTTCTAAAATACCTCCTCAAAAGAATTCAACACCGATTAAGCCTTCAGAAGGCTTGACTATAACTCATGAAGACGAATAAATGCAACATGAGATATCAAAAGTCTATGAGTAAGTGCACAAAATTTTTCTATCGCAAATAGCAACAAAAAATGAAATGGAAGTTGTCAAGAAAGACATGGAAACTAAGATGGATGGTTTGAAGAAAGGCATGGAAGCTAAGATGAATGGTTTGGAAGCTAAGATGGATGGCATGGAAGTTGACATGGAAGCTAATATGGATGACATGGAAGGTAAGATTGATGAAAAAATGGAAAACATGAAGAACGATCTAAAAGAAGACATGGAAGGTTTGAAAAAGTTGATACAACAAATGTTTCCTAGTGGTGAAAAGATAGTAGAGGAAACTCATGATGAGAACAAAATAAAGGATAATCGTGATTTCGTAAACTCTAATGTTGGCAGGAAGAACCACCATATTCCAAATATGGGTATGAAGAAGTTTGATGGAAAGGATCCCGTAACATGGATACTACAGATGGAGCAATATTTTGATCTCAATAATGTGCAAAAAACACAAAAGGTATGCATTGCAACTTTACATCTAGAACAAAATACATTTGCATGGTATCGATGGCTTTGCTCCCATAAAAAAATTGTCACTTGGTGAATTTTTACGGAGGAAATGATAACACATTATGAGGATACAAAGAGAAACACCTTCTTTAGCCAATTGATAAATCTCAAACAAAAGGGTTTAGTGGAGAAGCACATTGAGGACTTCCAAAAATTGAATATAAGGGTAACTGATATTACAGAGGAACACAAGATTGATCTCTTCATAGGTAATTTAAAGGACAACATCCAACATGAAGTTTGCATTTTGGAACCCGATTCATTGGAGAAGGCATTCAGGTTGGCAAGAAAAATTGAATGTAAAATTATGGTGACAAGAAACCCTACCACTCACTTCTATAAAGAGGCAAGTGTTGCTACTCCTAGATTTCAACAACCTACAAGGTTGACACCACAACAATTGGAAGAAAAAAGAGAAAAAGGCCTTTGCTACAGTTGTGATATAAAATACACTAAAGGTCATAAGTGTGATGCGAAGAAATTATTTTACATAGATTGTGAAGAGGAAGAAGAAAATGAACAAGAAGAGGATATACACCAAGAACCAACCCTAGAAGAGGAAGAAACGAGTCCGACCATATTGTGTAATGCATTGGCATGAATTACCACTCCTCAAAATCTCAAGATAGAAGGACATATGGAGAAGAAAAAATTAATAGTGTTGATTGAATCAGGTAGTACCCATAATTTTATTCATTGTAAGGTAGCCAAGGAATTGAATTTTTTCCTATACCCAACACTAGAATGTCAAGTGATGGTTGCAAATGGAGGAACTATAAATTGCTCTAGAAAATGCCATAATATCAAGCTATCCATGGGGGAATATGTATTGAATAGTCGAATGTTTTCCATCCGAATGGGAGGTGCTGATGTCATACTAGGAGTACAATGGTTACATTCTTTGGGGACGATAGCTTTTAATTTTCAAGAACTTTTCTTGAATTTTTTTTCGGAAGGAAAGGAAATCGAATTATGGGGTATCACATGGAAGCCAGGAAGGATAATAAGCTCTAATGTCATGACAAAGCTTCTGAAGAGAGAACAACAAGGCGTAATTGCACAATTATGCTCACTAGAAATTCCAACATCAAATTCATATATTTCTCTAGATCTCCAAAGAGTCTTGGACAATCATTCCAATGTGTTTGATACTCCCAAAGGACTCCCACCTATTCGTGATCATGATCAGGTTATTCATTTGATTCTAGGAAGTGTTCCTCCAAACATCCGACCTTACAGATATCCTTATGTCCAAAAGAGTGAAATTGAACGTATGATTGCAGAAATGTTAGAGGCTGGTATAATTCGACCTAGTCAAAGTTCTTTCTCTGCTCCTGTAGTATTGGTACAAAAGAAGGATGGATCATGGCGCATGTGCCCTGATTATAGGGAGCTCAATAAGCTTACAATTAGAGATAAATTTTCCATTCCTGTGATTGATGAATTATTGGATGAATTACATGGAGCAATTTATTTTATCAAGTTGGATCTTCGTTCAGGATATCATCAAATTAGAATGAAGACTAAAGATATTTTGAAAACAACATTTCTAACTCATGAGGGTCATTATGAATTTTTGGTCATGCCTTTTGGCCTTACCAATGCACCTTCTACATTTCAAGGGTTGATGAATTCCATTTTCAAACCCTTCCTTAAAAAATTTGTGCTAGTATTTTTTGATGATATACTAATCTACAACAGGTCTTGGAAGGATCATGTTCAACATGTTGACAGGGTTCTCAAACTATTGCAGGAAAAACAATTATATGCGAAAACATCCAAATATTTCTTTGGAGTACAAGAGGTGGAATATTTGGGTCATATTGTATCTCACGAGGGTGTTAAGGTAGACCCTAACAAAATTAAATCCATTAAGGAATGAAAAGTCCCCAAAATATGTATGTTTAAACCCTCAACAAAAATTATCTACACATGAATCTTATAACATAAAATAAACAATAGCGAGAGCATAAAACATAAAACAGATAAACACAGAGATTTTCCCTTGGATCCCAAATCGGGACAACTAGCTTGATATTTCATTATATTCCTTTTAGTGTTACAACACACATATATAAATGCCGAAGAATACATAAACCCTAATCCATTAACCATGGATTAGAACATAACCTTAGTTCCCTTGAATGGATCTACAAAAAATACCAGGGGCCGAAAACCATCGTACCTCAAAACCATGTGCAAAACTATGCACAAAACCATGGGCGCGGACCACCCACCGGAAATTAAGGACAAAACATTTTCGCGTGTGCTTAGTCGTGGAAAGAATATAACACATACCCAACATTCTCCTACTTTTTGTTTTCTTTCCGCAGGGGGCCACAGGAGAGCTTATTCATTGGCCCAGTTCTTCAACACCCATTGTTTCTTTACACGAAGAGAACTTATGAGTGCTCACAGACTTCGTCAATGCATCTACAACATTCTTCAAAGTGTCCACCTTTACCAGCAACACCCTTTTAGCCTCAACCATATCTCTAATAAAGTGATATTGAACATCAATGTGCTTTTTATTTGAATGATAAGCAGGGTTCTTAGCCAAGAAAATTGCACTTTAGCTATCACAGTCTATCCTTATAGCTTGTTGTACCAACCCCATACTTGAAAAAAATCTTTGCAACCAAAATTCTTCCTTGCTTGCATGAGTGGCTGCCATGTATTCTGCCTCTGTAGTTGAAAGAGCGAGTATAGACTGTCTTTCACTCATCCAAATAATTGCGCCTCCAAATAGGCTAAACACATACCCACTTGTAGATCTTCTTTGGTCCAGATCTCCAGCCTAGTCTGCATCAAAAAAACCATGAAAGTCCAACATTCTTTCCAATCCTGGTCTTCCCTGGTAGCACAAGCCATAATCACTAGTGCCACGTAAATATCTGAAAACCCGCTTCACTGCTGTCCAATGCTCCTTCTCTGGGTTTGACATAAACCTGCTCAATACTCCCACTGCATGTGCAATGTCTGGTCTAGTACAGACCATTGCATACATCAGGCTACCCACTGCACTTGCATATGGAACACGGGACATATCCTCCTCTTCTTCTTGTGTCTTGAGACACTGTTCAGCAGAAAGCTTTACACCTACAGGAATAGGAACATTCACCGTTACTATCACCTGCATATTAAACCTGCGCAATATAGTTTCGACATACTTCCTCCGGTTTAACTAGAGCTTCCTCTTTGCCTGATCTCTCTTAATTTCCCTGCCCAAAATCTAGTTTGCAGCACCAAGATCCTTCATGTCGAATTTTGAGAACAGTTGGGTCTTCAGATCCTAGATAATTTCTTTGTCATTTCCAACCAACAACATATCATCCACATGTAAGACCAAATAAATAACACGGTCACCAATTAATTTAAAATACACATATTGATCCTCTTTTCTTCTGGTGAAGCCAAGTCCCCGTATATATGTATCAAATTTCTGATACCACATCCTTGATGACTATTTTAACCCATACAAAGAATTTTTTAACCTGCACACTAGTTCTTTCTTACCCTTCATCGCAAATCCTTCAGGTTGCTTCATGTAGATATCCTCTTCCAGATCCCCGTGAAGAAATGGTGTCTTCACATCCATCGTTATCTGAAATTCAAATACGTGACCAACCTCATCGTTTGATACCGAACAATGTAACTTTGGCGGCGGGAAAAAAATATCACCAAAATCAGTTCAGCACGAGATGCTCCTTGCTACCAACCGAGCTTTGTATTTCTCCACCTTGCCTTCTACATTCATCTTCTTTTTAAACACCCATTTTCTCTCGATGGGTTTCCTTCCAGCCGACAACTCCACCAAATCCCATGCCTCATTTTTGTGCAAGGATGCCATTTCATCAACCATGGGCTCCTTCTAGAGTTTTCCATCCTCTGAATATACCTCCTCCCTGACAGTTCTGGGATCATCATCAATTATAGTTAAGGAAAAATTTGAATAGAAAACAGATGGACTATACCTTTCTGGTTGTCTTCTTTTTTGAGCTGATCTTCTCACAGCTGGAGTTTGTGGCTCTTCCCCTTCTGAGTCTTCTTCTATTATAGAGTCTGATTCATCCTCCTTTAGCTCAAACTATATCTTCTCAGGTTCCTTTGGTATGACTTCATGTTTAACAACATCTTTCACCTCTCTAAACACCACATCTCGGCTGTACACAACCTTCCTTGTTTCGAGGTTCCAAAGCTTGTAACCCTTTAAACCATCCTTATACCCAATAAAGATGCACCTTTCAGATTTATTATCCAACTTTGTCCTTTTCTCCTTTGGAACATGTACATATGCATCACATCCAAATACCCTTAGATGTGAAAAAGCATTGGTGTGCATGGTGCTTCACACTCATGTGGAGTCTTATCCTCCAACACTAATGAAGGTGATCTGTTAACCAGGTAACATGCAGTCTCCACTGCCTCTGCCCAAAATTCTTGTCCTAACCTGGTACCACCGAGCATGTTTCTTTCCTTTTCCATCAGTATTTTGTTCATTCTTTCTGCAACTCCATTTTTCTAAGGTGTGTATGGAGTAGTCTTCTTTTGTGCTATACCACACTTCTTACATAACTCTTCAAATTCCTTCTTACAGAACTCTCCACCATTATCTGTCCTCGACACCTTTATCTTCTTCTCTATTTGGTTTTCCACTAGAGCCTTAAATTATTTAAATCTGTCAAAAACTTCAGATTTCTTCCTCAATAAATATATCCATGTATTCCTTGAGAAGTCATCTATGAATGAGACATAGTACATAGATTTTCCCTGGGATGGAACCAACACAGGTCCAAATACATCACTGTGCACAAGCTCTAATATCTTGTTCTCCCTCTTAGCACCGGAAGGAAAACTCACCTGATTCTACTTCCCATATACACAATGTTCACAGAAATAAAAATCTAGAGAACAATTAGACATACCTTCTACCAAACCATTTCTATGCAGTATCCGAAGGCCCTTCTCTCCAATATGACCAAGCCTTTGATGCCATAACATGGTCTTTTCTCCGGAGACAGCTAGGATTTCCGCTCCACTGGAACCACGAAATGTACACACATAATTAACGGTGCTACCGCAGCAGCTTGTATAATTTCCCGGTCAAAGACACCACGCATTAATACCAGTGCTCCCCGAACCATCTTGCAGGCATCTTTCTCGAACACTGTTTTTACACCTGCATCATCCATCTTGCTTACAGAAATCAGATTTCTAGCCAATGTAGGAATATGTAGAACACCAGGAAGTGTTCTAATCCTTCCACCTTACAGCTTCAGCTTGAACTTTCCACGTCCGATGATTCTAGCCTTCCTATCATCCCATAGGAAGACATCACCAACATCATATTTCTCATACTTTCAGAACTACTCCCTATGGGGAGTGAAGTGAAAGGATGCACCTGATTCAATCAACCATGACTCATGATCTGCATGTGTATTTGAAGAAGAAGCCAAATACACATCTATTTGATCATCATATCCATTTCCTTTCTCAGGAGCTTTAGATCTGCACTCCCTCTTATAGTGCCCTTCCTTTCCACATTTCCAACATACCTTTACAAACTTTCCAGGAGATTTAGATCTCCCTCTAGATTTGGATCTCCCACTCGAAACCTTATTATTGTTTCTGTCTTGGGACCTTCCTCATACATATAAGGCATCTCCATTCTGGCCCTCCATATTTCTCTGTCTCATTTCCTCCGACAGCATGGATAAGATAATGTCATAAAAATTCAAGGTAGTTGTATTGCTACCTATTGCAATAACCAGACTGTCCCACGAATCTGGTAGAGAACACAACAAACTGATGCACTTATCTTCATATGAGATTTTAATATCAACAAATGACAGCTGAATTACCACAGTATTGAAGGCATTCAGATGCTCTGTCATCGAGTCTCCATCATTCATCCTCAGGTTATACATATTTTTCTGCAGGAACAATTTATTCACCAGAGACTTAGATTGGTACAAAGTCCCTAGCTTGTCCCACAAGGCCTTCACCATAGCTTCCCCAGATACATTCAACAATACTGAATCTGAGACACACAACCTTATTGTGCTCTTAGCCTTCCGATTTAGTTTCTTCTAGTATTCATCTGTCATTTCCGTTGGTTTAGTACTTGGATCTACTGCAATCCCATTAATCTTTATCCACCGACGGATCCTCCATCTTGAGCTTCCACAACTCAAAAATATAACCATTAAAATTTCTTGATCTCTATCCTTCCAACTGCTCGCCATCTTCTTTCACCGCGAAATCGATCCCACGGATCTCCCCGCGAGCGAGTTTGCCTTAGGCCCAAAAGAAATAAACCCTCAGCAGCAAAGGTGTCACCTTGAAGCCGAAACAGCTCTGATACCAAATGTAGGTTTTAACCATGAACAGAAATTATCTACACACGAATCTTATAATAGAAAATAAACAATAGCAAGAGCATAAAACATAAAACAGATAAACACAGAGATTTTCCCCTGGATCCCAAATCGGGACGACCAATTTGATTTTTCATTATATTCCTTTTAGTGTTACAACACATATATATACATGCCAAAGCATACATAAACCCCAATCCATTAACCCTAGATTAGAACATAACCGTAGTTCCCTTGACTGGATCTACAAAATACCAGGGGCCGAAAACCATCGTACCCAAAAACAATGCGCAAAATCATGCACAAAACATGGGTACGGATGTCGATTGGAGAATTAGGTCCACCGCCCCCCTTCTTACCCCCCCCCCCACGCGTGCTTAGTCATGGAAAAAATATAACACATACCCAACACAACCATAAAGTAGTTGCTGATTTCTCGAATTATGAGAATTATTATTTCAAGTTTGTTAAGAATTATGGGAGAATAGTAGCACCTCTAACAACATTATTGAAGAAAGATGCATTTTCATGGACTCCTGAAGCAACTAAGGCCTTTGAACATCTTAAAGAGGCAATATGCCTAGCACTGGTCTTAGCTACGCCAGACTTCACAAAAACCTTTATTGTGGAATGTGATGCCTCAGGAAATGGAATTGGTGTTGTTTTAATGCAGGAAGGAAGACCCATTGCTTTTGAAAGTCGTCCAATCAAAGGAAAGTATTTACAGAAACCTATTTATGAGAAGGAAATGTTAGCAATACTGCATGCACTAAAGAAATGAAGAACTTACCTAATGGGAAGACACTTCAAGGTAAAAAATGATCATGATAGTCTTAAACACTTTTTGGAACAAAGACTATCTTCAGAAGAGCAGCAAAAATGGGTCACAAAGATGTTGGGTTATGACTTTGAAATAATCTACAGAAAAGGAAAGCTTAATGTTGTTGCAGATGCACTCTCAAGAAAGAATGAAGAGGTGGAAGCATTGCTTTGTGCCATTTCTATTATCCAACCAGATTGGATAACCAAAGCAAGAGATGAATGGAAGAAGGATGAAGAAGTGTGGACACTTATTCAAAAGTTGCAGCAAGATCCTAGTACATCTGATACATTTAGTTGGAAAAATGATTCCTTATGGTACAAAGATCGCTTATATCTTTGTAAGAATTCCCAACTAAACAAAATATTCTTCTGGAATTGCACACTTCTCCTTTAGGAGGACACTCGGGATTTTTAAAAACTTACCACAGGGTGAAGAAAGAATTTTTTTGGGATGGCCTTAAATCCGATATTCAAAAGTTTGTGGCGGAATGTTTGGTTTGCCAGCAGAATAAAGTGGAAACAATTAAGACCCCAGGACTTCTACAACCTTTATCCATTCCAAGTCAACGTGGGGAGGAGATTTCAATGGATTTTATCACAGGTTTACCTAAGTCTGAAGGAAAGAGTGTCATCATGGTGGTAGTTGATAGACTTACCAAGTATGCACACTTTTGTGCATTATCTCATCCATTTAAAGCAAGTATAGTTTCTACTACATTTATGGATAGAATTCAAAAGCTACATGGAAGCCCAAGGGTTATTGTGAGCGACAGAGATCCCATTTTTACTGGAAATTTTTGGATGGAGTTATTTTCTTGTTTGGGTACTCAATTAGCTCATAGCTCATCTTATCATCCTCAATTCGATGGTCAAATTGAGATAGTAAATAAATGTTTGGAAGGATATCTTCGTTGTTTTGTATCTGATAAACAAACACAATGGGTCAAGTGGTTACCTCTCACTGAATGGTGGTATAACACTTCCTTCCATACCGCAGCAAAAATGCCCCATTAATGGCACTTTACGGATATCATCCACCATCCATCACATCATCTTTAAGAAAAAATTCTAAGGTTCAATTAGTGGAATATCACATTGAGAATCAACAAGAAGTTCTCCAACTCTTAAAGGACAACCTGAATTTGGCACAAAATCGAGTGAAACAACAGACAGATCAACATTGCAGCGAGAGAAGTTTTGATGTAGGAGACCGGGTATTTTTACGGCTACAACCATACAAACAAATTTCCCTCAAGAAATCTAAGAAGGATAATAAATTATCGCCAAAGTACTATGGTCCTTACAAGGTGTTGCAAAAGATTGGTACTATGGCATAGAAACTGGAGCTTCCTGCTTCTTCATGAGTGCATCCAATTTTCCATGTTTCATGCTTAAAGAATTTTATAGGTGAAAATCTTTCAGTTCAAACAATATTTCCCGAACTTGATGAGGAAGGAAAAATCATATTGGAACCAGAAGCGGTCACGGAAACCAAAATTCGATAGCTATGAAATCGATCAATTTCAGAGTATCTCATCAAGTGCAAGAACTTACCCACTGAAGATTCTACATGGGAGGATGAAAATTTTATACAGAAGCACCCAGAGCTACTCAAGCGTTGAGGACAACACTTTTTGAAGGAGATGGGCATGTTAGGTCCCTATACTACTAGTATAGTCCCTTACTATTGTTAGTGTAACCCCCTTATTGTTATTATTGTACCCTTGTAACCCCCATATTGTTATTTTTGTGCCCTTAAATTATTATTGCTAGGTCGGCTAGGATTACATTGTGGCCCTATGGACTCCTATATATAGAAAGGAGGTTTTGTAATTTGTATCATCCAAGAATTTCTCATTCATGTAATGTATTGGAGTTTTCCCTCTCAAAGTGGCTTATTTCTAAGGCGTTGATATCTCTTTTCTTCTATTTCTGGAGCTGGTTTCACAACAACTTCACCAACTTATAGAAAATTGTACATAATCAAATTAGTGATATGTTCTTGTGTCACCGTATGCAGCAAAAACCACGAATTTTTAATTACGCTAATCTGTTCTATGATTAGTTCCTCATTTGATTTGTAGACTTGGACAATAATACACTATAATAAAGATTCACCATTTCTCTTTCTTTTTTTATTTATTTAACCCACACTAAAAACATCAACAAATTTTAACTGACTTTAATTCTAAAAAATATTTTGTGCACCCAAAACAAATCCTAAAACATTGACCCATCCATAGAAGACATTAGATAAAACTTTGGTTGCTGGTAGCATTGAAAATTTTAATACTACCTACTAAGCAGTTGTATTTTCCTCAGCCCTCTATCAGCAAAGACTAGTGTTCCCCAACCCAGATGAAGGGATTGGATGAGAGGCTTGTTGCTTGATGGTAAGTGCCATAATTCCACTAAATTCATTCGCACACCTCCTCTACAAAAATGGTTAGTGGAAATAGAGTCAAGGATGGTCCCTTTGCTCCTTCCCAATTTTTTTTTGCATCATTGATCATTGGTGAAATGAATATTCTTCATGGTTGTAAGATTCATAGGCGTTCTGGAGCCTCCAACTTTTCTCATCATAGGCATCATTGTAGATTATGTGCAACACAACAGTTGGAGAAATTGTGGAAAGACATTTAAAATAGATATTCCATAGATCCAAGAGATACTCGTATATTTTGATTATCTAATTTATGGCCTTAGCATAGTTACACGGATGCTATCGATTAGTAGTGGAAATGAGAGTACTCATAGCACTGGTCATAGAGAATCTCAAATTCTTGGAACTCAGATCCAGATCTACCGTAAAAAAACCATCTCTAAATAGATCTTTCTCCCACGACAAAAAATATTGAGAGTATTAATCACTCCCTTTTTTCATACAAAAATAATGCACTGTTAGTCGACACAATAGTTCAAGGTTTAGGTTAACAATAATGTCAGTTGGCGAACCACTATAGTTTCTACGACTAGACTCTTCTATAAATTTATGTTTCTTTGATGTAATAGATAATATCTCTTAGAGAGTCTTCGTTTTTTAATATGGTATCAGAGCCATGTGGGTTATGGTGTGAGAGTTGTGAATGCTCAGTGAGAGAGTTGTGTGCTTGGTGAGAGTTGTAAGTGCTCAGTGAAAGAGTTGTGTGCTCGGTGAGTCTTCTCTATCTTGTGTTGCTCAGTTGATCAGATTTTTGTGGTCATTGTGGGTATTGGGCATGAGCTACATGTTGAAGGATTGTGCTAAATTTATAATGAAGGTTGATTGTGAAGTGTTGTAAGTGTTGAGTTGGTGTCTATTGTTGAGCGTGTGTGTGGCCACTGGTATAAGTGGAGTCTGTAGCATATCGCCAACACATAAGTTTCAGTTTGGTGTTTGAATATGTGAGGAGTGGTCTCACTGGTGACTGATTTGTGAGTGTTGTGATTTGGAACGTGAAGCTCCTGTGAATCTCTTTAGTTCCAAGATTTCTCCAGCTGGAGTTGTGAGCTGTGTGGTGTGAGGAGCCAATGTAGTGAGATGCTTTCCAGTGGTTCTGAGATCATGATGTAGGATAAGTGTGTGGTGAATGATGTTTTATTGTATGAGAAGTGGTGGCGCTTAGAGCTGTGTGGCGGCAAGGAGATGTCATGAGTGAAATTTCAGGAAATCTATCCCTATTTTCCACGTGGAAGCTTGGTTGTTGTAGTTTGAAAAGGTATTATTTTATTTGCAGTGAGAGTGGGGTCGCTAGCCCATATGTGGGTGAAGCATGGAAGAAAGGGAAGATTTTGAATGTGTAGAGAGATGTGATGGTGAGTTGAGCATTGATACATGGTACAAGTCGAGGTGTTGGGCCACCTAAAGCTGGCATTGAAGCATTTGGAATTGGTCAGTGTCGAATATTTGGGTTTGTGTCTGGTAAAGATTCTAAGAGGAGGAAGATTGAATAAAATCTATTCTTGTGGCTTTCCAAATCCATCTGCGAGGACATAAAATCTCGGGCCAGAGTTGAAGACGATTGAAAGATTCACTGTTGGGTGTTATTGAAGCAACCAATCTTTGCGGTGTTTCTGAAGCTGCCATCATGACTAAGAGGAAATTTTTTTTTGCGGTGGTAGTGAACTGGTATGGTTGCAAAACCCGACTGATTGTTGAGTGTGCAGTGAACTGCCAATTGGTGTGGAGTAAAGAGCCTGTCATTATGTAGAGTCTGAAACTATAATGTGGAGTGTGGAGTCCTAGGAGGAGTTACATAAAGGGTGTGCAATGGAGCTGTGTGTTTACTTTAATTACTTCTACGTGGAAGAACGTGGTGCTGACTCAAATCATGGGTCGGCAAAGGAAAATTAAACAATTTCGAAGAGAATTGAAAGTGCCGAAGAGAAAGAATTAGAGGGAAGAGGAAGAATATGAAATGCTTTGAGGCATATAACCAAATCTGAATAAGTCAGAAGAATTTGAAGACATTGATGCAATACTAAAGAGATTAATGCAAGTTCTCCCAATTTTTTTAAGTAAAAATTTTGAGCTTTGGGCTATTAAAATGGAGGGACTGCTTCGTTAAGTAAATTTATAGGAATTTTTTCAAGGCACTTATATAAATCCCCAAGATAAAAGTAGAGGAGCAGTAGCATTGCTTCTCATTATATTAGCTCTAAATGAAAAAATATTGTCATGCATTTTAAATGAATTTGGTAAAATATGTGATGCACAAATGTTTTGGCATATTCTTGGAATGAAGTATAGCATGAAGTGGAGTGAGAAAGGTGAAGTTGATGAAGTTGTTGTTAAAAATAGTGATTGTGTTGAAAGCATCATAACTTGGATCAAGACTGAAAGTATGTCGGTAATTGACAATAAAGTAGCATGTAATAGTCAGGAAACTCCCTATGATGCAAAAACGTATGAAGTCAAATATGATGAAAATTATGTATGTCATGAAGAGTGGTTCAATTTGATGCATGAAAAGCATCTTATTGATGAGTTTTTCTTTAGTGAGAATATATTCCTATCTCCATACACAAATCAAATGAAGGACATGTTTGTAGTAACAAAGTTGATTAAAGAGGTTGAAGACATGAATCAACCAACTATGAAAGATGAAGGAAGGAAAACTCCCTTAAAAGAGTAGGATGACAAGAATCAATATGGTTCTTTTTATGATCTTTCATATAAATCTAACATTGTTTCTAAGTGTGCAGATATTGACAGTGAGGAAGAAGCAATAAAACTTGAAGAAATTACAAAGGACAAACATAAGTCCCAACAACCTACAACAATGTTGAATGCAAAGCATGTTAACCCGCAATCAAAATCAAGAAAGAGAAAAATAAAAGTTCAATTGTTCGACTATTTTATGGTGAGAAAGGTGAAGATGAAATTGCACTAGCAAGCATTGAACAAGCATAGACCCTTTAGCAAGAAGGCAAAAATGAAAACTTTTTTATCAAGTTTTTATGTACTCTTCTAAGCCTAGCTGAGACTTAGACCAGTAGGCAAGTCAATAATTAAGGTCGGGATCAAGGGGATGTGCCAGAGTATTAATCACTCCCTCTCTTCTTACGACAACAATGGATTGTTAGTTGACACAATAGTTGAAGGTTTAGGTTAACAATAATGTTAGTCGGTGAATCACTATAGTTTTTATGGCTAGAATCATGTATAAATTTATGTGTCTCTAATGTAATACATAAGCTCTCTCAGAGACTCTTCATTTTCTAATATTTCCCAAGACAACAAAAAAAATGTGGTAGCCCTCGTCTCGGGTGATAATGTCTTTCTCAATCATTTGAGTTAGATATTAGTGACTCTCGAAGATATGGCAGTGGTGGGAGTCATAAATCTTTTGATCGCCTTTGTGTTCTGTTAGCATTTGTGTTTCTCTGATTCTTGAGTTGGATGCTGGAGGCTCTCAAAATGTCATAGTCGGAGCTCATAGATCACCTTCCAGCCACATCTTTCTATGACATTCCACTAGAATTTATGCGCACTAGAATCGTTGGAAGAGACAAAAAAACTTATGGCTATTGCAGCAAAATCGCTCGTGTGACAACATCTACATCTGTTGAATTGGGCAGTCTCTATGTCAGCACACAATCTTAGATTCAAGATCCACTAGCACTTCTAGAGAACAACCGCTGCTAACATGTTGATCTTTTCCAGTTGCAAATCTACAAAACCACACTCACACATAGATCTAAAGAGGGAGAAAAGCTCACAACAGAAATCAACTACCACACACCTATATTAATCTATCTATGTATATAACAATAACACTCAAGGCTCTCTCACATCTTTTTAGCCTTCCCATAAGGGAATCAAGTTAGATCTAGCTCTGATACCATGATAGAAAATTGAGAGAGCAAGAGAGATTACACACAACACCAAATACTTGATATTATTGATCACATGAGATACAAATATATAGGACACAAATCAATGACTTCAAGACATCTAGATCATGACTATGACTCACACATACGAATCAACATCTTCTAGACTAATGCTTAGAGACTAGTGATGACAATCACACATGACATGGATGCATTACTTCCAACTACTTCCAATAACATGTTGATTTAGTTTCCATATTAAAATTGGTGCTTTCAGTTATGTGTAAAAAAAACATGATCAAAATACAATATAGATAGTTCCGGAACGTCCAGCTATTCATTGAGGAGCATATCCAAGTAATGCTAAATGCTTATAATAAGACCGTCAAAACATGCAGTAAACACTGAAGCTTCGCATGCCGGATATTGTTAAACCTACTCACTTATAGCTTTTCCAGCATGAATCTAGCGAAACGCCATTACATACCCCGATCTTCCGTGTGCTCGAGACTTGGAGATGCTTCAAGATTCCTCCGCTGCAAATGAGTTCTAGCTCCACATGACTGGTAGACTTTTGAGTGTCCAGCAAATGAATCAGGGCTCCGAACGGGAATTGACAACGGCAATTGAATGAGGTGGGTGGGGGCAAACTGGAAGGGACAACGACAAGTGACAGCTATGTGGTTGAAATTTCTTACCGTTAAAGCGAGGAGAACGCGGGATTAACTCCGATCCTGTCTGGCGCTGTTAAGAATCTGTTGTTGGATTTTGAGAAATCGGTGGACTTGATTTTACCAGAGACTACCTTTTGGAAATACATACCAGCAAGCCTCATGAATATCACTATGTTCTAAAACTATTATTATTTTAGTAAATCGTCAATAATACTTTTGCTCCCTTTCTTCACCTCTAAGAGATCAACTATATAAGCATAAGGATATATCTTAAAGTCCCTGAAACCATAATATACTGTATTCTTAGGGAGCTGCCCATTAAATCTCAGCAGCTTTGAGAAGCTTCATTGCTCTTACAACAGTATGGAAGAATGAATCTCAAATGTCGGTGGGATTAGAAATCAATCACAAATGAGTAGCGAGAATGTTTATCACAACTTTTTTACCTCCTATCTGGATATGTATGCTTCACTGTTTTGAAATTTTTTATATACCATTATGATTGCTCGTCAAACAGGTCGGTTCAGAACCCTCTTTGTAGAAAATGAGTTTTATAGATAAAAGTAGTCAACGGTCTTTGGCAATATGATTGAATCCATTAGATGCGGCGTTAAAGAAGACACCGACAGGACGAAAGCTTTAACATATCATTGTAGTTACTATTGAACCGATCAAGTCAGGACTCTTCTTCTAGAAAAAGGAGTTTTCTAGAAGAAAGTACGCCGGTGGCAATTGATTGAAGTCCATGCGGGTCGCTGTTTTCTGACCCATCATTTCATGTCTTTAGCCCTATTGTCCAGAAAACTAATATTTTTTTTGAGTTATAATTCTATTAATGCACTTTACACTATATTATTATTGAATTTTGTATTTGGTTAAATCTAATTAAACACCTAATATTTAATAGGCCATAAGTTTATTCATATATTCTGATTATATATACTCATAAGTTTATAAATATATTATGATTATATATACCCACTGCTAGATAATATACTTAATGAACATATATACAACCCGGTGCATTAATGGGTCTATAGACTAAGCAATATGTATAACCCATATACTGTGCATTAATCGGTCTATACACTAAGCAATATGTATAACTCATATACTATCCAATACATTAAAAGTCTATAGACTAAGAAATATGTATGACCCCCTATACTATCTAATACAATAAGAGTCTATAGACTAAGAAATATGTATGACCCATATACTATCCAATATATTAATGAAACTATCGGTGCACAAATATTGATAACGTAGTTGTACTTTCAACCATAGTTATCAAGTTCGTAATATCGCCAATTCGTTTTTTAGATTAATGTTTAATTAATAAAATATTATTTAAGAATTAAAAATTACTTAAAAATTTTAGCAATTTATTATACAGGTGGATTATTTATTCAATAACATATGATATTTAGAGACTTGGATCGTAAGATTCTTAATCTTTGTTAAACACTACTTGAAGTTAAGAAAATACAAAAGAAAATGGAAAGTTAGAGTATAATAAGAAAATTTATCATTTTCTAATTTCATTTCTTTTTCAATGACCTAAAAATCTTAGAAAATGAAAAAAGGAAAGTAAGAAAATACAAAAGAAAATGGAAAATCATAATAGAATAAGAAATTTTACCGTTTTCTAATTTCATATTTTCTTTCAAAGACATAAAAAGCTTAGAAAATGGGTAAGGGAAAGTAAGAAAATACAAAAAAAATGGAAAATCATAATGGAATAAGAAAGTTTACTATTTCATAATTTCATTTTTACTTTCAAAGGCCTAAAAAGCTTAGAAAATGAAGAAAGAAAGAATTTAATTGTGTAAATATGTAATACATTGCTAATTTTAAAAAAAGTGCTTATTTTTTGGATTTTATATATTTTTTAAATATTATTATATTTATTATCAAAAATTTTAGATACATAAGTTTTCAAATTAAAAAATTATTCTAAATTTAATTTTAGAAAGTGAGAAACATCTTCAACGTGCATAGGGTATGGTTGACATTCATTATTCCATAATGTGTTGCCGTAACAAGGAAGCTTCTCATGAGCTGTTGATGAACGGGCAACTCACTACGAGCATAGTACATGGTTTCATGGACTTTAAGGCATATTCCTTAGCCTAGATACTTTATATCTTGAGATAAAGGGATGACAACATCTAGCTCTATAATATTAACAATGGGTTATATACGTATAAACACATAATTGGGTTGTTAGGATTCAGGAAAGTGCACACATATTTACGTCGTAAGGCGTACTTATTTGAAATTAATTTTTCTAGTTGCTTCTGTGTCATAATCTGTGCCATCCAATATTTTGTTAAACAATTAGGTGATGATTAGTCGTTGATTTAAATTGAATAGCATAGCACTGACACTTGTCACTGGCTCCAAGATTTAAAATTCTTTGTTCATACTAATTGCAAAAAATACTCTAACTAACAAATGCATGCTTGCGATTTCAATTTCAGGGAATCTCTCTATATCAATGAAGAGTCGCGGAGAACACAATTCGATTATATGGTTATGCTCTTCAAGCTCAAGAATTTTCAAAGAAAATTTAATAGATTCATGAATGACTCGCTTTATTGGAATGGATATACTGTACGACATTTTGAAGCCTGAAAATCAAGTCCTCATCATCGTTCTCCCAAAGATCCTACACTTCGATTCAGATATTCAGGTAGAGCGAAAGCTGCTCGAGATCAACTCCACAGATATTCAGGTAGAGTGGAAGCTGCTACAATTGGAGCGAAAGAATCAAAAGGCTATGTTCAAAGTTTTGGTTGGTGTTCTACCCTTTCGGCTGTCAAAAGGAGGATATAGAGCGATGGTCCTGGCCCCAACTAGATAAAGTTAATCATATCCTTGTTTTTTTGCATCAATTCATTATATCTCTATTTCCCTAGAATGGCAAGAATGCAAATTCCCATAATGGTGAGTACAGAAAGCTCCCCGACAAAGATGAAGAGAGGGCAAACAATGGAGAGGAGAACGACAATGCAAAGGGTAAAATTGTAAGCAATATCCATTGCAAGCTAACATCATCCGGTGTGTGGATGAGACAGTCCATGAGCCCAACGTAGCACGTCATGGAGTTGCGACAAGAAGGGTCGTTGAACTCCAAGGAAACAATGTTCCTCAAGAACACTTCTCTGTACATACTGGTAAATTGTATCAAATTTTTTAACTAAACACTATAGCATTTGTCTTAGTTTTTGTGTTGCAGTATTCGAGTTTTATCTGTGGGCAAAAACTTATTTGTTAACCTGTATAAAGAAGATAACGTGTGTTGGAATTAATTTCCAACTGTCCAGAAATGGCAGCGAATAAACAAAACGGCGACCATTTCCGTGGGGGTCAGACAAGCCAAGCGGCTGGAGGTGTGAACCCCCTCGGAGCTGCTGACGTCATCTGCAGTAGGGTCCACATTTAACGATTAAAAAAAAGGTCGTGGGGTTTAATAATATGTGCCCATCGCATATGTTATAAACCTTGTTTTATTTTTTTAATATATGTAATACATATATATATATATATTAAAGAGGCCTGCAAAGTATTAAAAAAAATAATACACAGTGAATGTTTTTATATATGCACAGGACAGTGAATTAAAAAAACAACAGAGTGTTTTGGGAAAAAGAGTATATACAGCAGTATGATCACTGGTCGATCTGAGATTGACGGTTAGAGGTGCCACCGTGCAAATCCAACATTAATGTGATTTTCAAGTGGTGCCGACAGAATTTATGAGGCCATTAATGAAATTCTCAAGCGGTGAATTTTAGCAGTTAAGTCAATGAATGTCATTAATTGAACTTGAGATATTTTATTTTTAATATAGAACAGAATTGTAATTTTTATTACAAAGAATAGAAGCGAATGCACAGCAGAGTGCGTTTTGTAAAAAGACAGAGAGTGCAGAATTAAGAAATACACAGCAGTGTATGTTTTTAGGAACAACAGAGTATACACAGCATTGTATGTTGTTTTAGAAAGACAGAGTATTTTTCTATGTGAGACAGAGAACAATTTTGTTTGGCACTGTGTCTTGAAACAGTCCAGCAATTGCAATCCATCTCTTGAGGAAGAATTTGTAACAAGTTTGTTTTATGGAATAGAAATTTTTTATGTGAAAACTCTGTCACTATGGATGCAATTTTGAATATTTCTCTGTGTTAAGGAAGGGACTTTTATTATTTTGGAATTATGAAACATTCCAACATGGTATCGGAGCTAGTCCAAGCTATTTGAAGGTCAAATAAGCTGAAGGAAAGGAGTTCGTTATTGCAGAAGCCTCTCCAGCAGTGTGAAGGTTCAGACAAGAAGAATCCAAAGGTATTTCTCTATACAGTTTTGTGTCATTGTTGCAGTATAGTTAGTTAATTTTAAACACACAGTCAAGCGTTTTTGAATCATAGTTAAGAGTGCAGAATGGCTGGAGCCAGCACTGGTATGGGTATGGGAAATATCCATCTCCCACAATTTAATGGGAAAAATTATGACTACTGGTCAATAACTATGAGAGCATTGTTTGTCTCCCAAGACTTATGGGAATTTGTTGAGGAAGGCTTTGAACAGCTAGCAGATGAACTTGAGTTTAATATGTTAACTCAGGAAGAAAGAGAACTGTTGAAGAGCAATAAGAAGAAAGACTCCAAGGCTCTTTTCTTCTTGTATCAAGCAGTTCATGAGAGTGTGCTTCCGAGGATAGCAGTAGCCAAGAGATCCAGAGAAGCATGGGAAACTCTCAAGACAGCCTATCAAGGCATGGAGAAAGTGAATACAGCAAAACTTCAGTTGCTGAGGAGAGACTTTGAGACTCTCTGTATGAAAGAGTCAGATACTATTGACTCATTCTTCACTCATGTGATTGGAATGGTCACACAAATAAGATCTCATGGAGAGACTCTTGAAGATAAGAGAATTGTAGAAAAACTCTTGAGAAGTTTACCCTCAAGATTCAATGTGATTGTCACCACCATAGAGGAGACTAAGGATCTCACAAAGTTTTCAGTAGATGAACTACATGCATCACTGATGACTCATGAACAAAGATTGGGTAGGAGTGAAAACTCATCTCTAGAACATGCTTTTAAAACCCAGATGTATTTCGGAAGAGGAAGAGGGCAAGGCAGAGGAAGAGGAAGAGGAAAAAGCCAGAACAGAGGTGGAAGGAACAGTCCAGCAAATGCTCAAGGAAGGGGCAGCAATCCAAATCAGCATCAAGGCCAAGGCAACAGCCAGTAGAATGGTCAGCAGAATGCTCAAGGACAAAGGTATGACAAATCCAATGTCCAATGTTACCATTGTAAAAAAATATGGTCATTATACTAATGAATGTAGAAAGAAGTAGCAAGATATGGCAAGTAGAACTAGTGCAAATTTCACTAAAGAAAATATCAGCCAAAATAATTTGTTTTTAGCTTGTAATATGGCTGAAGAAAAGAATGAGGATTTATGGTTTCTAGACTTCGGTTGTAGTAACCATATGATAGGAAACATAGCAATGTTTTCTATGTTAGATGAAAGTGTGCAGTCACAAGTCACACTAGGAACTGATAGCAAAGTTTCTGTTATGGGAAAAGGAGATGTAAATGTTTTAACAAGATTAGGTGCAAAGAAATCCATAGCAGATGTTTATTATGTTCCAGGAATGAAATGTAATCTCTTAGGTATTGGACAGCTTGTCCATAAGGGATATAATGTTTTCTTTGATAATGATGTTTGTACCATCATGGATAAACCACCCAGCAAACAGTGTATTGCTTAAGTGAAGATGACAAGGAATAGGATGTTCCCTCTCAGAATGAGAGCAGATTTGAAGAATGGTGAAGAGAAAGCAGCAGTTGCACAGGAGACTTACCAAAGTGAACCAAAAGATGATAATTGGTTATGGCACTTGAGATTTGGACATGACAACTTTGGAGGTCTTAATTTATTGAACAAGAAAGGAATGGTAAGTGGTTTACCATTGATAGAGAAACCAGACAACCTTTGTGAAGGTTGTATCTTGGGCAAACAACACACAGAAAGTTTTCCTTCTGGGAAAAGCATAAGGGCAAAAGCACCCTTAGATATTTTCCACTCAGATGTGTGTGGACCGATGCAAACTCCATCGCTTGCAAGCAGCCACTATGTGTTAACATTCATAGATGATTTTACAAGAAAAACTTGGGTTTACTTTTTGAAAAAAAAAAGTGAAGTGTTTGAAAAACTTTTCAATTTCAAAGCACTTGTTGAGAACCAGAGTGGGTTGCATATCAAAGTATTAAGGACTGATAGAGGAGGTGAGTATATATCTAAAGATTTTCTACGTTTTTGTAGAGAAAATGGTATTCAAAAGTAGTTTACAACTAGATATACTCCGCAGCAAAATGGAGTAGCCGAAAGGAAGAATAGAACCATAATGGACATGGCGAGAAGCATGTTAAAGGAAAAGCATTTGCCTAATGATTATTGGGCAAAAGTTGTACATTGTGCAGCGTATATTTTGAATAGGTGCCCTACAAAAGCAGTAATGAATAAAGTGCCGGAAGAGGCATGGAGTGGCACAAAGCAAAGTGTCACACACATGAAGGTTTTTGGATGTGTGGCTTATGCACACATTCCGGATCAGCTGAGAAAGAAGTTGGACAGCAAGGGGGAGAAATGTATTTTCATTGGATACAGTGAGGAATCCACGACATACAGGTTATATAACCCATCCACCAAGAATTTTATTGTGAGCAGAGATGTTTAGTTTATTGAGGAGGAATCTTGGGATGGAAGCATAGAGAAAACAGTGAATGTTAAAGACTGTTTATCTCATGATGAGAATGATGATGAGTTGGCTGAAATACATCCCCAAACAGCAGCACCAACACAAGAGCAGCAAAGCACACCCTTGAGGAGAAATGACAATGCTTCTCCAAGCACACCACAAGGAGGAAATTCAAGTGCTTCTTCAAGCATTTGTACACCTACTGAAAGAGGTAAGAAATTCAGAAGTTTGAAAGATATTTATGAACAAGATATAGCTAATGAAGGTATCAATTCTTTATTTGCTTTATATTTTCATGTTGATGATCCTATTCATTTCGAAGAAGCTATCAAGAATGAGAAATGGATAGAAGCTATGGATGAGGAAATAAATGCCATAGAGAGGAACAAGACTTGGGATTTGGTTGAACTCCCAAAAGGTAAAGATGTCATTGGAGTTAAATGAGTCTACAAGACCAAAAGTAATGCTGAAGGCAAAATAAAGAGACACAAGGCAAGGCTTGTTGTCAAAGGCTATAAGCAGAAGCATGGGATAGATTATGAGGAAAATTTCGCACCGGTTGCCAGAATGGAAACCATGAGAGCAGTGTTGTCCATAGCAGCACAAAAAAAATGGAAAGTTTACCAAATGGACGTGAAGTTAGCATTCCTAAACGGAGTGTTAATGGAAGAGGTTTACATTGAACAACCTCTCGGCTATGAAAAGAAAGGCCAAGAGCACAAAGTATGCAAGTTGAAGAAAGCTCTTTATGGGCTGAAACAAGTGCCAAGAGCGTGGTACAGTAGGATAGATTCCTATCTACTGGAAAAAGGATTTGAAAAGTGTGAGGGAGAACCCACCCTCTACATCAAAGAAAAATATGGAAAAATTTTGATTGTAGTCTTGTATGTTGATGATGTTATTTTCACAGGTAATGATGATTATCTTATTGAAAATTTTAAAACAGTCATGAAAGAAGAATTTGAAATGACTGACATGGGTTTGTTGAGATACTTCTTGGGAATAGAAGTAGAACGAGATAAAAATGGGATTTTTATATCGCAGGCAAAGTATGTTAATGAGGTACTTGAAAGATTTAACATGCAGGAGAGCAAAGCAGCAATCACTCCCACAGTGATGGGATTAAAACTCAGCAGAGAGGACAACAACAAGGATTTTGATCCTAGTTTATACAAGAGCATAGTTGGCAGCCTCATGTATTTGACTGCAACTAGGCCAGACATAGTGCATGCTGTTAGTTTGATTTCCAGATTCATGGAAAAGCCAAAGGATGCACATTGGCAAGCAACAAAAAGAATTCTGAGGTATGTTAAAGGTACAAAAAGGTTTGGTATTTTATATACTGCTTTAGAATGGTCAGATTTAGTTGGATACACTGACAGTGATTGGGCTGGAAGTGTAGATGATCGGAAGAGCACTTCTGGTTATGTTTTTCACATGGGTTCAGGAGCTATTTCATGGGCTTCTAAGAAACAACCCATTGTAGCATTGTCTACAACAGAAGCGGAATATGTGGCAGCTACAGCAGCAGCGTGTCAAGAAATTTGGATGAGAAAAATGTTGAGAAGCTTATGCCAAGAACAGGTAAAAGGGACAGTGATTTTTTGTGACAATAACTCAGCTATTGCATTGTCTAAAAATTTTGTTTTTCATAAAAGGACAAAGCACATTGACACCAAGTTTCATTTCATACGGGAATTGGTTAGCAATGGTGAGATTGTTTTGTAGCATTGTAGAACAGAGGATCAATTTGCTGATATCCTCACAAAGCCACTTCAACAGAAAATCTTTGAACATTTCAGAAAATGCATGGGTATGCAGGAAAACCCAGCAGTTGAAATTAAGGGGGAGTGTTGGAATTAATTTCCAACTGCCCAAAAATGGTAGTGAATAGACAAAGAGGCAACCATTTCCGCGGGGGTCAGGCAAGCCAATCGGCTGGAGGTGTGAACCCCCTCGGAGCTGCTAACGTCATCCGCAGTGGGGTCCACATTTAACGATTAAAAAAAAGGTTGTGGGGTTTAATAATATGTGCCCATTGCATATGTTATAAACTTTGTTTTATTTTTTTAATATATGTAATACATATATATATTAAAGAGGCCCGAAAAGTATTAAAAAAAATAATATACAGTGAATGTTTTTATATATGCACAGGACAGTGAATTAAAAAAATAGCAGAGTGTTTTGGGAAAAAGAGTATATACAGCAGTATGATCACTGGTCGATCTGAGATTGACGGTTAGAGGTGCCACCGTGCAAATCCAACATTAATGCGATTTTGAAGCGGTGCTGGCAGAATTTATGAGGCCATTAATGAAATTTTCAAGCGGTGAATTTTAGCAGTTAAGTCAATGAATGTCATTAATTGAACTTGAGATATTTTGTTTTTAATATAGAATAGAATTGTAAATTTTATTACAGAGAATGGAAGCGAATGCACAGCAGAGTGCGTTTTGTAAAAAGACAGAGAGTGCAGAATTAAGAAATACACATCAGTGTATGTTTTTAGGAACAACAGAGTATACACAGCAGTGTATGTTGTTTTAGAAAGACAGAGTATTTTTCTATGTGAGATAGAGAACAGTTTTGTTTGGCACTGTGTCTTGAAACAGTCCAGCAATTGTAATCCCTCTCTTGAGGAAGAATTTGTAGCAAGTTTTTTTTATGGAATAGAAATTTTTTATGTGAAAACTCTGTCGCTGTGGATGCAATTTTGAATATTTCTCTGTGTTAAGGAAGGGACTTTTATTATTTTGGAATTATGAAACATTCCAACAATGTGTAACACGTATATTTATTTATTTTTAGCATAAAGAAGATTTCTTGATAAGTTAGTAGTGAAGAATAATAATTCATTTCTTTCATCTAGTAAAGGACAGTAAATGGCTACTACAATGTCATTGCCATTGCTATTCACTGTGTAGCTAAAAAATCATAGAGACTTCAGAGTGCTTGCTTTTTTCTTTCGGAAAAAATTGCATCACGACAGATAATTAAAGTGGTGGTTTTCATTTTGATAATAACATCCAAAGGCCCAACAGAGACTCAATAGCAAAGTCGGGATTGTTTCAATATTGGTCAGCATTATTCTGCATTATCAATTTTCTTTGTAGTTTTTAGGTTGTTAAGAATGTATTATTATTATTATTATTATTATTATTATTATTTAAATTTAACAATAATATTATAAAAATAAATATTGATTTATATTAACATTAATAACTTAATAATATAGATGGATATTAACTTTGATAATAAATATAAATGTTTTAAATTAATAAAAAATTATTAATATTAATTTTAAATATCAATATCTCTTTTAATGTTAATTAATAGTAATATTAATAATACTAATAATAAATATAGAGGTCAATGTTAAATCTATAAATTTATATAAAATTAAATTTTGCATTTATACATTAATGTGAATATTTCATTAAAGAATAAGATTTACTGTTTTATTTTGGAATTTTAATCACTTAATTTTTCAATATTTATGTGCGTTATTAAGTTCAATATTTATGTTTTTTATTAATATTAATAATATAAACAGAAATTTTTAAAATTGACATAGAAATTATTATTATTATTATTATTATTAACAATAACATTATTAAAATAAATATTGATTCATATTAACATTAATAATTTAATAATATAGATTGGTATTAACTTTAATAATAAATATTAATGCTTCAAATTAATAAAAATATTATCAATATTAATTTTAAGTATTGATATCTCTTTTATTGTTAATTAATATTTATATTAATAATATTAATAATACATATAGAAGTCAATGTTAAACATAGAAATTTATATAAAAATAAATTTTGCATTTATACATTAAAGTAAACATTGTCATTAAACATCAATATAAATATTTCATTAAAGGATAGGATCGATAACCAATGGTTTATTTAGGGCCAATGACATTAGAATTTAAATTTAGGTTTTTTAGGTTCAATGACATTAGAATTAAAAATTTGGTTATTTTTATATCATTTGGTTGATGTAGCATTTAGTTATTTTATAACGTGAGGTTTAGAACATTAATTTATTTAATACTAAAAAATTGTCTTCTTGTTAATATTTATATTGAACATCAAAAAATAAACATCAATATTAAACATAGACATTAATAGAGACATAAAAATAGATTTATTAACATTAATAATATTGGATTGTAAACATTAGGTTTATAAAATTGTGAGTTGTTTTTGACTATTTAATAATGTTCTTATCACTCATATGATTTTATACAATATGTATCGGTGAATTGTATTATATTTGTAAATGGAAAATTGTGTATGTAAGCTACTTTTAACTTTATTCAACATTAATTGATTTTTTTTTTGTTGATATCACATACGTTTTCTTTTATGTTAGTTGATTTCCTTATTTGATCACAGACACAGCTATTTGGAGTTTCCTTCCATTCGAAATTCTTGAAATTGTCTTCCTTTGACTACCTTTATCTATTCTGATAAATTTTAGCACTATTTGTAAGGAGTGAAAGAATGTTTTTCAAAACCATTCTTCCTTATTGCGTTGCAAGCATATGTCTACAAACTAATTTGGATTTATGGTTCCTTTCCTCAATGATGAAAACAATTATTTTGTTGATGAATATCTTTATCAGAATGGGCACATATTTCATTTCCATTTTCAATTCATTGATTCAAGATAAAAAGTAGAGTCTATTGTTGGACCAATGGTATTTTTATCCTTACCAACAGAATTCTCCCAATCACACAACTACTTTTTAGTGAATACATTTACAAAGGCCTTTAAAAACATTGGGCCAATACAAATTGTAGACTGGGGATTCTTTTCATTACTGGAAAATGTAAGAAGCAAAAAATATGGTTGGGTTGTTCTAAAACATGTCTATGATAGAATGTAGTCTAAATTTTATGTTTATATTAGTATTGATAGGGTTTGGCGAACGGTTGATCTTTCATTTGGTGGCACTTCACCCCCTCAGAATGGAGTGTTTTATAAAAGTAAATTATTTTGTCTCTGTCTAGACAAGGAGTATGAATATTATCCTCGATATGGCTATACAATCTACTAGTTTGATGTAATAAGAAATGAATGGGGTTTTACATTTGTTCCAATCACTGACGTATGGTGTATGTCATTAAAAATATATAAGAATCAATTAATATGCCTTAGTAATGATGGCACCACTTCTATATGGTCAATTGAAGAAATATATAATTTCCAATTTGGTCGCCTGTGTGTTGAATGAACAATTGACTAATTTGAGGATGATTGGGACTTCAGATGGAAGTTCTTGGAAGAAATTACTATAGATATAAATATCAAATGTCCTGGTTATCTTCCATTTCAAATAGTCCAGGGTGTGGTTCTTATGTTGAACTACAATGAAGTTCCTTTCCTATTATATGACATGATGACGAGCATCTATTTTCAAACATATATTGATATTTCAACTAAACAACATATGTATGGGTTTTGGTCTCCAACATTGTAGGAATGCAATGATTTGATTGAGTCTGGAAATGTTTTCCCAATTGCTCCTGTACGGATTCTATTGATGAGATTCCACCATTAGATATGGACATGGAGTCTTAGGCTATTACTCATGTTAGGATTTCTTATATATATTTTCATTTGATATACTATTTGTGGACGTGGAAAATATTTCCATTTTTTTTACTTTAAATAATTTTGGGTCTATATGCTAATAATTTAAAATTACAATTGTATGGATATTTTATGCCTCCTAAAATTTCTTCTATATGTGTATGTATCAGATGTTGGATATTTAATCCCATTGCAATTTTCTAGAAAATATTTCTTATTGTCTCCCCTTTAGTTCTCTTGATTGTATTTGAATGTGTTTGAATGATATGCATTTTTATTTGTTCTTATAACTATAGTTGCTCTAAGTTATTTTATACATGGTCTTTGTATTATTTTTTTGCTCATTGGTTCTCAAGAAATGTTATTCATTTTATACATGTCATCTGATGGCACAAGCAAGCATACAAGAAAACATAATTTGTCACCAGCTTCGCGTGACAGGTCTAATGAAAGTCTCCGTATACGGTATCGAAAAAATAAGAACACAATAAATGAGCATAGGAGAGATACATATCATATAAGAACTACTGAAACTACTCTTCAAAATGATTTTATGATTCCTCATAAGTATCGTACTATGGATGATATCATGGAAAGAAAATTTACGATTGATTTTTCATTGTCAGAATATGCTCCTCATCAATGTAATTTTGTTGTTCGATGCTTTCTTGAAAATGTTCATAATATTGGGGAAACATCTCGCAATAGAGAATAATAATCTATCGATAATGTGGATGCAAATATTCACCCTAACCCTTCTGTCTCTGCAATTGTGTCTTTTGAGTAAGGAAAAAGGTTGCAAAACATCCATGGTGGAGGAAATGATGACATTATATGTGATGATTTGGATGATAGTTGAATTGGCCATTTGTTTGATAATTTGGAACTAGTTGCTAGAAAAATTAGATCTTCCGATCCCCCTTCTCAAAATAATTTTTTCGCACTAAGAGAACCAGTCATCCCTGATAGCATTTCGCATGGAACATTCGAAGTAACACAATGATATTTTGACATTTGCTGCAATAATGCATGTTTTATTACATTACTATATTTACATTTATTTTTAGCTGAAATTTTAAGGTATTTTCTTCCTTTGGAATAGGATACAACTCATTTTAGTTCCATATACTAATATGAGAAGTGGATATTCACCATGTCATAGCATTCCACTGCATTCTCCTCAACAATGGAATTGGAAAACTAATATAAATGGTCAATGTATTTGATTTCCTTTTTCATGTTTTGAATTTTCAGTACATTGGACATTGAATTTTATTGCATACTTTATTTTCTTCAAACATGACACAACACATTTTAATAGAGGCATACAAATTAAATTTGTAGATGTCCCATCTGTTGATGTTGGAAGTGAAGAGGTACCATCTCATAGTGTTCATCCAAACTGCCAAACAAATATAAATGTTGAATGCATTTGATATTTTCCTCAATTTTTAATTTGTTGGTACTTTTTCATTTTATTTTATGAGCTTCTATGGAAAAAACATGATTTCATCTGATGCGGTTGGAGAGATGGAATCCAAAACATCAAATTTCCAAACTAATGTAATTTTCAATGTATTTGATTTGTTTTCCATTTTTTAATCTTTATTGGTTGGATATTTGGTTTTATATTGTATTTTATTTTGTTGGAATAGGAAAGAACTCATTTGAATTCATGCTTATAAACTAACTCCCCAAATTTTCCATCCACTGATGTTAGAAGTGAAGAGGAACCATCGCATAGGCTTCATCAACATCACCAAACAAATGTAAATATTGAATGCATTTGATTATTTTTTCATTTTTTCATTTATAATTACTTGGACAATAAATTTTAAAATATTTTATGCTAAATACACCTTATCAACCTCTTAGGTTCCAGAAATGCAGACCATAAATTTGGAAAGGTCTTTTCATAGATCCATTACACATGTTTCAAATTTCATAAGAGAATCTCATGGTGCTGAAAATCAAGTACATTTTAGAAGACATTTTACTCTTCCACATCGTTCTCCACATGGTCCGACCGATATAGATCATATTCATTTTTATGAAAACGTGATTGCAGTGCATAAAATATTTCGAGAAAATATAGATAGGTTGTCAGTTTTCCAAATGTGCCACATATGACAAGAATCATATCAAGGAATCTAGGTTTTGAGACATTTTGAAGGACATATTTGCAGACGATGTAAGAATGTAATAGGTTCCCATCGTTTCTTTGGATATAATAACATGGGTCCTGGTGAGAAACCTCATATTTTAAGAGTTCTTACTCAATTTGAAGAAATGCTAATAGCACGTTGAATCCTATTTTGCAGGTGACACATGCTGGAGGTGGGAAATATAAGTATAGTGGTCACACAATTAGCTTTCCTCAAGATATTTCTTCAATTGCACAAATCCTTCCGTGACATGTTGAAGATATTGACTTTCTAATTGTGAGGAGATATGATTGTCAGTCTAAATATTATGAATTTTATATCAAAACAACTCGAGTTATGAATCCATTGTTTTTCAAAATTGAGCATGATCAATATTATCAAGATGTTGTAATTGACTACGATTCAATGAATGCTCTTCCAGAAAGATCAACAAATGTCTCATCGAGGCTTAAATTTGTTGATTGTGATATTGAAGAATTTGAGATCAATGCAACTAATAATGAAGAGTTACCTGTTGATCATTTTCCATCTCATCCTTCTTTTTTTGTTGCTTGCCTACCTAATGAACAAAGAGAAGTGGAAGAAATTAGAGCATTTCTTAATAATGTTGATCCTTCACATGTTCAAGAAATGGATCGCCCCAATTTTGGAACCTCTTCAGTGAATGAATATAATATTGAGGGGTTATTATATATGGCATTCCACACATTGTTCCCCACTGGTGATGTTGATTGGTTGCAACGACGTATTTGTAGTGTTGAACTTCATGAGTATGCATTGCATCTTCTTAGATACTATGATCAGAGGTTCGGAATCCATCCTTGCTTTCAATATTACCTATTGTACATGATAATGCGACATCAGAGCCACAATTGAAGACTTGCGTCACCAAATTTTTGATTTACCAGATACTAAGTTGGTTTAGCATCTTATGCGGTTTGGTCCCTCTCTGAGAGGTAAAAGGGCATATTGGACTAAATGTCTTGCTAAATTGACTGAGATGATTACTCAGTTGGGATTCCCATCTTTGTTTTTTACTTTGAGTGTAGTTGACACAAAGTGTCCAGAGTTGTAGAACCTCATGCCTATACATTCCCATTCTCATTCTTTAAATGAGAATCGTATGAAAGTTGAGAATGTTATTCAGTACCCTGATATTGTTGCCACATTTATGCACCATAGATTCAATATATTTTGAGAGGATATTATCCAAAAATTGCTTAAAGCGAAAGATTTCTAGTAAATTTTTGTGTTTTTTAATTTATTTTCTATTCGTTGTCATTTTTTTGTTATGGTTATAGTTATATTTTGTAGTAAATGTATATTCATTTTCTTTAGATATGAGTGGAAGCATAGAGGTTCAACACATATCCATGGCTTCTTATGGTTGCAAGGCACTCCTGACATGGAAAGAATTGATTGGTCAAATTCTTCTGATGTACAAATTGCAAAGAGATTCTTTCACAATTATGTAACTACATGGAATCCACGTGGCATACATTGTCAAAACAGAATGGTTCAAATAAGCCTCAATGATGACCCTTCCTTTTTGAATACTAATCAAATTTTCTCTTGCAATCTTCATAATGATTATTAATAATTGTGAAACTATGTCCAAAGGCACACAAACTGTAGTGTAGATTCTTGTTTATGAAAAAAGGGCGCTATTCTCACATGTCGGTAGAATGCTCCATGGGATCTTTCTGAGGATTCAAGATTATTCATAGATGATCAACGAAGGAAAAAGCATGACCCGATAAGTAATGATGATAGGCTCAATGTACATAACATTGACCTTATAACAATGTCGCGTGCAAATGTTGATTGCCAACTAGTGCTTTCTCGGTATGTTGTCCTGAAGTATATTTCTAAGTATGCATCAAAAAAATAAAAAAGGTCTAAAATTTATCATGATATATAAACTAGAATTTCAAATTATATTTCCTCTCAGGATCATGTTTTTGTGTGCTTACAGAAGGTTTATTGTAGAAGGAATTGTTTACCATGACATTGGAGCACAAGAAACATGCCATATGTTTCTTAAGCTAGCTCTTCTTGGTTGTAGGCAAAAATTTGTTTCCTTAAATTTTGGAAGAAAGGTTTTAAGGAAAATATCAAGGGATGACATGCAATGTTCATTTGAGAATAATTTCGTTCAACATTATCAGCAGAGGCCTTTTTCCTTGGACATCTATCTTTGATAGAAACAATAATATCTTGGACATTTGATAACAAGCGTAAAAAATATCCCTGGAAACCTAGAGATGTTCATGCTATTGTTCAGGTTTGGCCATGGTTTTATTCTATATCTAGTGAGGGTTAAAATGAGTTTGAAACATTTTATTACACAAAATTGCTATTGTACAAGCCATTTCGTGACATTTCTGCGGAAATTGGGCTTTCAACTAAAATTATTATTGAAAATTTGAGGAATTTCCGATATCGAGCATGGAATGTTGATCTAAATCCATCAATTGTCGAAAATATTGAAGATGAAGAAGATGTTTGTTTTTCGAACCAGAAAATGAATCTTAAAGATGATTTTCAAGAATGGCAGATTTTCTCTCTCTTGGTTCCACCAAATAATATAAATTTTTCTGATCTTCACACCCTTGGTCGAACGTATTTTGATATATCCTTTGACTGGAAAAGTACAACTATTTTTGATGATGTGGCTAAAAAAAGTTATTAATTTTATAAGGAATGGACAATCAAGGGGCGATTTTGTTGACCTTTCGAATAGAACATTTGTATCTCTAGATTCATTGGCATAAAAACAATGACTTGATTTTGAAATTTTTTTAAGGAATTTTGTTGAATATCGGATTTGCGAACCTCTTCTTATGATTGTTCAGGGCACTGCAGGAAGTGGAAAATATTTCCTTATCCATTGTATTGTTGAGGCTCTTTCTAATTTTTCAAGTAATGGAAAATGTCTTTTTCTTCTTCTTACCCCAACAGGAATAACCTCTCTTATTATATATGCAAAAACAATCCACTTGGCTATAAAAATTCCAATTAAAGATATGAAACCACTACATGGGAAATCACTAGTAGTTTCCAAGAATAAATGAGGCATATTTGATATATATTTATTGATTAAATGATCTTTCTAGGATCAAGGTTATTCATGCTAATAGATGCTCTGTTATGAGAAGAATTTCATGAGAAAAATAATTGTCCTTTTCATGGAAGATCCATTATCCTTGTGGGTGACCTTGCCTAGCTACGTCATGTGAGAGATAAGCCTTTGTATACAGGTAATACAACTGCGGAAGTATTGTGGAAAAAATTCAGCAATGTTGTCCCCTTTGACACAATATTTTTCCAACAAGGGAATAATGAGAAACTATATTGTTTCCGTAGAGTCCTTAATAACATAAGAAATGCAGAACCTATTCTTGAAGATTGGGATTTTCCTATGTCATGGGCTAATATGAGGTTGCATCCTAGAGAAAGGGACTTATTTAATGCAACAGTTCACGTGTTTCTAAAAAATAATTTTGGTGTCCTTCCATAACGGGCATATGTTAAAATTATTAAATTATCCATTTGAATGATGTATTGCTGAGAATTCATGGTGTTCAGAAATCAGTGGTGTTCATGATGATCAATTGGACCGTTAAGTTTTGTTGTGTCGTGGTCAACATTTTATGTTGACTTGTAATTTGTGGGTCGAAGCTCGTTTGGTGAGTGGTGCACTTGGTTATGTGAATAATATATTTTATATGCTTTCCTCTAATCCACCTAAGCTTCCAATGTTCACAACTATTGTTTTTAATAAGTATGTTGGTGTTCCATTTGATGCAGGCAATCCAAACATTGTACCTATCACACGAGTCATAAGAGGAAATTGAAAACAAATTCCTTTAAAGATGACATGGGCTCTTACAATCCACAAATCACAGGGATTGACTTTAGAACGAGCAGTAAAGCCTAACCTTCACATGCATATCAAGAGTGTAATCAATAGATGGTTTGTTTATTACACCACCTTTCTCTTTCCATCGTTATGCCAAGATGAGAGATAGAACATATGTTACAATTAGGAAGAAAGAAGAGGAGCGATTGAAGTCCATATCACTATGAAATGCAACTATTAATACTTTTAGCTATTTATAGAATGTTTTTTGAATTTATTTTATTATCCTCTATATTTACTTTTAATATAATAATGATTTTGATATATTACTAAGATGAATACATTCATCATATTCATAGTAATATTTCAGAAAGTTGTTTACTCAATTTTCTTTTGTTTTTTAAAGTGGTTATTGTTATGTTGTTTACAATCAAGCATTCAGTGATAAACAACCAGTTATGTCAGCCAATCGTAAAAAGTCAAGATTGAATTCTATATCACTATGACATGGAACTAATAATATTGTGACATAGAATGTTTTTTTTTTAATTTCTTTCATTGTCCTATTTTTTTTTTTTAACATTTAGTATAATAAATATTTTTGTATATTAATGAAATGAATACATTCATCATATTCATAGTAATATCTGAGAAAGTTGTTACATCATTTTTCATGTTCTTCAATTCACTTCATTTTTTTAAGTAATTATTATTTTGTTTATAATGAACTATTCAGACATAGACAACCAGTTATATGAGCCAATCCTTAAAAATCAATAATGAAGTCCATATCCCTATGACATGCAACTAATAATATTCTGACCTATTTATGGAATGTTTTTGACTTTATTTTATTTTCCTCTTTATTTAATTGTAATATGATATTTATTTTCATATATTAATGAGATGAATACATTCATCATGTTCATAGCAATATTGGAGAATTTTTTTTACATCATTTTTCATTCATCATATTCATAGTACTATTTGAGAAAGTTGTTTACATCGTTTTTCATGTTCTTCAATTTATTTCTTCTTTTTAAGTGGCTATTGTTATTTTATTTTTACAATGAACCATTCACACATAAACAATGAGTTATATGAGACAACAATTAAAAATCAATTTTATAATTTTTTCATATTGATATTAATATTTTGAATTCATATTATATCATGAATTACAAAATTATGGGCTAAATGCTATTAATATTATTATTTTCCATGATATCCAACAATAATGAAATTTGTGTCACCAATATTAATATTGCTAATTAGTATGTCTATTAATTAATGTTAATGATGTTATATATTAATATTAAACAAATATTTATTCTATACATTAATATGAACATCAACATTAAACATCGATGTAAATATTTTGATTGAAGATTAGCTTTAATAAATTCAGGTTTTTTTTAGTTTAATGACAACATATTTATATTTTATATTAATATTTAAGTAAAATTAATATATACATTAACATTAATTTAAATACAAACATATAATTACTAACATTATTGATATTTTATTTTAAACATAAATTTAACAAAATTGTTAATTCTTGTCAACTATTGTAATAAAGGTCATATTGCTCATTTAATTTTATCACTCATTTCATCTCTACCATATGTACTGGTAATGAGGTTTATATTTGTATAAATTTTCATATCATTCGATTCAGGTAGTGTTTGGTTATTTCATAGCATGACTTTCTTAATATAAAGTTTACTAACAATAATAGAAATTGGATGTTATGTTATATGTGTGTGTGTGTGTGTGTGTGTGTGTGTGTGTGTGTACATAGATTTTTGTGTGCGTGTATTAATTTTGATTTTTGTCATTTTTCCTTTCAAATTCAGATATGGATAATAATGATGCCATCTATTATAATCAAGAAGTGGAAAATATTTCTAGAGTGATAAGTTCTCTTTCGTATCTTTGGAACAAGTTCAATAGAAAACATGAGCATTTATTGATGAGCATATTTGTGTGCTAGATGAAATGAAAACGAATGTAAAATATTTGTTGAATTTTCACATGAGGGAGGCTAGGAGGAAAGCAAGAAGGGATTCGTTGGAAAGCGTTAAGTATCTTGATCATTATCCTATTGATTTGAGTTGGTGTTCCTTTTGTCGCTGGTCTGGTTGTGTTTTGGAAGAGGCTATTTGATAAATGACTTTTGATTTAGTGTTTCAAGTCCATTTTTGTAGTGGAATTTTTTAATGTAAAGACAACAAAAAATATATGTTACTTTCCATGTTCTTTCTTTGGTTGCAGTGATGGTGAAATTGAATATCCCTTTAATGTCAATATTATTGTTTATCCCTTAGCTTCACCAATTCCTTTAATTTATAATATTATACCCTTGCGTTCATTACTTATTTTTGTTTATAATATTAATAATCCCTTGGGTTTAATAATCTATTGAATTTAAAATATTAATTATTAGGGTATATTAATTTCTTTGGTTTTTGAGTTTAAAATATTTATTCTTATGGTTTATTAGTCTCATGTATTTTTAATATTGATCCCTTAGGTTTTTAATATTTATCCCTTGTCATCATCGATTCCTTTGCTTTATATATTAAACCCTTGGGTTTATTAGTTCCTTTTGTTCATAATATTAATAATCCTTTAGGTTTATTAATCTCTTGTGTTTAAAATATTTATTCTTATGATTTATTAATTTCTTGGGTTTTTTAGTTTAAAATATTAATACTTAGGGTTTATTAATCCCTTATGTTTTTAATATTAACCCCTTGGCCTTATTGATCCCTTAGGTTTTTAATATTTATCCCTTGGGTTCACTATTTCCTTTGGTTTATAATATTAAACCCTTGGGTTTTCTAGTTATTTTGGTTTATAATATTAATAATCCCTTCGGTTTATTAACTCTTGAGCTTAAATTATTAATTTTTAGGGTTTATTAATTTCTTAGGTTTTTGAGTTTAAAATATTAATTCTTAGCGTTTATTAATCCCTTGAGTTTTTTAATTCTTTGGGTTGGTAATATTAGGTGTTAAATATTTGTCATACACTTTAATATTAATGCATGTTCCAATGTCACATTATGAAAAACATTGTCTCAATATGAAAATCAACCATGGGTAACCATTGTTAATCAGCGTTAGTCATATTCAATCAAGGTCTTCCATGGTCAAATGTCACATTGTGACAAATATTCTCTCAATATGAAAATCAACCATGGCCAACCATGGTCATTTTTCGTCCAACATTGCATTATGACAACAATTGTCTCAATGTTTAAATCACGCATTAATTTGTAGGCTTTCTTAATCTCTTCTATTTTAAAAATTGATCCTTTCACCTTATTGATCCCTTAGGTTTTTAATATTTATCCCTTGGGTTCACCAATTCCTTGGGTGACGCCAATTTAAAACCTTGGGTTTATTGTTTCTTCTGGTTTATAATATTAATAATCCCTTGGGTTTTAAAATCTCTTGAGTTAAAAATATTAATTGTTAGGGTTTATTAATCTATTAGGGTTTATTAATTCTTAGGGTTTATTAATATATTAATCTCTTGTGTTTTTAATATTGATCCCTTGGTATTATTTATCCCTTAGGTATTTAATATTTATCCCTTGGGTTCACCAATTCCTTTTGTTGAAATATTAAACCCTTGCGTTTTTTAGTTATTTTGGTTTATAATATTAATAACCCCTTGGGTTTATTACTTTCTTAAGTTTAAAATATTACTTCTTAGGGTTTATTAATCTCTTCAGTATAAACTATCAGTTCTTAGGTTTTATTAGTTTCTTTGTTTATAATATTAATATTTCTCCCTTGGGTTCACCAATTCCTTTGGTTTATAATATTAAACCCTTGGGTTTGTCGCTTCTTTTGGTTTATAATATTAATAATCTATTGGGTTTTTTAATCTCTTGAATTTAAAATATTAATTATTAGGGTTTATTAATTTCTTAGGTTTTTTAGTTTAAAATCTTTATTCTTGGGGTTTATTAATCTCTTGCGTTTTTAATATTGACCCCTTGGCCTTATTGATCCCTTATGCTTTTAATATTTATCCCTTGGGTTCACCAATTCCTTTGGTTTACAATATTTAACCCTTGGGTTTATTAGTTCTTTTGGTTTATAATATTAATAATCCCTTGGGTTTATTAATATTTGGAGTTTAAAATATTGATTCTTATGGTTTATTAATTTCTTATGTTTTTTAGTGTAAAATATTAATTCTCAGGGTTTATTAATTTCTTGTATTTTTAATATTATTCCCTTGGCCTTATTGATCCCTTAGGTTTTTAAGATTTATCCCTTGGGTTTATAGTATTAAACCCTTGGGTTTATTAGTTCTTTGGGTTTATTAATATCTTGTCTTTAAAATATTTATTCTTACGATTTATTAGTTTCTTAATTTTTTGAGTTTCAAATATTAATTCATAGGATTTGTTAATCCCTTAGGTTTTCTAATTGTGAGAACAACTGTCTCCATGTTTAAATGAAGCATGGTCAACCTTGTTTATTTTATGGTTTATAGTATTTATGTAAGGGTTTTTATATACTTCAAGTCTATAATATTAATCTCTTAGGTTTAATATTATTCCCTTGGGTTTATAATATTAACAATCATATGAGTTTATTAATCCATTGTGTGTAAGATATTAATTTGTAGGAATTGTTAATCTCTTATAATTTTAATATTGATCTCTTCCCCTTATTTATCCCTTAATTTTTTAATATTTATCCGTTGAGTTCACTAATTTCTTGGGTTTATAATATTAAACCCTTGGGTTTATTATTTATTTTGCTTTATAATATTAATAATACCTTGAATTTTTAAATATCTTGAGTTTAAAATATTAATTGTTAGGGTTTATTAATCTCTTCACTTTATAATATTAATTCGTAGGGTTTAATAATTTCTTAGTTTATAATATTTATATTGATCCCTTGGGTTTATAATATTTTTCCCTTAGGTTTAATAATTTCTTGGTTTTATAATATTAAAATATTTTATTTATTTGTTCCTTAAATTTCCAATATTAATAATTCCTTTGGTTTAACATTTAATGCCTTCAGTTTTTCAATCCCTTGAGTTTAAAATATTAATTTTGTTTTCATGGTTTATAGTATTTTTCTAAGGGTTTTATACTTAACGGTATTTTATAGTTAAAGGTTTATAATATTAATCTCTTATGTTTAATATTGTTCCTTTAGGTTTATAAACCCTTCGTTTCTTAGTATTAGTCCCCTAGTTCTATTATTTCCTTGTGTTTTTAATATCAATCCATTGGGTTTATTGATCCTTAAGGTTATTAAATCAATAGGTTTATATTATTAACAATCCCTAAAGTTGATTGTTCTCTTCCTTTTAAAATATTAATAATCATGAGAGTTTATCTTTCATTTTTATTTAAAATATTAATTCCTAGGCTTTATTAATCTCTTCTCTTTTTAATAGGGATCCCTTGGGGTTCTTCATATTTTATGTTCTTAATATTATTCCCTATGGTTCTCTAATTCCTTGTGTTTATAATATTAAACCCTTGGGTTTAATAGTTATTTTGGCTTATAATATTAATAATCCCTTGAGATTTTGTTAAGAGATATATACTTATTATAAATATATTATAAGTAGATATATAGAATATATTAGAAATTATATTCATAAATATATAATGATTATTTTAGTAAAATACATGTGGTGGGTGTTGGATATAGGCCTATCCGCCTATATCTACCACATTGGTGAATGTGGTTGTAAATTTATTGTAGTAAATCTATTTTATATACGTTTATCAACCTATATCAACCACATTGATAAATGTGATTGTGCTAGTTTCTACTATGTTGGAGATCAGATATTTGTGTAACACTTTTTTTTAAATCTTTTATTGTATACCAGATGTTTTTAAAGGCCATATAAAATTGCCACAAGGGCAGAAGAAAATATATGGTGCATAGATTTTGTGGCTAGTGATTATGGTAAATCGTTTGGTGATATTTATTGGGTTTGGACACACTCTATAATTCAGTGTGGAAGTGATGTGTAGATGTTAGGTGTAATGTAAGAAATAGTATATGTTTAACATATTTTAAATATGTTATTTTAATTTAATTTTATTACATTTTTAATTTAAATTTAAAAACAATAAGGTATGGGGAGATCTAATGGTGTAAAATAATAATTTTGTAACCATATTTAAATTTAGTTAATATTCACATAAAAATTATTATTTATAATAATTTTCCAATATACTAAGATTTTTAACTATTGATATTCATCTTTATTTTAGCCAATTTCAATTTATAAAATAAAATTTAACAAATGAGATAAATATAAAGTACAAAACCATATAAAAAACTAATAAATAAAATAAATAAAATACTGATGATGATGATGGTGGTGGTTAACGTCCACTGAGACCAATTTTTGGTCTATCAGACCTAAAGAAAAGAGTTATTTAGTTTTATTTAAGATTTTATTCCTATGCTCAAAAATCTTGGAGAGAAGCCTCCCGAGCTCACTATAATTTTGACATCTTAAAAGGCTAGGAAGGTCAGTATTTCAACAAAGATTATGAAATTGAGCGCTAATGTGGTTGTACACGAGGCACTCTAAGAGGAAATGATTTTCATCCTCGATGTTCATATTCTCACAGAGATGGCAGATCCTTTCCATCCATGGTGTTTTAGGAACTGTCCAACGACCTGTTTCACTATGGAGCTCATGAGAGTTCGTTATAATCTTGGCTATATTAATTTTCTTCTTTCAGCTAGTTAAAACAGATAGATACTTTTGATCTTCTAGGGTGGGGTTGATGACCTCCTTATAATATCTTAATATTCTTTTAGCCGCTAGATCTTTCTCACACCACATTTTTTCTTTGAACTTAGAAGTAACAATTTTTTTAATGTTATTAATGTTTTGCAATGCAACATTCTCGTCGATCTCCCAATGGTTTAACCAGGCCTTGGTGTCTTTATACCGACCTCGTTTAAGCCATAGGTGGTTTTAGCTGGAATTTAAAGCTAGCTTAGGAAGTCTATGGTCACCTATGCTATTGAGCTTGTGCTTGTACAACAAAAGCCTAGTCATAGCTAGGCTCTCGACAGGGGGACCCACTTCTATAAGGAGAATAGGATAGGGTGTATTGTTTTTAATTTTAAGGTTATAAGTTATAAAACGCTTTTGGATTTGCTCAATATTTCTCCAAGGTTCTCTAGAGATGCTGCAACCCCAAACCTCACATCCATATAAGATAACAAGAGTGACTAAAGTTTCAAAGAGGAACTTCTTTCTATCCCACATTATGAGGTTTTCCATTTTAAAATTATTTTCAAGACCAAAATAAGCTTTCCACCCCCCATTAATCCTTTTCTGAATGTTATAGTTCAATTTGAGCTTGTGATGAATATCAATTCCTAGGTACTTGTAAGAAGACACTTCCTCCAAGTTACTATTGTCATACATAAAATTAGCGCAAGTGTCCTTCTTGGATTTGATAATCATAACTTTTGTTTTGTCAGTTTTAACAGACATACCCATGGTAGAGTAGAAATCCTTAAGAAGTCTAAGTTTCTTATGAATATTATATGGGCACCTTGCTAGAAGAACAATATCTTCTGCATAGAGAAGAAGGATGATGACTATCCAAGCTAAGGTCGTGCCACTACATCTTGCTTCCTCTAAACAACCTTCTAGCTTGTCGATGTAAATTCCAAATAAGGGTGGGGAGAGGGGGCAACCTTTTCTAACTCTGATATTACTAAGTCCCTCACATCTTTAAAAATGAATTATAAAACCTAATCCATGAGAAAAAATAAAGTATAAAACATAGTGGTGACCTATGTAATAACTTTTTCTAACCCAACATAATTAAAATTACAGGGTTTGTTGAATTTTGTTTATAATTAGTAGGATAACTATAAACTATACATGAATATTGATGGAAAGACTTATTGTTTATTGCAAGACTTATGATTTAAAAGTAAAATATTTAACTTATTGTCTAAAAGTAAACTATTTTCAATTCATGAACATTATCGCTGTTTCATATATATATATATGAAAACAGGTTAAACTTTAATTATTTTTTTTATTTAAATAGATTTTTTATATAAATGTAATTTTAAAATAAAAATAAAAAACAAATTAAAAAAAAATATTATAAAATATCTAAGGTTAATTAACAAAAGTAATTAAAATATTTTGAAAAAATATTAAACATTATAATTTAGAAATTTTGCACAACATTTATACAATTTTGCACTTTACTATGGAATATATCTATATATATGTGTGTGTGATATGATAAAATTATATTAAAAACTCTAATATCTATGTAATGAGGGTTTATTCTTTTTAGATTTTTGGAGGTGTAAATTATGGTTTATTGCACGTGCATGCAAATTATAACTTTGAAGAAAATATAGAACAACATATGTGTGCTATGTGATTTGATAAAATTATACTAAAAATTATAATATCTATGCAATGAGGGTTTATTTCTCTTTAGATTTATGGAGGTGTAAATTGGTGTTTATTTCATATGCATGCAAATTATACTTTGGCAGAAAGTATAGAACAATATATAAAAAATTACAAACTACAATTGACACAATATATAACTTGGGAAACCCTTTGGGGAGAAAACTGGCCGGAGGTGAGTGCATTGAGTTCTCTTTATCTAAATAGAAAATAGATGCAAGTATAATGAAGTAAGGCTTATGGCCCTCTCTCTACTACAATGCACAAATCCTCTTTATGTTCTCTCCCTATTCCTCTCAACTACTATTCTCATTTATAGAACAAAATTCACCAAGAAATAATGGAACCCTTTTCCTTATTGCGGAAAAATTTTAAAAAATATTTTAAAATATTTGTGTTTCATTAACAACAATAATTAAAATATTTTGAATAAATATTAAACATTATAATTAACAAATTTTGTACAACATTTATACAATTTTTCACTTTACTAGGGAATATATATATATATATATATATATATATATATATATATATATATATATATATATATATATATATATATATATATATATATAAGTTATGTGATTTGATAAAATTATACTAAAATATCTAATACTAAAATTAATGGAACCCTTTTCCTTATTGTGGAAAAATATGCATGCAAATTATACTTTAGTAGAAAATATTGAAAAAAAAATAAAAAATCCCAAACCACAATTGGCACAAGATATAACTTGCCCTTTGGGGAGAAAAATGGCCAGGAGGTGAGGGCATTGAGTTCTCCTTCTATAAATAGAAAATAGATGCAAGTACAATGAAGTAAGGCTTATGGCCCGCTATCTACTACAATGCACAAATCCTCTTTATGTTCTCTCCCTATTTCTCTCAACTACTAGTCTCATTTGTAGAACAAAATGCACCAACAAATAATGGAACCCTTTTCCTTATTGTGGACCAATTTTAACACAACCGGATAGTCTCCTAGTTAGGTTTGACTCTTTCAGCTTTTAACTAGAGTGACAATATGGAATATTCTATAGTATTCTTCATCTTGATCATGTGGCTAGTGCATATTATATGATTAATGGGGGATGACGTGGAATCCTCTCAAATTATCGTGGCCAATTTCAGTAGGTCAACTTCTAGGAGGCATGAAGTTTTCATACGAGCTCCAATTGAGGTTATTCTTGCAACATTAAAAAGATATCAACATGTAGATTATGTAATAAAGTTTCATAGTTAGGCCAACACCACAAAAATTTATCTGTTAAGCCCTTAAAATGGCTCTTGAATTTTTAGACTTGAAATTTTCCAAACTAGGACCACGGGTAAAAAAATGTACTTTTGGGTTGATTCATCCACGTTTTCCACTCTAAAAACATCAATATGCATGAAAATAAATATAATGATCCAATATACATAACACCTTCTCATTTTGGGAGGGTTTGAGTCCCAAAATATTCTACTTAATTAGATGAGAAATTTTTTCCTCCATATTCTCCAAACCAATATAGCAAAAAAATACATCCTGTATATCATAGTTCTATACATCAACCTCATAAATAACATAATTTTTTATATTAAATGAAACAAGTATTTATAAATGTGGAAACATAATTTTCAATTAAAAAAAACGTGAGTGCGCCCAAAACATAGTCATGCACCGATATTGGTGTACTTTCCACTATAACCAAACCGATATTAGTGCGCACATGGGTATGATACACCGTTACTAGTTTTGAAAATTTAACTTTTGATATCAGTGTGATACACTTGTGCACCGATGTGCACATATAACCTTTTCGCACCAGTACAGAATATTCAGTTTATAGAATACATCAAGCTATAGCTATAGTTTTTGTGTGAGGCCAACATATCGAGTGCATCACATAGTGAATTTTTTTTTTCAAAAATAGTGGGAAATTTAACCAAATTTTCAATTCTAATCTGATAAAATATTAAATTTTAAATAAACATAAGCATTAATTGGAAATTTGGTCATCGAGGAAGAATTGTGGACACATAATGGAGAAAACAAAATTGAGCACGGTTTGAACTATAGAAACTCGGATATTGAGCATGGTATGGAAAGGTGATGAGAAAGAGAGACATTGATGTTAGGGAACTTGCTTGTGGCAAGAGTGTAACTGGTGCTTTAGAGCTCTCCAACATTGTAGATGGTAAAAATGAAAATTACGGTCAGGAGGGTTTTTTTAATTTAACCCTCCTTGAGTGTGTTTCACTAACTGCACCAGTGTGAAATATATCAAAAATCACCACACCTCTTTTTAACTTAAAACTATTGTGGTGTTTTCCTCAAGACACCTGGGGTATTTATATATATATATATATATACCGCATTGGTGTTTTATTTTACTATAGCACCACTCCTTTTTTAGAAATTAAAACCCACGTAGTGGTGCGCTTTAGAAGATGCCCCATGGTGTTTTGATAAGTTTACCACACTGGAGAGTCGTTGGAAAATAACACTAAATTTTGTGAAATTTAAAACTACATTGGTTCTCCTTAGTTGTATACACCGAGATGATTTACTATATGAAGGACACTGGTGCGTTATGTTAAATAGCACACCCTGTTTATTTTTTATATAAAAATAAATTTTGTACGGTGCACCAGGTTATATGCCTGTATGGATAGTAAAGTAACGATGTATTTTTATATTTCAGACACACCATCCAAACTATATATGTTAAAACATCTGCTTGCCCACCTCTGCTAGTGACCTCTGCTACAAACAATTTTTTTGGATATTTTAATATGGGCCTCTTCAAAAACCTCCACCAGAAGGTATTTTCCTTGTAGTGATTTAGTGTTTCATATATGTAACCCTTAAAGGAGTCAAAAAATGTTTTGGTAGATGCACCTGTTAATGATGAAATTTATATTATTGAATGGGAGAAGCAGTGACCTCCTCCAACAAAAAGGAAAATCAAATCAAGACTAGGAACAAGGAGTATTTCAATACTTGATCAAGTGGAAGAATCAAACAATATAAGGTGCCACTTCGATGTCAGGGACATAATTTTCCAAATATGGTACCAATATTAAGGAATTTGAGAAAAAAAACACACAAAAATATATTTCCCTCCCCAAGAGTCTAATATAGGATCATCATAATAAAATATGTATTTCACTAAATTAAAGAAGATTTTATAGTATTGGAAATTTTGGATATTTTTAGAAAATACTAAAAAGGAATTGTTTTTAGAGAAAACTTATTGCAAGCTCCTAAAATCAAGAGTCTTCCTCTTTTATTCTTCCAAAAATTTGAAGAGATGAGTCACCTATTGAGAATTGTAGACATTTCCTCCTCCAAAACTAAAAAGAAATGTAATTGAATTGTTGGATCGAGAATAAAGGTTTCAATTTATCTTAATGATTAAAGTTTAATTTATGAAGTTTTGAGTGTTATTTGTACATAATTCATGAATTTTGGTCTAATTTAGTATTTATTTTTATCGTGTTGCATCCTCTTCAATTATGGTGGTCCATTTCTATAGGTCAAATTCAAGGAGGCATAAGTTTCTCATCGGTGATTCTTGTGTCATTGAAAATGTATCAACATGTAGAATAAGGATTATAGGTCCATATTAAGGTTATGACTACAAAAAGGGTTCATTTAAGGCCTCAAAATTTCCCTTGAAGTTTTTGATGCGGAATTTTCCAAACTTGGACCACGGGTAGAATTGGTATTGTGAGCTTATTCCTTCTATTTTTCCACTCTGAAATCATAAATATAGATTGAAAACAATATAATGATCTAACAAAAATTAGAATGGTAAGAACTTAATCACATAGGTTAAATATCTGAAGGACTTACTCATGTGAGTTAATATGGATGAATATAAGGTAGTGTCTACTCCATTAGAACAACATGTGAAGCTCATTAATGATAATGTAATGAAAGAGATGGATGGTATCTTTCATCGAGAGTTGGTATGATGTTTGAATTATCTCACTATAAGTAGGCCAATATTTCTTACTCATCTATTATTCTTTGTAAACTCATAGTGAAGTTGCATAATAGCCATTGGTATGTTGTAAAAAAGGTGATTCAATTTTTGAAAGGAACTATTGATTTTGGCATTGATAAGATAATAATTTTAATATTTAGTTGACGAGTCATTCTAATTATAATTAGGATGTAAATCTAAATTACATAAAATTTATATATGAATATGTGTTTAATATAGGATCTAGTGCTATGTTGTGGAGAAATAATAAAGAAACAATTGTTTCCTTTTCATCTATATAAAATGAGTAAAAATCACCATTTATTGTTACTTATGTGGTGATATTTCTTAAGTGGATCCTTGAATATATTGAAGAAAAACAATAGGTGTTATGTTGAGTCACAACACTATTTTGTAAGACAGAATATATAGAGAAAATCAATTGACATGGTATATTGTAATACATATGAAAAATGTGGCTAACATATTTACTAAGCTTGTTGGAAAGGCTATTTTGGAATTCTGAAGAACAAATTAGGATTGTCGATGGTTCATTTTTAAATTAAGGGTGAATGTTAAGAATTTGTTGTTAGGACAAATTTTCTAGAGTTTAAAAGTTATAGGAGTTCATTTAGTTGTTTATTTTCCTATAAATCATTCCTGCATTTCACAATGAATCATAAATAGTTTGATCGCATTAATAATTGTGTTTTACCTATATATATATATATATATATATATATATATATATATATTAGGGTGAATTGTATTTCTATGATAGCCTTGGTAAAAATCAATGTAAGAAATATATAAGACCATGGTTAACGAGACATGTATTCCAAGCTGAATGTTGGGAAAAACATCCTAGATGGCGTTCATTCCTTTTATTATGGATAAAGGAAATTGGAAAAGGAAATGGAAAAGGTTTTGGAAAGGCATGAGGCATTAATTGCCATTTTATTTATGAAAATAATGGATAATGAAGAAAATAGAGGTTTTTTTTATAAAAAGGCTTATGAGGATCAATTGGCAAGCTTTTGTAAGTGTATTTTGTATCTCTCTTATTATTCTATCTCTCTCTCTCTCTCATACTCTTGATCACTTAGAGTATTCTTGGAGCACTCTTGGAGAGTGTGGAATACTTGGTGATTTGGAGCAAGAAGGAAAAGGAAGAGTAAGACATCACAAGAGGATATCGGGATCGACAACTACAATGGGTTTGGGCTATAGGTTCTCAGTTGCATGTATGTTTTCATCCCTAGTTTTGGCATGAATGGTGTATTCTTGTGGATTTTCCTAGAATTTCCATTCCATGGACAACCATGGTGTTGTGGGTTTATTTCCATTGATTGTTTTATGGTTGGTTTCCTTGATTAATTTAGCTATGGCTTGAGTTATTAATTCCTGGAAGGCTTGGTTGGACAAATACTTTTTAAGCCTAACAGACAACTGTGGGTTGACTTAATAGTCCCAGAAGCCATGGTTGGATAAACACTCTACAAGCTCTAGGTGGGTTGAGTTACTAGTCCTAGAAGCCCTTGTTGGAAAAAAGCTCTGGAAGCCCTGTAACAGTTGGGTTTGATTTTCTAGCACTGGAAGCCTTGGTTGGATTAAACACTCTGGAGCCCTAGAAAAATTTTGATAGAGACCAATCTATGATGTTTAGTGATGTCTAACTATGAGGCAGAATATGTAGTTCGGGGTTGTGATGGTTTGGTCACTAGACCTATCGTTTGGTGTTGATTGATGTGTTTGATAAAGTCCCTCATTCATGCTTCGAATATGGCACGAGGGTGACTGACTGAAGTGAGACTTGGCTCAGCCAATCTATGGTCAGGTGGAATGTGGAATTGCCATCTCTAGTTGGGTTTTACAGTCAGTAATGAACAGATCATTCCTCTCACATTCAGTGTAAAATGGACTAGTTTATGTATGGATTTTATTGTTGTTATATCCATTGTATTTATGTTGTTATTGTGATGGTTATAAGAATGTATTTGATCAATGATTATGTATGGATATATCCAGGTTTTTACCTATAAATTAATACAAAATTTATCTATGGTCAAATAGAATATATTGTAGCTTATTATATAGGATAGAAATTCTTCTTGGCTATTCTTAGATAAGAGAGAGACCCCCATGTTTAAATCCGATCTTTATACCTGCAGATGCAATGTTTGTGACATGTTTGATGAAATGCATGTCTTGGCTAGGAGGGGTATAGATGAGTTCCCGATGATGTGCTAGCTTTTTTACCTTTTTTTTAATGTTATTTATCATCTCCTACAGTTTCATGAAGTTCTCACGAGTGAGCTGGGCTCTGGGACTGAAAAGGTGGAACAAATCCCAGAGTTGCAACCACAAAAATAACTTTTTGGGGCCCTAGCTACGACCTTGCCTTGGCATGCCCATGGCTATAGGCTTCTATCTTCTCCCTTTCCTTTAATTTCCTATGACTAAGGCTCAAAAGGGTCAAAAACCAATTGCCCCTTACGGTTGAGGGGTCTGGGAGTTTGGGTTACCTCCAGGAGGTGTTGTTGATGTTGTGTAAGGTTTGTTTGTTAAGTTTTTGTCAGTCCCACTTCCTTAAGGTCATGTAGGAGGTTGAATCAGACATAGTAGCCTTTGGCCAGTTACTTGGGTAGATGTGGGAATATGGTGTTAGAAAGTGGTATTAGACCATCATTGTGCTCTCCTTGAGTGGTGTCTATTTTCCATTCTCTTTGTGTGATATATGATACCACAGAGTGGTATTAGAGCATGGTTGGGCTCTCCTTGGATGGTGTATGGTTTCTGTTCTCTTTGGCTGATGTCTAGTTCTTGTTCTCTTTGTGTGATATCTAATATAACAAAGTGGTATCAAAGCATGGTACAACCCTCAGACTAGATGGCTAATGTGTTGATCATGCATTTATGTTGATTGAATATGTGTTTAATATTATTTTTGTCTATATGTGGTTGTTGCATCCATGTTGTTTTGGCCATGGTGGAAGTGGTTTCACCATGGAAGTCTTGATTTTGTTTTTTTTCAGCATGTTGTCATGAGTGTATGACTGATTATGTGTTTCTCATTCTTGTGTATTGCTCGTGCATGTTTGTTTACATGTTGTGACATGTAGTGTATGAATTCCTTATGTGCTAGGTCACATATTATTTATAATATTCCTAATTAGTGACAACTAATTGGAATATTCTATTTTGTTTAGTTTACCATCTATAGTTTGTAAATAAATAAAAAGTGAGTGAAGAGGGTCTAACTCACTTAAGTGAAATAAGACATCCACGCACAACGTTGTGACTTAAGTGGCAGTCAAGGGGGGCCTAACACCACGTAGAGGAGGGGGCCTATGTACACTCTAGAAGCTTCTGCAAGCTTCTGCGTAGATAAGGATGAGGATGTGGAGGAGAGAGAGAGGCTATGTTGGGTTTTGGAGGGAAACCAACGTTATAAAATATGGTGGAGCCTCCATATTTCATTCATGCTTGAGTTGATGATTTTGGAGTGAGACTTATGTCTTCTTGAGCATGCTGGTTGTTTAACCTATCTACAGCATTGTTTAGTGCACAGAGTGTCTCTGGTCAGAGATCTTGCCCTTAGCCCCAGGGGACTTCGAGTGCCTGCTCGAGAAAGGTTAATTTTTCAGCATTTTGTGTGTCGTTTCATTGTTTGGGTTTGTTGCGGAGCTGGAGCTTATTGAGACTGCGCAGTCACTGGGAGAGAGGACGTAGTCCACTATGGAGGAGCTCCGGATTAGGGTTTCTATGGGTGATTTAGCCGAGATTTTGAGCAGAGGGTCATATTTTACCCATCGGAGGGTTTTGGTGGAGTTTGTGGCAATATTTCAGCTATTTATATCTAGCCACTGCGCAGTGCCTTGGAGGCCAACATAATTCACTAGGGAGGCAGTTTCTGGTGATTTATGGGGTTGGCCATTCTTGGAATGGTTTGTGGATCTTGTCAGGGTTGTTGAGGAGAGGATGTTTACCGATTTTCAGCTCATTCTGGCAAGAGGATTAGCCCCTAGTCTTCAGTCCATTCCAGCAGTAGCAGCTACACGGCAGTTTCCAGCAGCTAGGACACAGTTCCTAGAGCAGCCATTTCTAGTATTCTCTGAGAGTGTTTTCTCACTTGCCTTGCGCAAGATTAGCCTATTGTACTCCATTACATTTCTCGGATTAATAAAATCGCTCAACATTTCTTCTCTATTTTTTCTAGATGAGTTGCCATAGTTTCCGTAGTTGTTGTCATTGCTGTATTATCTTTCTATGATATTATATGTCTATTATTGTTTTTGAGCATTCTAGTTCTATACCAGTTGGTGTGTTTATCTTTCACTCTTAGACAGAGTCTGGAAAGGTTCTGGTAGCCTCCGGATCTCGCACTCTTTTTAGAGGTGAAATATCTGGTAAATGCCCTCCCAGTCTATCTCTGGTTAGAGTTTGCCGTGTTTTAGAGATATCCCCGAAATGAGATATTATAGTGGTATCAAAGCATAGTTCTGGCTCAGCCTGTGGTCTATGACATCGGGAAAGAGACCTTACAGAGGCAGGAATTATAGAGATCGTGAGTGTAGGTTAGAGACCACCTACGAAGAGGGAGACTGTGCCCAGTTAGAGGACGCGGATCAGGAGAGAGAGCCTGTGACGGACACAGAGCAGGTGGAGCTTGTAGTAGATTTGAGGTAGAAAGAGCCGATGGCAGGTGATGATGATGTGAAGAGATTTGGGGAGATGCTCCTCAAATCAGTACAGGATCTGTCGAGGCAGATTGAGGTGATGGGGCAGAGATTCACCGCTGTGGAGGCTAGACAACTTGAAACCCCAAGGAGTTTCCAGATTGGTGAGGGATTAGGCACATCCCACCATTTGCCAGAGCATGATGCCTCTCAGCATATGGCATGACATACACCCACACGTTCCACTATGCCCACTTTTCTGGGTGCAGACATAGGGGCAGGAGCACAACAGGAGCCAGAGCCTACCCACATGGGTCATTATTTCACCGATTATCAGGCATATGGGCAGGAATTCAGGGATTCCCTTCCAGTCAGAGATTTTGTTCAGCTCCAGTGGGATAGCAGACCCCAAAACATTCACGAAGGGAACAAGCACTCACATGACGGGGGCTGGTAGCGCATAGTGGGCAGATTCCATTTACCAACATTTGACAGGTCATCCAAGCGTTCGGGAAAATCTTGGGTGGAGAAGTTGGATACCTCTTTCCAGCTTGACCAAGTATCGGAGGGGGAAACCATCAAAATGGTTACCTCGCACTTGGAGGATGAGGGCACATAGGATTGCAGGCAGTTCGAGGATACACCTAGCATGACACAGGACTTACTCTCATTGGAGACCTCCTTGACCGTGTCGGTTGATATCGTAGTGGAGAAGGTAGAGCCTACCCCAGTAGAGCCATCCATTGAGGTGATGACTAGAGTCATGTTCGAGTCTTCGGGTTGTAGCAGCACACGACAGATGGGTGTGGTGTCAGGAGATGTATCCACCTTCAATGAGGCACTAGGAAATACAAAGGTATTAGATGATGGTCGTAGATAGCGGTATCATCAGCTTCGAGCAGACCTTCTAGTTTTGAAATGGAAGGCCACATCAGTACGGGAGGCCATTTTGTTGTAGGACAAGGAGCTAGAGGGCATGAGAGTGGCTTGTTCCGAGTCAGCAGCCAAGTTGGCCTGCATTGGGGAATGACTGGATTCCCCGATGGTACAACTAGAGGGCACGTTGGAGCGTCAGATCATTCCCCTTCGGCCATGCATGGATGGGACTAGCAGCATTGTTGGGTCACCTCTTCCCATTGGAGAGAGAGAGATGGAGTAACCTAGTCATACCTCATACGTTGACTTTGTTAGCAAGATGAGATGATCGGAGTTGCACCGTGTGCAGCATCCACTTGTTGAGGTTGGATGGCAAGAGATTTTGAGTTGGTACTCGGTGGAGTGGGTTATGTAGATAGTGGTGGACTCGGGTGTAGTTCAGTAGGAGTTCTCAGGTGTTGGGCATACAGGAACCCCAGATTGGCATTGGGATCTAGGCAGGATAACCTATAATTTCCTAGGCAGGTCGGTTGACTATGTCTTGGAGGGTACAGTTGGCCTAGTATTAGATCATGCACATTCGCTAGGGGAGTTTCGGTCAACTCTAGTGGCCAACCAGTTTATGGGCGGACTCCATAGGTTGTCTTGGTATGACACTTATACATGGGATCACGGGGTGGTCAACATACCTTGGCAGGAGCATATCGAAGGAGGTGGCATTGCTAGGCCACTAGATGGTGCCTTGTATGGGGCCAAGGATTCTTCACCTTTGTATGGGGCACAGAGGACACAGCAGAGCCGAGCAGTGGTGGTAACACTATTGACACATAGGGAGATTCACTTCTCGGACCCCTCGAGGAGGGTTTGGAGTGATGATCCATTCATCGGTGGGTATAGTGATGCGACGGTGGAGACAAAGATACCGATTGTGGGTAGTCTGACATATAGAGGCACAGATCTAGGTCATCACATCCAGGGATGTGTGGGAGCCTCTAATGTTGAGCAGTGGACTACCAGTGGACATGGAGTTGCATGGTGGTGTACCGTAGTGTGTGGGACTGCATTGTGGAGTAGGAGTTTCTTACATCACATTGAGAGCACGCGGGGAGTGACCGATGCCTGGACACAGTCAGGGCACGAGACGGTATAGGGTGGTACAACAGTAGCTTGGGGTATCCAGCAGTATACAGGGGCATGCCTCAGTGTGCAGTGGCATGTCGAGGAGTGCATGGATGATCGGTGGTATGCGAGGGTGTATGGTGCTGCACATCAGGGTCTTAGAGCATTGCCTCGAGGGAGGCTCACGGACAGGGAAACTGGGCTTACCTTTGGGGGAATTTCACCTAGGATCGATGGGGAGACAAATGAGCGATACTTGACGGCATCTGTGGGGACTCACGCACCTGACCCTCTTCTACATCACTCATGAGCACAGTCGATTTTGTCATTGTCCTTTGGCACCTTGGGCATGAGTAGCAGGGTACACGAGGCTCACCCAAGATATTTGGATGACACTCAGCACACTAGGGGAGAGATTTCTCAGTAGTGGCATTGGGTCAGGGCACTAGTTGATATCCACAGATTAGGGGATGAGATGATCCTCTGCAGGGGTGGCACATCAGTCATCGCTAAGCCTACGCTTGGGGAGTGGGTCATCAGGGAGACATGCGTCACTTTTCCCTCAGGGCATGTCGAGATCACGCATGAGCAGAGGATACTGGGTATAGTAGAGGTAGCATCCCAGTATGTGTCTATGCTCTAGACATTGTATTGACACTTTATCGAGAGGGTGGATGGCATATTCAATGCAGATGAGGTGGCAGAGGTAGAACAGGAGGGCATTTCTTCTGTATGCCAGGGTGAGGACTCTTTTTCATATGAGTCCATAGGATCAGTTGAGGATGCTTCTGGGGAGCGAGAGAAGTCATGCAGAGATGGTGACAGTAGACCGGAGCTGCATTCCAGTGTCCAGGGTGAGTAGTCACAGGACTCTGCGTGAGATACTCCAGGTGAAGAGTCACTTGTGATGATTTAGCTAGAGTAGCAGGTGATGGAGTCTGAGTCGACAGAGGAGGACACTATTCACATCAGGCATGATATTCCTTTTGGGGAGAGCCAGATGGGCACCAAAATTGAGCCGATGAGGGATATGCAGCTAACATTGGGGTCATCCATTGAGGTGGGGTAGTCAGATGCACTGACATCGAGTACGGTGATAGCAGTTGTAGATCCATATCCTCTGGAGGTGTTGGAGGTTGATGGGATTGTTCTGCAGGGGGATAGTAGACAGCGGGAGCATGACATTCCCGATCAGGAGTGGGAGGCGTTATTGGATATGGTGGAGCATCCATCTGTGGGTCGACACAAGGATGAGGCGCAGATAGACGTACACGCAGTCAGCAGAGTTGCAGTGTTTTTTGTGGGTAGCACTCTCCAGGAGTACATCGATGGAGCTTGTAGCATATCTTGCCCACATTTTCCCATTATAGAGAGAGGGGCTTCCTTCTACAGGCCGCTTTCATTAGCAGATAGGGCAGATAAGTGGGAGTTGATTATGGGCTGGCGGCAACACCCCAAGCGTGTTCCATATGTAGTTGTTGTTGCTACATCGGATTCTTCTTCCAGGATGGACTGGCGGGAGATCATGAGATGGTACCCTCTTGATGGTGCGATATTCTTCATAGGGAGCACAACAGAGCAGGGGCCCTTGGACATAGTATATGTTATAGATTCCAGATGGCAGGGGGGCACAAGTCGTCATTTCTTCAGCACTCCATCCCGATTTCAGCAGAGCAGGATCAGCATGGGATTAAGTCAGGACTTGGATTGGAGAGAGGTGATGAGTTGGTACATAGTTGATGGGACAACTTACATAGTCACAAATATAACACAGTAGGGGTCATGGTATTCACCTCTTAGAGCATCAGTCATAGCCAGAGACAGTGCGCAATCCGAGCCATGGGACTTGGGCTATTATTGGCCATGGTGACGATGGGATCCGAGAGGGTTTTTGGCTGGCTGGTACCGTGAGAGATAAGTTTTGGATCCTAGCATTGAGAGATCCCTTCATATCAGGGTGATGCAGAGGATAGGGAAGATTCAGTGGTGCATCTAGGACCCAGGCACATTTTGCAGTGTCGGTGGGGAGCACAAACTAGACAGGAGGCTTGTTCAGGCATTGCTTGAGGACAATAATTTTTTGGCGGGGAGGACTATAATATTCCTAATTAGCGACGGCTAATTGGAATATTCTATTTTGTTTAGTTTGCCATATATAGTTTGTAAATAAATAAAAAGTGAGTGAAGAGGGTCTAACTCACTTAAGTGAAATAAGACATCCACCTAGTAGCACAATGTTGTGAGTTAAGTGGGAGTCAAGGGGGGCCTAACACCATGTAGAGGAGGGGGCCTATGTACACTCTAGAAGCTTCTGTAAGCTTCTACGCAGATAAGGATGAGGATGTGGAGGAGAGAGAGAGGCTACGTTGGGTTTTGGAGGGAAACCAATGTTATAAAAGATGGAGGAGCCTCCTCATTTCATTCATGCTTGAGTTGATGATTTTGGAGTGAGACTTATGTCTTCTTGAGCATGTTGGTTGTTTAACATGTCTATAGCACTATTTAGTGCATTGAGTGTCTCTAGTCAAAGATCTCGCCCTTAGCCCCGGGGGACTTCGAGTGCCTGCTTGGGCAAGGTTAGTTTTTCAGCATTTTTTGTGTCGTTTCATTGTTTGGGTTTGTTGCAGAGCTAGAGCTTATTGAGACTGCGCAGTCACTATGAGAGAGGACGAATTCCACTGTGGAGGAGCTCCGCATTGGGGTTTTTGTAGGTGATTTAGCTGAGATTTTGAGCAAAGGGTCAGCCTTTACCCGTCAGAGGGTTTTGACGGAGTTTGTGGCAGTATTTCAACTATTTCTATATAGCCACTGCACAGTGCCTTGGAGGCCAGCGTAATTCACTAGGGAGGCAGTTTCTGGTGATTTCTGGGGTTGGCCATTCTTGGAATGGTTTGTGGATATTTTCCGGGTTGTTGAGGAGAGGAGGTTTGCCGATTTTCAACTCATTCTGGAAAGGGCATTACCCCTATCCTTCAGTCCATTCCAGCAGTAGCATCTACACAGCAGTTTCTAGCAGCTAGGACGCAGTTCCTAGAGCACCCATTTCTGGTATTCTCTGAGAGTGTTTTCTCACTTGCCTTGCGCAAGATTAGCCTATTGTTCTCCATTACATTTCTTATATTAATAAAATGGTTTAGCATTTCTTCTCTATGTTTTCTGGATGAGTTGTCGTAGTTGCCATAGTTTTCATCGTTGCCGTATTCTCTTTCTATGATATTATATGTCTATTATTGTTTTTGGGAATTCTAGTTCTATACCACTTGGTGTGATTATCTTTCACTCTTAGACAAAGTCTGGAAAGGGCCAGGTAGCCTCTGGATTTGGCCCTCTTTTTAGAGACAAAATATCCGGTAAACGCCCTCCCAGTCTATCTCTAGTTAGAGTTTGTCGTGTTTTAGATATATCCCCGAAACGGGATATTACATTATTCATGATTATGTGTTTTCCGTGTATGCTCGCTAATGTGATGCTATATGTGGGACATGCATTGGTCACTCATGATTGGTTATATATGTCAAGTGGGTACATATGATCAAGTTTTCATTGGTTTGGTGAAGGCTGGTGTGCATAAGGTCATGATATGCAATCAGGTCATCATGATTATATTGGTGTGTTACAATGCTAATGTGTTGGCTAAGATAGAGTGGGAGATGCAGATCATTAAAGTGAAGTTGCAACAATGGAATTTATAGTAAGAGAAGACCGTCATATAGATTTGGATGTTGGGCATGCATGTACATATGATAATGATTTTTATATGCATTATGATTATGAGTATTCCTTTCATTCTATTGATTTTATTGTTACATACATTATATGCTCTAGTTGATTAGTGCGGTTATATGTACACATGTCGGATAGTCATGAATGATAACAACTTGTGGTGGTATGCATTGATATTATTGTTTTATGTTAGATAACTTATATGATTTTGATGAGAATGTTATGAGTTAGCTTTTTTTTATTGTATGATACTTAAATTGGTGATTAGGTTTATAACATTAATATATTGATGCTATATGTACTATTCTAAATTGGATTAGCCTACGAAGATGATTAGGGTTATGACATTCAGGTATGAGTCGACTTATTTGTGATATTATGTCATACTAATCTAGGCTGATAGTGGATATGTGATTTTTATGCATGAATGAAATTTGTTTATGAGTCTATGATTTGAACATATTAGGTACTTACTATTATGGAAACCATGATCTTATTTAGGTTTAGTTTATCTGTTGTGAAGTTATATCGTGCTAATCTAGATTGATTGCGAAAAAAAAATAGCCTCCCTTGAGATACATTAAGGTATTAGCTTTCTTATGTCATGCACTTGGCATTTAAGTGTTTGGTGTCCATTATGTCATCTAGTTGATGTATCTAACATGCTACATTTACAGTTTATTTAAATTTTTGGTTAATTACATGATATGAATATGTGACTGAAAGAATGCATGAAAAAATGGTATTGTTTTAGGATGATTTTAATAATTCATTATGTATTGTGACCAATGAATGTGAGTTGATTGGTTATTATGACATGGTTGTTAGTCTTGGTAATTTTTTATTTCAAATTGATAGATATGTTTCCTTTCTTGATACATGTGGTGTACATGTGCAAGGCAATATGATTGGAACAAAAAGGTATGGTAACTAGCATGTTGTTATGTTTATTTATGCATTGATAGTTATATGTCTAAGGCAGTATGGTGCAGGGGATTGTATGGAAAAGAAGATTTCCATCACATATTGAAGAAGGCTCGAGTTGAGATTTCCTTTGGAATTATTGGGAACCATTGTGATTTAGTCAAGATTTTTTTTTCTAGTCTCGATATTTTGGTATTTTGTCATTTGTATGTTCTTGATTTTTCAGTCTTTATTGCGTCTAGTTTCATATTACTTTTGGGTTTTCATGGTCTTCTTATTTCTTTCTCTTTTTCTTTGCTTTTATGTTTGAGAATCTTGGGAATTGGTTGGAAAATAGGAAGTAGTGGTGCTTGGGAAGAGTTGTTTGGTACCCAACAAGTGATATACAACATAGGTGAATCTCAATGCATGAGTAAGTGCACCGGAAGGTAAGACTAAGACGGTCAGTTGGACTAGTTAGGTCCATTATGGTAAATGGACGTTGGTCGTACAAAAATGAGAAAGGTAACTAAAAAGGTAATGACAGTGGATCTGAAGTGTTAGATGCCTTGGATATCTAGGAAAATATTGTTCTCAACATTATCTAGGTGGATATTGGTGTCCACCCACCTATTCCACTTGGACCCCCACCATTTTTTCCTTTATTTTTTTTGTTTCCTTTATTGTAGCACAATTTACTATTTTTGGCAGTTTTTTAGGTCCTGAACTTTCATAGCCATTTTGCGGCCCTAAATGATGTTTTTTGGGCATGAAATCTGTGGAAAATATGAGTTTTCTAGACTTCATATTTTAGCTTAGCATTTGTAATTCTGAGATAGATCTTTCCAACGATGTATCATATCCGTCAAACAAAGATAATATGCCAAAGTTATGACCCTGAGAAATTGACGTACTAATTTACCTCGATAGGGCACATAGTGTGGTGTTTCAACTCCTAGGTTTAGGTTTTTGGATGTTTAGGGTTTTCCATTGTTTCTCAATAATATATAGGCCTTCAAGGCTCATTTTAACACATAGTTCATAGGCTTGTAGCCACCATATCTATTCTTAGAGATAAACTACCAATGCCCTTAGTTTATTTCCATTTTGTATATAAACATTTTTTAGTTATTTGATATTAATGAAATGAAGTGTTATTTCTGCTACATATTTGTAATTATGGTTATATGTGTATTCTGTTGCATTCCTACATAGATTTGGATCAGTGATATCAGAGCGGTCTTCTATTCCTCTATCTTTATTTGCATTTTCCCAACGAGGTTGGGGTATTAGGAGTTAGGGCTCAATTTGGCTGAACCTTTGCAAGATTACCCTCACAAACCCCGACGGTCGCCCATGGGGGATGAGAAGAAAGACGAGGGAGCAAGATATCTTATAAAAATATTTCTCATGGAGGCCCTTGAAAAGCAAAGGAACATGATGATGGATAAATTTTCCTAGATCCTTCAATGGTTGCCCACTGGCAGTGCATCTACATCCAACTACCACTCTAGAGGTGCAACACCTTTTAAGGTACAAGTAAACTTTGACATTCCCATATTTGGTAGCCAAATAGATGCAGATGCCATATATAGATGGTTGAATCTATTAGAATGATATTCCTAAACTCATGACTTTTCCGATCGGTAGAATATTATTTTCGCACTCCTAAAATCTGCCCCCAATGGTAAGGACTAGTGGGAAACCTACAGTGAGAAAAAGGACAAGGGGGAACCCTCTCTGTTTTATGCTGTACCCAATTGGAATTCTATCCAAGTTGAAATCAAGGAACAATATTATCCTGTGGGGAGCTAGGATGACAAGTAAATACAATGGACTATGTTACAACATCAAAGGGATCAAGATGTGTGTGAGCTAAGGAATCTATTACATACCTTGTGCACAAAGTTGGGTATCAAATATTCCGAGAAAATTTCTGTGTTGAAGTACTGCAGTTTTCTGTACAGATACTTTCAGGAGGAAATGGAGTTCCTTGAAATCTCCTCGCTTGGTATGACATATCGGTATGCTACCAAGATTGAGCAGAAATTCAAATAGATGAAGCGATATTTTGGATCTGCGAATAAAAAAAAAGGGAAAGGTTCCCCCAAACCATAGAACAAAGGAAAATTCCAAGGCATGGTGTCTCAAGACAACCTGCCAATGTTGCAAGAAAAGAAAAACACCGTGAAACTGAAGGACATGGAAAAGTGTTGTGAGTTCCATAAAAGCTCCACTCAAAACACAAGTGAGTGTCAGGCCACGTAGTCATTGGTGGTCGAGATAAAGGCTTCTGAATTAGATGCATGCTCTGAGTCTAAATCATAACTCGATAAGGGAAAAAAAAGGGAAGGAGATTATGGATATGGACCCTAATGCCACTGTTGCCACCACGAAGTTCCAAAAGGAAGAATCAGAAGATCTAGAGGAGGAGAAGCATCTCTTGCACTCCCATATGTGGGTAAAGGGCTCCCTGATTTAGTTCATTGTCGACAGTGGGATCCAAAAGAACCTCATTTCAGTAGACGTCATGAAGCAGTTGGTCTTACCGACCATAACACACCCACAATATTACACCATCAGGTGGCTTCACCAAGGACAAGATCTCTATGTCAACCAGCAGTGTCACCTTCCCTACAACATCAAACACTTCACCAATGAGGTATTATGTGACATTGATCCTCTTGTTGTTGGAGAAGTACACTTTTGGCATGCCCCAAGTTTAATACCTAGGATACATTATTGATGATAGTGGGTTCATGTCGATCCAACTAAGATCCAAGTCATTCGGGATTGGCCAGGCCCAGCTACTCTAACAGAGCTTCACAGATTTCTCAGTCTTGCTACTTTCTACTACAGGTTCATGTTGGTATTATCTCATATCAGTTGGCCCTTGAGTCATGTCACTAAGGGAGGAGCGAAAGAAAAATTATTTTGGTTGGAATCTTAGTAGAAGGTGTTCATATAATTGAAACATTGCCTATGATTTTCCCTAGTGCGGACATTACCAGACATTCAACAACCATTTGAGATCGAGACAGATGCCTCTGACTATGCTATTTTGGTATCTCTTACTCAACAGGGGCATCCAGTGGCATATCAATGTGAGACATTGTCTTAAATAGTCCGGAAGTGTCCCACTTATGACAAAGAGATGTATTCCATTGTGCAGGCTTTCCTACAATATAAGCATTACAGTTTGGGGAAGGAAACGATCATCCACACAAACCACCAGCCCCTGCAATTCATATAGACACAAGGGAAGTTGCAAAATAATGGGTATCAGAAGTGGTCCACATATCTGCAACAATCTCGTTTTAACATCAAGTACAATAAGGGCAACAAAAATATGTTGCAAACTGCCTCAACCGACTACCAATTGTGACGATAATGATTGGTCGCTTTTCTAGATGAGTAATATTGAATTCGGCCACACATACAAGATGCTCTTCAACATGAACTATTATGTCACCTGGAACACCTTTTTGTTCCTTTAAGTGAGCATGCCAATATGATTTGGGAAGCACACTACAGTCAGGTCATTGTGCATTTCAGGGTCGAGAAAATAGTTGCAGCCATTCGAGAACTTTTGAGGTCTAAAATGGGCCTCCTAAGAAAAATTTACAACAAAAATGAACTTTATAAGAACCAATAGGATTCAAGATGATTATGTCAACCATGGGGGATGATTCACCATTTTTGGGGTAAAAAGGTAAAAGGATTAAAAAATAATAAAATAATAAAACTACTTTTTCAACTTGTATTTTCAACATATCTCCCTAAGTTTTTACTCAAATTTCGAGTTGGAGTACTTTTTGGATGCAAAATTTAATTCCTCATCCAAGGAGTACCCATGTTGCATACCTTTGATGGACCCTACTACATGAAAAATGAAAAATATATGAAAAACATGATTGCAATAACGTTTTTCAAGTATTTTTCATTTTTCATGTAGCACAGTCCATCAAAAGTATGCAACACAGATACTCCTTGGATAAGGAATAAAATTGTGCATCCAACGAGTGTTCCCGCTCGAAATTTGAGTAAACCCATAGGGAGATAAGTTGAAAATACAAGTTTAAAAAGTAGTTTTCCTTTTCTCCCTCTAAAATTTGATGATGTAATATAATGTTATATTATTATTTCCATTATTACTTTATAATTTCCTTAGCAGGCCAATTTTAGACCTCCAAATTCCCCTAATGACTACAGAGGTATTTCTATTAGCCAAACCTTTGACATGATGTCTGGAAGTACATCATATCCTGCACTGCCTGTGCCATTGTGAAACCAAACACCAAGAACCAAGGCCTATATACTCCTCTGCCTACCCCTAGTTGACCTAGGGAATCCATCTCCATGGATTAAATGTCATTCCTTGCTTCTACTAAGCATGGAAATGACTATGCTTTCATGGTCGTCGACAGATTCTCGAAGATGGCCATTATGGCAGCCCATAAGAAGAATATCACAACAGAAGCCACTGCTAAACTCTTCTTTCAACGAGTGTGGGTACACTTTGGGATCTCATAGTATATCATCTCAGATCGGGACAATAGGCTCCACAGTACATTTTGGTCCAGCCTCTGATCAATTTTGGACACATGGCTCACCAAGTCCACAACTTTCCATCCCCAAACTGATGGTCAGATAGAGGTCATCAACATGATGATCATACACATTCTGCGCATGTAAAACTCAAAGCATCTGAACACATGGGATGAAAGCCTCCCCTATGTACAACATAGCTATAACCAGGCCCTTCACAACTCAATTGACCATAGTCCCTTTCAGGTGGGCTTGGGATTCCAGCCACTATGTCCCATTGGCATAACCATGCCATTTGTAGCTACTCAAGCCGATTTGGCTCATATCCAGTCTGAAGCTACTAAGGTGAAAAACTTCCTTTAACACATTTAACACATCTACGAACACATTCATGACATATTATATAGAGCCAATGCTAAGGACAAGTAGCAGCATGGTCAGCATTGAGTGCCACACAACTTCCAGGTGGGCAACAAAGTTTGGCTACATTTACAAAAGGAGTGCTTCATTGGACCCCACTGCAAGATTCACCCACTCCGATATGGGCCATACACCATCACCAAGGCTATAGGGGAAAATGCCTTCGAGTTAAGTATTCCACCATTCCTTGGTTTGCACCCAATGTTAAATGTGTACCACCTTCAACCCTACTTTCCACCTCTACTGGGCACATCCGACAAGGCAGAAAAACTCACACCAACAGAGTTAAACCCAGACTGCATGGAACAAGCCACAAATGATCAGATTATGGACACATAGATCAAGAACACCCACTAGCAGAGGATCTAGCTATATCAAGTTGTCAAAGTAGGCCAACTCCTTCACCAGGGCAAGTGGCTCACTAGGGAACAAGTTCAGCAGAAGTTTTCTCATCTCATAGAGGAACTCAATGCGATGGGGAGCATTGCTTCCTAAGGGGGGAGGAATGATCCAAGTGGATACTAGTGGCCACCTACCTATTTCACTTGGACCCCTGCCATTTTTTCTTTTAGTTTTTCAATTTCCTTAATTGTAGCAAAATTTAATATTTTTGGTATTTTTCGGGTCGTGAACTTCCAGAGCCATTTGGAGACCCTAAATGATGTGTTTTGGGCATGAAACCTCTGTAAAATATGAGTTTTCTAGAATTGATATTCGATATCATCAATTATATTCCTCGGATAGGTCTTCCTAACGATGCATCATGTGTGTCAAATGGAGATAGTATGCAAAAAATATGACCCCGAGAAATTGATGTACCAATTTACCCTAACGGGGCTCATAGTCTTGTGTTTCGTGTCCTACGGTTAGGTTTTTAGATATTTAGGGTTTTCCATTGTATATAAATAATATATAGGCCTTCGAGCCTCATTGTAACATAGATTTCAAAGTCCTATAGCTGCCAGATCGATTCTCAGAGATAAGCTACCAGTGCCCTAGCTATTTTATTTTAATTATGTCTATAAACAAATTTCAGTTCTTTGATATTAATGAAATGAAGTGTTATCTCCACTACGTCTTTGTATTTATGGTTATATGTGTATTCTGTTGTGTTTTGCCATAAATTTAGATCACAATGTTGTGCATGTTGTGCACCAATAAAGGAAGTTCTCTTAACCTAGACCATATGATATCTACAAATTGTATTGTGATCATGATTATGTTTGTGTTTATATATCTATACATGTATGTATATATGTATGTATATCATTGTATGATAGGATCATGAATGTTTTATGCTAATGATTATATATATGTATGTATGTATGTACCTATTTCTCTATATATGACATGATTTTTAAGAATCATTTTTGGGGAGGAATGATTGCTTATGTAGGTGAATAGTATGAAGAGGTTCATGGATTTCAGGAATCAAGTGGCAGAGTAGCATTGACAAATATATGAGGTCAGTATCATGTGGATATGATTTAATTTTATATGCTTGTGCTATTCATGTGTTTATATTATGGAAATTTAATGTTGAGGGGCACATCAGAGAAGTGAAATTAGTGTGATATGCGACATGCTAGGATAATCATGGATAGTAGAAAGACACTATAAAAAAGGTTTCTTGTGGGGTCAGTGTGTGGTATATGGATGTACAATGCTATTTTTGTGTATATTTTATGCATGTTGTATATTCAGTGATTGTACCTATGGTGATGTGTACATGCAAACTATATAGTATTGTGAACATATGATGTTGTATGCATGTTGTATATATGGTGTTGCGTGTATATTGCATATGCAACGATAGGTATAGAAGGTGTTATGTACATGTTGGATATTCTGTGTTGTGTACATATCATACTATGCACATTTTGGATATGCAGTGTTGTGTACATATGGTAATGATTGCATGTTGGATATGCAGTGATGTGTACGTATGGTGCTATGTACATTTTCTATGGGTAGTGCTATGTACATATGATAATTTTTTCATGTTGTACATATTGTGCTATGTACATACGGTGTTGTATGCATGCTTCTACATGTGGTGCTATGTGCATGTGGTTTTGTGTACATATTGTAAAAGTGGTTTTGTGTGGACATGGTGTCATGTATATGTCATGCATGTAGCGTTGTGTACATTTGGTGTCATGTACACGTCGTGCATGTGGTGTTGTGTACATGTGGCATTGTGTGCACATTATACATGTGGTGCGATGTACATTTGGCATTGTGTGCACATTATACAGGTGCTGCGATGTACATTTGGCATTGTGTGCACATTATACAGGTGGTGCGATGTACATTTGGTATTGTGTGCACATTATACAGGTGGTGCGATGTACATTTGGCATTGTGTACACATTGTACAGGTGGTGCCATGTACATGTGATGTTGTGCACATGTTATGTAGAGGTGGTACTATGTACATGGTGTGCATATGGTGCGGGTATACATGTGGAATTGTGTGCATGTCATACATGTTGTGTTGCAGGCATGTGGTACTATGTATGTGAATTATGTAGTCATGGTATCATGACATGTGTATTTTTTGTGTTTTACTTTGTGTATGTATAAGTGTTGTGTCGTATTTTACACCAAGTGTAGGTGTATCTATTGTATGTTGGTGTAGACATATGTATTTTGTTTTATTTTACACTAGATGTGTTTGTATGTATTGTGTGTTTATATATGCCTTGTGTAGATATATGTGTTAAGATGTACACTATGTGTATGTGTACGTGATTGAAGAGAAGAAAATGCATTGGGTTCTTTTTGGGTGTGGAAACTGATATGGTGTGTGTATAGAATGAACAAAGGAAAAAGTAAGGACTGATGAAGGATAAGTATCAGTATTTTACTTTGGTTTTATTATGCATGAGATATAAAATTTTGACTTATGATGGTTACAAGTGATTTATGATTATAATTTATGATGATTGCATTTGATTCATGATTTTTACCTATGATGGTTGTATTTTGAGCTAACTAGATGTGATATGTTTATACATGATGATTTGATCAAATAATTTAGGAAGTGAACATAATTGCAAGTGTACCTGATTGACGAGCTACGAATGAGGTATGATGTGAATTTATTTCAATTTATTTTGAATCTAATGGAAGTTATATGTTTGGTAAATGAAGCACAAAAATGCCTGGTTGGGTGTTTGAAACTGACTCCAATAATTAGCAACAATAAAAAAAGGAATTAAAATAGGCATCAGTATGTTGGTAAAGCACTTCAAGAGTAGGACCATTGTTTGACACTCATCCCCAATAGTGTTCATTGATTTCCATGAGAATGCTACGAATGGTACGATGGTTTTTAGGTAGGGATATGCCTTGATTTTTGTATCTTCTGATGCGAAGAAGCCTTGCCAACAGATGGACTGCTCGAGATGGGGGTGCCAGCGAAACTTCGAAGGTGAGTGACTGCACGAAAGGGTATTACTCGATTTGTTAAGGGAATGTCTATAAGAGAAGGGAAGGTTGGGGATGGATTTTTTTTGGTCATTAGAATTACCAAATGGAATCAGCTACACATTGAGAATGTTCCCTAGAGAAATGACTCAGTAACTATTCACTGATGCTATAATGGCGCAAGATTGTAACGTTGGAAGTTTGACATGACTTTGACTTTTGGAGTGGATTCTCAACTTCCTGGGAAGAAGGTGAATCCACAGGGGGCTTCACTCAATGAACCTCTGGCATATCGTGTGTGTTCATGGCATACTAAAAAATACCCCTAATTTGACTACATATTAGAATATACATCTAAAAATCACATTATTTATACCCCTACCAATATGAACCCAATACACCTCTCCAATTTGAAAAACCCCTAATTTTACTAGATATTATAGGTATCCATTTTTTCATTAACATTTTAAAACCATTTTATGTTTTTTTATTAACTTTGAGCTCTATTTTCTATACATTCCAATATAAAACCCTTTACCCGCTATATATCACCAAATATATTAAGTCAATTTTTCCTCAATATACATCCTGTAATATGAACCCACATGGTATGGTATTTCTCCCCCAGTGAAGCCCCCGTGGGTGAATCTTGGTATTAATTTGAGGGTGGAGGTGTGAGCCTTTGGATTCTCTTGTTGCTGAGACATGCATCATATCCTTTTATTTGTTGGTTGTGAAAATGTGTATATGTGTATATTATTGTAAATGCTCTATCGATCTTGATTTATAACGTTCCATAGACAGTATGATTATTTACTGGTTGAAGAAAATGTGGTTGTTATTGTAAATACCGTAATGAGTTGTATTATAAATATCTAGTAAATGGTAATTTTGGCATGTTACTGAAATGGTCATTGTAAATACTGGAATGAGCTATGTAATCTCCATAGGCCACATGTTTTGTTTTTAGAAGTTTTTTGGTTTGCAGGTGTCATTCAACACTAAGGATGGTGTTCCCCCAAGGTCAAGGGATCTATAATAGCCCTGGTACAAATCCATATAAAAAATATATAAGACCACGGTTGATGGGACATGTATTCCAAGATAAATGTTGGGAAAAACATCCTAGTGGGTGTTCATTCGATTTATTATGGCTAAAGGAAATTGGAAAAGGCAATGGAAAAGGATTTGGAAAGGCCTGAGGCATTAATTAGAATTTTATTTATGAAGATAATTGAAAATAGGAGAAAAATGAAGGAAAATAATGGAAAATGAAGAAAATAGAGGTATCTTCTATTAAGTTGTTTTTGACGATTAGTTGGCAAGATTTTACTAGTTCAAGCTTTTGTCAGTGCATTTTTGGAGCTCTCTCATTATTCTCTCTCTCTCTCTCATACTCTTGAGCACTTACAATATTCTTGGATTACTCTTGGAGAGTGGTATACTTGGTGATTTGGAGCAAGAAGGAAAATGAAGAGCGGGAAATCCCAATAGGATATGGGGATCGACAACTACAACAAGTGTTGTTTGTAGGTACCAAGTTGCATGTATGTTTTCCCCACTAGTTTTATCATGCATGGTGTATGCATCTAGATTTTCCTAGCCTTTCCATTTCCTAAAAAGCCATGGTATTGTGGGTTTAATTCCATTGATTATTTTATGGTTGCTTCTCATGATATTATTAGTTGTGGGTTGAGTTGTTTGTTCCTAGAAGACTTGGTTGGATAAACGCTCTGGAAGCCCGGTGAACAACTGTGGGTTGAGTTAATAGTCTTGGAAGCCTTGGTTGGATAAATACTCTGGAAGCCCTAGGTGGGTTGAGTTACTAGTCCTGGAAGCCCTGGTTGGAAAAACACTCTCGAAACCCTGTAACAGTCAAGGTTAAGTTACTAGTCCTGGAAGCCCTGGCTGGAACAAACACTTTGGAGCCTTCGAAAAGTTTGGATAGAGACCAATCTGTAATGGTTAGTGAGGTCTGACCATGAGGTGGAATCATTGATTTGCGGTTGATACGGTTTGGTATTTGGAGCCCTAGTTTTCTGTTGATTGATATGTTTGATAAAGTCCCAAATTCTTGCCTAGAATATGGAAGGTGGGTGATTGGCTGAAGTGAGACTTGGCTTAGCTGATCTATGGTCAGGTGGAACGTGGAACTCACATAACTGTTTGGCTATTACATTCATTAATGAAGAACTCATTCCTATGGTATTCGATATGAAAATGTACTAGTTTATGTATGGATTTTATTTTTGTTATATCCATTGTATTTTTGTCATTATTGTGCTCGTTATAAGAATTTATTCGATCATTGATGATGCATGGATATATCCACATTTTTACCTGTAAATGAATACATAAGCTATCAATGGTAAAATAGACTGTATTGTAACTTACGATGTAGGGGAGCAATGCTTCTTAAATATTCTTAGATAAATAAGAGAACCCCATGCTTAAATCTGCTCTTTATACCTGTAGATGCAATGTTTGTGACATGTTTAATGAAATTCCTGTCATTTCTAGGATGGTTCTAGATAAGTTCTTGATGATTTGATCGCTTTTGTAAATTTTTTTTAATGTTATTCACCATCTCCTATAGTTTCATGAAGTTCTGGGTAGTCACCTCGGCTATGGGGCTAAAATGGTGGCACATATACTGGAGTTGCAGGCACAAAATTGAATTTTTGGGGCCCTAGAAGTGACCTTGCCTTGGAATTCAGTGGCTATAGGCTTCTAGCTTCTCCATGTCCCTTACATGCCCGTGCCTGAGGATAAAAGGGTCAAAAATTAGTTCCCCTCAGGGTTTAAGGGCCTCAGAGGTTGGGTTACTTCGTGAAGGTGTTGTTTATGCTTTGTAAGGTATTTTTCTAATGTTTATGTTAGTTCCACTTCCATAAGGTCATTTAGGAGGTTGAAAATCATATTAGTAGCCTCTCTTCGCATGTTTACCCTGGTTGGTCGATTACTTGGGTAGCTGTGGGAAGAGGGTGTTACAATTTTCTTCAAAAACTAGAATTTACAAAGTAAGTAGAAACAACCTGGTGAGCCTCTCAATAGGGAGTCTTGACCTAATACAAGGAAAAGACCCTCTAGTGTAGGTTTTAAAGGAGGCTTTTAGTGCTATAAAATTGGCCAAAATTGTCAAAAAGAAAATTTCTACAACATCCATTTATGGTTAAGGAGGTTTTGTCAGAGCTTTTAATGGAAATTCAACACAACTAAAAAAACTGGGTGGCCAGAGGATATTACGAATTTTTTTTCATTGGTGCACTACTCAAGATTCAATGCACCGGTGCGTGTCAACTAGAAGGTGGCCGAGGGCGATCGAAGGAGCATGCACTGGGCCATCAAGATATAAAACCGCATTAGGCACAATGTTAGTGATACAAGGCATGGGGCCCTTCTAATTGGTATTAGGATTTGTGCAGTGCCCATAGGTCGTCTCAACGCACCGGTACATAAACTTATAGAAATGCACTGGTGCATAGTATCACACAAACGCACCGAGATTTATAATTGGTATCGGTATTTGTGCGGTGCCCATAGGTCATAAAAATGCACCGGTGCATAGTTCCACATAAGCGCACCGGTGCACAGTATCACACAAATGCACTGAGATTTATAATTGGTATCAGTATTTGTGCAGTGCCCATAGGTCATACAAATGTACCGGTGTGTAGTGCCACATAAATGCATCAGTGTGCAGTACCACACAAACACACCGATATTTTTAATTTGTTTGGGTATTTTTGTGGTGCCCATAGGTTGTAGAAACGCACCAGTGCACTGCAACATACAAACGCACCAGTGTACAGTAACTGACATGCACCGGTGTCCATTTTGTATTTTTTAGAAGCATCAACCTATGACAGTGCAATTATTGTGATTTTTTAAAATTCATTATTCATCAAAAGTCGGCAGATCTTATAACAATATTCATATTAATTAATTTTTTATTAATGCATTTGAATGTGATGTTTGGATTAATTTGTTATATCATATCATAATTATTGTGATTTTTTAAAATTCATTATTCATCAAAAGTCGACACATATATATCTTATAACATTAGTTATATGAATTAAATTTTTATTGCTGCATTTGAATGTGATGTTTGGATTAATTTGTTATATCATATCATCAAATTTCACATCTCTTCATTATAATATTTAATAATCCATAAATTTAATTAGTGGTGTTACATTTCACAACAAAAATGGAGAACACAATATAATAAATTAGTATATATATATATATATATATAATACAATCTTTATCATACAAAAATGGGATAGTTATTGGTATCCCTTTATCATTCAATTGGGACACTATGTCCATTACATTAAAAAAAATGTCTGATTTCACAGGATAATATTTCGAAAAATACAACGCTTTTCTTTGATATGAAAATATAGTTATCATCATTCTTCACTTGAACTATTGTGACTGTTAAAGCTACTTCCATGACTTGGATTATTTTCAAGAATGTTTTGTTCACAGTGTTGATTGTTTTCTTCTTCTTCACCTTCCATCTACAAACATAAAAATAAAATGTAATGAGTATATATACATTGTTGAGAATAATGAAAATTAAAATATTAAATAATATACATCAATGTAAATCGAAAATAAATGACGGACCATTGCAACAATTGACTTGTAAACTATACACATTCTTTCAAAACCATCTAACATGCCATATTTCAAGATTTCATCTATTAGCATAGTTCCATAATTTGTTTCTTGCAAGTTTTATACCCCATAACAAATCATATATTTAATATAAAAGATTTTTTTGTTCTATTAATTATAGACGAAGCTAAGTAAAACAAGATCAATAGATGCTTACAAATTCCACAATTAATTTTGGATATGCCAACATATACTCACAACCTAAATTTAACCCAATTTCAATTAATTCATCTAATGGTTATTCTTTGATGCTTTCTGTAAAACAACTTAAAAAATACAAAAATGAAATCTAGTTAAGTTCTTATAACAAAGTAAAAATTACTCACAAACTTAGATATCAACTCTTTTATTGTCCTGTTTTGTGTGTTGAATAGGTTCCATTTTCTTTTCTTTTCTGCAAGAAAATAATTGAAAATTAATATTTAATGCTAAATTGTTTATTTATTGTACATGATGATCGAAAATTCAATGATTAAATATTACATTTGAAGCACGCTTTTGTTGAGATAGCTCCTCATGCAATGCAATTTTGTCCATTTCCTTGACCATTTCCTTGTGCACCTTTTTGGACATTCCTACCAGCATATTTCTAGTATCAACTCGTTCATCTTTTGAGATTTTTTTAATCTTCCTTAAAATGTAACATGACAATAAACCATTTAATTTTTATATTGATATATGAAAATTAAATAGAACAAAAGTGATATTTATAAATAATTCTAGACAAACATTTAAAGCAATATTACTTTTTCATTCCTTTTTTTTTGTTGTTGTATTTTTTTGCTATTAAAACCCTGACATGTCTCATTGACCAATTCTCTGGAAACTCTTCATGTAGTTTAGATAAAATTTGGTTCTTGGAATCATTGGATTGATTTTTGTATTGTAAGTGGAAATAACGTCTATACATTCATTCCACTAGATCCCTCAAACTTTTGTAAAAGTTTTTCCCCCTTTCACTCACCTCTAGCACCACTCCAGATGAGCTAAGGAGAAATTCATTTTCATTTTCATGTTCTATTTTGTTCTTTTCTTAGAACAAAATTCCTTTTCTGAGTTGTTGGTACCTGTAGAACATTAAAAAAATTTGAATTAATAGATTGTTTGAAAAATGTTATTTAATATTTTTAACTATATTATTAATCGAAATTAAAAAAAAAAAACATATTGGATCTATACTATTTTTTCATTCACCTTATTCATCCTTTTGCAATTTTTCCATCAATATTTTATGCTCTTCTAGTCCTAGATTAGAAATAATCTTATCGAGCTTCGTCATTTTGTGGATCTGCATGATACACATTAAACAATACATATTAGTTCAACTTACATATAGATCAAAAATAATATTTTTTCTAAAGAATTTACAAAGAACTTGCATTTTTTGCTTTTCTTGATGTGTTATCAGTATTTTTGTTACTTGATCTCTTAGAAACCATTTCCTTATCAATATGAAACATGTATCATATCATTCATTAATATATTTTATAAATAAATTGTCAACTTTTCAAGTAAAAAAAAAAAACTCAAGAAACCGGTGTGCCATTCATGGTGTACGCACCCACATCAGTACGTGGGGGTATTATAAATGCACCGCACAAACAGTATAATAGACTGTATGGTGCTCTATGTAAACAAGGAGCATTGGTGCATTACATGTTAACCAACACACCGATTAACACAGAGAAAATAATAAAAATCGTCCACTATTAGTTTTTGTAGCATAAACACCCCACGCAAACAAGGGACCACCATACGGCGCTCTATGTCTACTAGGAGACCTGGTGTGGTGCGTTATATGTTACATGGTGTGCTGATTAATAAAATAAAACATTTTTTTGCGAAAAAACACGTTCGTGGTGCGCCATATTGAAATAGCGCACTAGTGCCATATTTTACATATGGCTCACTGATTAAATTTTTTTTTTTTTTATCACATAGTACTTTCATGGTGCACTGGGATAATACAGTGCAATGGTGCACTCAGTTACAGTAGGTGCACCTATGAAAAAAAAATCTGCTTTTTTCTTTAAATTCACACAAGGGCCGACATGGATTGGGATCCAACTATGAAAGTCGTCCCGTGGGTTGGATGTATTAGGCCTATATATAGAAATAAAAACCCTATAAATCTAAAATGAAAAGCCCTAATTCTGATATCACAGAAAGAGGGAGAAGCAAGGGAAGAAACAAAAAGAATGTAGGGTTTGTTTCTAAAAAAAAAAAAAAATGATTTTTGATCACACAGTAGTTTCACGGTGCGGTTGGATAATACAACGCACCGGTGCTCTAGGTTATGCCAGGCACACCAATAAAAAAAAATTCTATTTTTTTTTAAATTCACGCAAGGGACGACATGGATTTGGATCCGAATATGCAAGTTGTCCCATGGGTTGGATGTCTTAGGCCTATATATAGCAATCAAAACCCTATAAATCTAAAATGAAAAGCCCTAATTCTGAAATCACGGAAAGAGGGAGAAAAAAGAGAAAAAACGAAAAGAATGTAGGGTTTGTTTATTAAAATGGATATTTTTTTTTTTGTGCGAAAGAGCACATTCATGGTGCGCCATAATGAAATAGCGCGCCGGTGCCATATTCTACATATGTTGCATCGATATTTTTATTTTTATTTTTAATTTCTTATCACACGGTACTTTCGCAGTGCACTGAGATAATACAATGCACTCGTGCTCTCGGTTACTCTGGCCGCACCGATGAAAAAAAGTATGTTTTTTTTAAATTCACGTGAGGGCCAACATGGATTGGGATCTGACTATGCAAGTTTTCTCATGGGTTGGATGTATTAGGCCTATATATAGCAATACAAACCCTATAAATCTAAAAATGAAAAGCCCTAATTTTGAAATCACAGAAAGAGGGAGAAGAAAGGGAAGAAACAAAAGGAATATAGGGTTTGTTTCTAAAAATGGTTTTTATTTATTTATTTTTTTTCTGAAAATGAAAAAGAAATTGAAATTTTTTCTTACTGTGTAAAAAAAACTGCAGAAAAAATAAAAAAAACAATAAACATTGAAATTTTTTTCTTACTACGTAAAACAACTGCAGAAAAAGTAAAAAAAAAAACCTTTAATCATGAGATCTTTTGAAATTTTATACTACAGGGTTTGAATCACCAAAGGTTTTGAATTGTCATTGTCTGAATACTTTTGTTCGAATGTATTTCCCTGCTCCACAATGCTTTCATGCTTTGTTTTCTCTAGGTATGTCTCTTGCAAATCTCTCGCTGAATTGTTTTGCAAAAATAGTGAAATAATGAAAAGCATTTAGTATTTAAAGAATTGTTTTATGAAATTAGATTTTTGAAAAAAAATTTGTAGCCCAATTTTCAATTTACACCTTTTTTTATTCACTTAAGGAAAATAGAGTTGCACTTTTTATTTGTGGTTATTCGTCACTGGTGCATCACTTAATAGCACCACATCGGTGTGTCTGTTTATAAAACAACATCAGTGCGTAGTAACGAAAACACACTGATGCGGTGATTTGTACATTAGCACTAATAACAAGATTTCCATTTTTAAGGCACCGAAATTACTTTTAGGTGTGTGCACCAAATTTATTGTTGATTTTTCTCAAATGCGGGGAGAAAATATCATAATTATATCGAATGGAAAATTCTTCAAAATCCATTTCATTCCATAATATTTCTTCAAGTCCATCGTAGTTTTCTCCCTATCCATCTCAAGACGTAATATTCACTTCAAATTTTATTTATATTTTCATTATCTAATTGATTTTATGTTTTTTATCCATGCCAATCATGCACATCTTAATTAAATTTAGAATGTATACAAATTTGCAAGTTCATGCAGATTCAACATCGAGTTCAGATGCACAAAATATTCAAACAACTCCAAAATGTCAGAAGCTCTTATCAGGAGCAGCATACCGCAAGGCTCATTTGGTATATGAAAATGGACAGTCGCTTTAGCTTGCCAATTGTAACAATATTGTATCTTCTAGCCACAATCCTAGGACAGTGATGGTAATAATTATAATTTTTTGTTATATTGATTAATGTAATTATTTCAATGCGAAACCAATTAATCATGCAATATTGTCAATGTGGTTACTAATTGATATCATATATTTTGTACTAATCATATTCAAATATTTTTTTCTAAATTATTAGGGTTATAGTGATGATGAGCGACCTACCTACCATCTCCCATTACACCCCATGACAATGTCAAGTCAAGAGAAGACTGAAATAAGAGAAAAAATTGGAGAGGAACGATACCAAGAACGGTTGAATCAACCACCGGTTCAATTCCCACTACGTCTAGATTCACCAATTAGGAATGACTAGAACAATAGTAGTTCTTCAAAAGATGGTAATGGAGGCAATCAAATAGATGTTGGTATGGATGATTACTTAAGGGATACGACTCTCATGGAGACAATTTTATTAGATGCATTCCAAAATGATGATTAGCTAGGGAATGATGTTCATATCACTTACACATTTTTTGAAAGCCTTAAATTTTCTTCCACCACCCCTCTCTTTGGATTTGGTGGTCAGTCAAAGTCTACCCAGTTAGAGACAATGATGTTACTGTACAACTTGAAAGAAAATTTTGGCTTGTCCAATGCATGTTTCTCAGAAATTTTGAGGTAAGTTACCATAAAGTACTTACTTATATAAATTTGAAATATAATCAGTACACTAAAATGAATATTACAAATGGTATATTTTAAGAATTTTAATAACTATATCGGCATTAATGTACATTTATTAATATAATCACCAACTACATGTTATTCAAGTATAAGGTTCTTTCGAGTGATAATGTCTTGCCCGGTAGCTGGGAAGAGGCAAAGAAATTGTTGAAAATGTTGGTTGTTGAGTATATATCATATCATGCATGTCTAAATGATTGTATTCTATATAGAGGAGAATATGCAGACAAGAGATGTGTCGGAAATGTGGGCATGACAGGTAACATAAATAAAAAAACAAGGTTAAATCACGTATTGGTCCTCCTTTTAAGATATTGAGGCACATGCCTATAATCCCAGAGATTCAAAGGCTCTTTCGTTGAAAAGAATTAGCTATGTTGCAAGAATGGCATGCCTCACACAGAAGTGAGTTGGGAGTTATAAAAATTCCAACTGATTTAATAGCCATGAAGCATATAGAGAATACATGGCCCGAAAAAGTAAAGGATGAAGTACGAAGTCTATGACTCAGCATAGCCATGGATGGCGTCAACCCAGATTCCCTCCAGAACACCAACTATTATTTTTTTCTTGTAATAGTGATCAATTACAATATCCCCCCATGGTTTTATGTGAAGAATAAACATCTTATGTTGGCTCTCATAGTCGCTAGTATAAGACAAGTGAAGAATATGGATGTCTACTTACAACCACTAGTAGATGAATTGAAGGAATTATGGGATGGGATAAATGTATACAATGTATCAAGACCCATCGCAACATAGAGGAGTTTTAAGTTGTATCGCATATGTGCTTACACGACACATGATTATCCAGGCTAAGGATTTTTCTCTAGTAAATTACATGTTTAATTTATTGATTTGTTTATACGTGTAACAATATTCTTTCACATATTAGTTATTTAATTCGTTGTAATTGTTTTGCTCCTCATGATATTCTTTAACGTGCCATGAATATTAATTGTATACAATAATCTCGTAGGTCTTGTAACAAAAGGGTATTTTGGATGTAAATTTTGTGGACCTTCTCTGAAATCGAGATGGTCCAAGGACCTACGAAAGATAGTGTATGATTGTTCCAGGGTATTCCTCCTAGAAGAACACTCTTACAGAAGAGCAACATTCGCTTTCAATGGTAAATGAGAGAGAAGCCAAAGGCCTCCAATAACGAGACCAGTTGAATGGATTAGAGAATATGAGAGAGATAAGGAGAAGGAGTTCATAGAAATGTTTGATTCAAATCGGGAGCCTATGTTGGGCCAGAATTGTGAATTACGGATAAAACACGCTTCTCTAGATAGATGACAATCTAGAACAATAGATTAAAGACTATACGACTACCTTTCCTAACTCAGAACAAACACACAGAAAGGATTAGAGGCTTACTTGTAATCCAAGTGCTTTTAAATGGCTCCTTCTGTCGCTTTCGTTGTAGCTTCAAATTCAAGTGGTTTGTAGGAAAAATGCTTCCTGCAGGAAAGAACACTAAAACAATAGAAGATAGTAATAATACACATGTCTATTCAAGTTAGTTAGCTAAATCAGTAAAGCATAAACAATATACATCAACTAAGATCTTGCAATATGGAAAATCAAAGCCAATAGAGATGCATATAGGGAAAAGTAAGTTGTATTCTTTATTAATGATAGAAGGAGAGGTTACAACCAAGTGAATGATTTGAAGTGACCCTTCTAGAAACAAACCTCAAACCATCACAATATAAATCTCTCCAGTAGCTATTACACAAATCCAAATCTCAATTGAAAATCCTCCAGCATTTCTCTACTAAAATTATTCCTTCTCAAACACTTAGATCTGTGTTCAATTTATAGATGAATTGAAGGTAGTTTTCCAATGAATGAGTTTCCAATAATAGGCCAGACATGTTCCCAGTCATGTAGATGTCAAATGGACACTTAGATTCGAAGCTTGACACATGTGAACTCTTCTAGAAGGCACTACCCAAGTGGAGATTCCAGAATAATGAGAATTTCACTCCCAATGTGACCAACACACCCATAGATGTCGGGAAGTGCTTTGTAGAGCAGCCTTGCATGAGGCTACCTGCATATGCAATGCACTTAGTCCCCTTAGAGGCAGCATTGGTGAGCTCCCACATGCTATATAATAAACTTCAAACCTTGGAAACCTTTGCTTGATGAAAGTCAAGTTTGATTTGTCTTGTTCTTGCCTTAGGGAATGTAGCAACTTGAAATGATAGGGAATGATAGACCCTTATTCATTAGTCCTGGAGATGATGCCTAGTTAACCAGGTCATCGGGAATGATGCGTAAATTCACCTATAACAATTTCCCCCTAAATCACGAGGTGAAAATAATAAATATATTTTATTGAGATGCTTTACGCTGTGATGGGATGGAGATGAAGTGGAGTGGTCACCTGCATCAATATTACAATACATTACATCATGATATATCCTCTTTGATCATAATTGCCGAGGGTAGGCATTCCCATGTTTAGCACATAAAAAATCTAATAACATTTACATAATTCATAAATTCGCTGACATTGGAATGTTGCCCAATGCAGACATGCCTACAGATATAGGCCCATGTTCGGATGACAATCTGTATGTAAGGTAACTATATAGATGATGTATACAACAATCCTGAAATCATAGCCCAGATGGCTGAAACTAGATCTAGCGTCTTCTTATCTCATTCACTCGATCATTCGGGTACACGTCTATCCATGCGAATATATCATTTGTCATCGAACATGGAAAGACATCATTTGATTAACAACCAATAATGTGAGTTGTTAACAAATGCGATAGAACCACCATTAATGTCAATGGCCCTCAACGTACTACAGTACATTTCGTAAGGTGTGAATATATTATTTGATGTCGACCGCCAGACAAAATATTTTGGTCAAAGTTTCAGAAGCGAGGATCTTGTCAATACTGTAACAAGTAGCATGGTACTGGAATCTGATGTTTCTATGTGAACTTCCTGGATATTGATTTGTTGTCCATAGAAAGGCACCTTATTGCGAAGTGGGAGTTACTGATTACAGAGACAAGGGTATGACTTGATATAGCAATTTTCAGGGATGATGGTCACAAGAATAAAGGTTTACGAGTATTTTAGAAGGATGCGTTTATTCACTAGATGACTTCTCTTGAACATATCAGCGACACTGTGATGAGTAGGTAGCATTGACCCAAAACCGAAGTCAGGGTATGATGAAACATAGTTGTGAATGAACTGTCAAGATGATTACCCAATTAAAATAGTCATGGACATGGAGTGAAGGAAGTTTCATGTTCAAGAGCGTTCTATGGTGAAAATGTGAAGTTGGGTTACACTTTTTGCCCTTTTTTGAGAAAAAAATTTCATTTTTTTCGGTTCTTCAACTTTCTACAAACTATAACAATTTTTCTATGTAGAATTTCATTTTGCGATAAAAATAAAATTTGTGAGAAATTTTGTTAGCTTTCTATTACTTATTTTTTGAAATTTTTTTATTTTTAGCATTTCTTTGAGTGTGTGTTTCTTAACAATCAAAGGATTAATAAGAAGTCATGTTATGACGCAATGTTGTATTCATTGAAAATTTGTGTTTTTGAGAAAAAAAAATGTGTTACAACAATCTAGACATAGTCTACTTTGGTTTCATCATATTTACAAAGACAATGGATGCATATCATAATTACTAGAATTTTTTGAATTGGTCCAATACGAAAAACTGCGTATTTTGGATATGTTTTGTGACGCAAGAAATTTCTTAACATATAAGTTATAAACTAAAAATCTAAAAGCTACCCATTAGAGACGACGGACCAATGTAATGCCCCATAATTTTTAAAAAAAAATTTACAATGTATTTTGGGAGATACAAAATTTTGATTTCACTGAATCACAATGACCCTCAGAAATTGTTTGCCCCCATTTTATTAGAAAAATAATTAAAATTTGTAAACGTTTATGAAATTCCATAAAATTTATATTTCATGAAATTAGATTCAATTCTGAAAATGCTTGTCTTGGTTCCAACAGTTAATTAACAACCTTTCATGGAGTTTAATTAGTCCAAAGTTGCAGAAACATATTCAAAGCCTAGTTTTTGCGTAACTGGTGACGCATTAGTTCGGCCAAACTATGTTTTGCGTCGATGGCTCGTTAAGTCTAACGAATTAGTATTTTGGCCAAAATTTTAATCAAAAGTTCGGCCGAACTACTGTATAACTTTCCGTCAGCGGGAAATTTTTGCGGAGCCCCTACTAAAACACATTTCGTGACAATAAAAATTGCCACGAAATCATTCACAATTTTCGCACATTTCACACGTTTCATCTCATTTTACAAAGATCTTGGTTTGGGTTTAAAAAAATTTCTTCAAAGTTTGGATTTAAGAGCATTTCTTGGAAGCAAACTGATTTTACAAAGAACTGTTTTGGGTTTAAAGAATTTTTTTTGGAAGACATTTCTTGGAGACGGCCTCATTTTGCAAAAAAATGTTTTGAACTTAAAAAAATTTCTTGGACATACATTCAAAAGGCATTTCTTGAAGGTATGTACGTGTTTTTAGCTGAAGTAAATATTTTGAGCTTCGTTTCTTTTTTATAAGACATTTTTCTCTCGAATTTTTTAAAGTGTGTTTTGGATTGGAGTATGTATTTTTTGCAAAAAATTTAAACTGAATTTTTTAAATTAAATCTTTTGTGATATTTTTTGTAATCAAGTTATTGTTTAATTTTTTGAAGGAAATTTTTTGAACTTCATACCCTATTATTATGGGAAATCGAAGAACTTTTGCAAGAAAATATGATCGAAAAAGAGACCCTGAGGAATGTAGAGAAGAGATGAGACAATCTTGCAAAAGAAAGTTAGAAGCCCTCTCAAATATTGAAGAGGAAAATCAACCTCAAGTAGAAATAGAAGCAGGTATGTAAATGTAAATATTATGATCTATTGATATATTTAAAATTTTCCTAATGTAAAATGTGAAGCTTAATTTTTATTTGATGAACTAAATTGAAAAATATTTTGTTTAATGTAAACAAACAGAGATATTCCTCAAAATATTGAAGAAGAAAATCAACCTCAAGCATAAATTGAAGCAGGTATGTAAATGTAAATATTATGATCTATTGATATATTTAAAATTTTCCTAATGTAAAATGTGAAGCTTAATATTTATTTGATGAACTAATTTGAAAAATATTTTGTTTAATGTAAATAGATAGAGATATTCCTCAAAATATTTAAGAAGAAAATCAACCTCAAGCGGAAATTGAAATAGGTATGTAAATGTAAATATTATGATCTATTGATATATTTAAAATTTTCCTAATGTAAAATGTGAAGCCTAATTTATATTTGATGAACTAATTTGAAAAATATTTTTTTTAATGTAAACATATAGAGATATTCCTCAAAACATTGATGATGAGATACAAAATTTTGAAAGAGATATTGAACCAATGATTGAAGATGGTGAAAATATTGAAAGAAATCCAAATAAAGAAATTGAATCACAAGGTATGTACACACACACACACACACACACACACATATATATATTAAACACATGCACATATCATTGAGATTATAGATATATTTATTAATTTAGTTATTTATTGAATATGTACTATTTTTTCGAATATGTATAGATGAAATCACTATCGATAATGAGATGTTAGAAAATGTTGACACTCACACATATGGAGATAAAAAACTTGACCATGTTATACGATATCATGTTAACTGCATTTTTGAAAAGTATTTCTTAAATGAGCGGGTGACAGTTCAGGCTCAAATGTTGAAAGGTCTCCTATCATTAAGAAAATTAAAAGAAGCTACGACACTATTGGGTATTTGAAAATCAACCAAAGATTAAAAAATGAAGGAAGATGTGATAAAAAATATGAGTAGTGCTATAAAGTCAATTAAGAGATCTAGAGAGAAAGATGTTTCAATTGAACGTAGAGGAATACAGATGGCAATGGTTTCATCAAGTACTCAAGATAATTGTTTGGTAAAATCTATGGCACGAGCACTCGGAACCTCGCGATTTTTTTTTCACAAACATCAGAAATTTCGGCTGCAAATAGATGTAAATGATGAACTCGCTTGTCGGAGAGCTATTTGTAGGCAACCATACAAACATAGGCTTGGATAAAATGTTAAAAAAATAATATATGAATATTGGAAGAACAATTCGCGTGTTTCGCCAACTGCAAGGCATGTGATGCGAAGAAGAATAGCACGAAATCAGTACGAAGAACATGAAAACTATTTCTTGGAAACCACTCAGATAGAGTTATTCAACAAGTTCAAAGAAGAGAATCGTCAAATTCATGTTTCACTCAGTGCTTTTGTTCAACAAAAACCATGGCATGTAAAACCTATCACCGTATGCGACACTTGTTGTTGCCGTTATCATGTGGAATTTGAGTTATATTATGACACATTCCTTGATTTCGGTAGAATATTATGGAAGGATTCACCTCTTCCTTCCACTATGCGTGATTTCATATCTCAAATTCTATGTGAAAGAGAAAGCGATGAACTATTTTACAAAAAGAAATGTGTTGGTGGTAAAATATGCGATGATTGTGGAAATTTGACTAAATTTCAAAACAAATATCTTATTGATATAAATTATCAATCATTGTCCAACATGAAAGTGAAATGGAAGAAATGTGAATGTATCGATACATCGATTCAAGGTGCAAATAGTGTTAAAAGAATTGAATTACTAGAAGATGAAATTTTTCTGATAGACTTTTTGAGAAAGTTTGAGGAAAAAATTTACAAATACACCAAGCATTCCCATAGAGTTCGATGGCAAGACTTGCAATTAAAAAAATCTCGTGAAGTGTTTCCACCAGGGACCATTTTGTCAGTGATTGATTTTGCAGAAAACTACACATTTGTTTCACAAAAAGAAATTTAGAGTGAATACTATCATTCTGACTAAGTCTCCATGCTCGCCCATATTCTATATAGACATGCTGAACAAAATGTCGATCATATAGAAAGCACGATTGAAAATCGACATATCATTAAAGAATATCACTTTTATATCAGTGACGATCATACACATGATACATGTTTTGTACAACATTGTTTTGGAAAAATTATGATTCATTGAAAAATCGTGGAATAACATTCAATGAACATTGGATATGGTCAGATGGATGCGCAGGTCAATTCAAATCTGCACAATCATTCTTTTGGTTGTGTTGTCTTCATAAGAAAACCGACATTAAACATTGTTGGAATTTCTTTGAGACTGGCCATGGAAAGGGAGAACATGACAGTGCAGGAGCATTCATAAAAGAAGCACTTCGAAGATATCAAATGAGCCACTCTGTAAGCCGACTTGTGAACGCTGAAGAAGTTGTTCAATGGTGCATCCCTACTCTAAGCCATGAGAGAAACCCATCAAAAGAAGTGAGAAGGTACATTCAATTTAATTTATATTGGAAATATAATTTTAAACATTGTACATTTATCATGCAATGATTATCTTTGATTGTATTTTGATATCATATTTACAAATTGTTTTTCTAATTTTCCATATAAATGTTTTTCTGGCATATTGGAATCGAAGACGTATATAGATCAATTGGAAATGACGTTGAAACAATAAAAAGGACTCGAAAATTGCATTCAATTCAAACAAAGTCATCCATAAATGTGTTTGCATTGGATAAAAGAAAATATTCTTGTTTTTGTGATGTTTGCATAGACAACACAAAATCCAATGACGTTTGTGAAAACAAAATGTATGTGAACGATTGGAAACATACAGAGCTAAATACAAATGGAAAAATGTCTGTTGCAATGTTTGAAGAAATGCAATCAGAGGAAACTACAATATCATCTGATGGTGATCGAGTTTCTGATCTTGTTAGAGAAGGTAACATTTGAATTACTTTCTAACGATTTAAAGATCTAGAAATAAGTTTAAATATGCATAATTTTGTTAAATTTATTTTATTGTGCAGGAGATGTTTTTGTTGTAATTTCACCTATTGCAACGATGAAAATGTGAAGTATTATTTGATGCGTTGCATTGAACGAAAAATGAATTATTCTACGAAACTATAATGATCACGGATTTCAATATGATAGAGGGTCTATTATACTGAAAGGTTATTTTTTCAGAAAAACTCATCAAAGTGGAAACTTTGTTTACTTTGAAGACTATGAACCTAATTCCATAAGTTGTCAATATAGTCACTTGGTGTGTGCAGTACGTATAAAGTTGATAGAAGTTCAATCAAAGAAAAAATCGAAAATTAAGAGATGGAAAATGTCAAAATCCGATCATGAACGGATTATTGAGGATGGAATTCCATTAGAATTTTTTTGAGTGAATTGTCCAAAAATTTATTATCTTTAGATTAAATATGTTTTAGAACTTCCAGTACTCAACTAAAAATTGAGCTTCTTATGTTATTTGTGCAAGTGTTTGCACATGTACAAATTGTTTGGGTACAAGCACATGCTCTAGTAGCAACTGAAAGTAGCTTTTCTATACATGTGCATTGATGAAAAATGTTATATGTATTGGATATATATATATATATATATATATATGTTCTAGAATGAAATTAATTGTTCTAGTTTTAGGAAGAAATCTTTCGGTAAAAATCACATTATCATGAACAAAGTCGACGCGTTTCGAACCAACCAGTGTGGTTCATCATCAGGACTAGGTCAGAGATCAGATCAGTCGTTAAGTTTAAATAGATGTAGGAGAGGAAAGAAAACCGTTAAAATCAACTAGTTTGACTATAAAACGGTTAGTTCAATAATTAAAAAATAAAAAACGGCTAGTTTGAATATTTAAATTAAAAGTCAAATTAATTTTTTTTTTTTTTTTTTTTTTTTTTTTTTTATAAATAAAAATAAATTTCAATTTTATAGTTTAATTATTTAATTTAATTTAATTTATTATTATTATTATTATTATTTTTAATTTATATTTATCTATTTATTTATTATTTTTTAATTGATTATTATACATTATTTTATTTAAATCTTTAAAAAATAAAATGAATAAATAATTAAATAATTAAATAATAGTAATAATAAATATAAAACTAGAAATAAAATAGTTCCCTTAATTTACAAATTTAATTACAAATTGAAACGGCTAGTTTGAATATTCAAAATAATAGCAAATTTTTATTTTTATTAATATCGTTAATGGAATTTTCAAAACAAATATTATTTAATTAAAATTATATATTATTGTATTAAAATTCTATCTTAAAAAAAAATTAAAAATAAATAAAAGAATAATATTATTATATTGAAATTCTATCTTAAAAAATAAAAAATAAAAGAATAAAGACCGATTATTCAAAATTAAATATTATATTATTATAATTATATAATTAATATATATATATATATATATATATATATATATATATATATAAAGAAAAAAATATAAAAAAATATAAAAAAAAAAAACAAAAAATGTTTAAGAATATAAGGCAGGGATCCAACACCTGCTTATATTCCAATCGACATCTCTATTGAGATTAATGGGCCTTTTTTCAATTTCAAGGGCCTCTCTTAACTTACGATGATGAAAATGATCAATCCTGGCTAAGACCTTAGCCTTTTCAATGCAGATATGATGGTTAGTTTTTTCCACATGTTCAGCTAGGGCAGAGGTGCGGGACCTGCCATGTTTAATGTCAGCTGCATGTTCACATATCCTTTGGTCAATGGACCTACCAGTTTCACCAATGTAAGGCATCCCACAGGAACAAGGAATAAGAAAGACCCCTTTTCCATCCTTAGGGTTCACAGGATCTTTAATTGAGTTAAGAGAGCTGCGAATCGTGTTAAGGGGTTTGAAGGAAGAGGAAAGAAAATGCTTCCTAAGGATTCTAGCAATCTATTAGTGGTACCCTGAATGAAAGGAAGCCTTACATTGCAGGACCATTGATTACGATTTTTATTTTTAACCAAGGAACCTCTTTCAGCTTTAAGAAAAGCTTTAATTCCTTGAGACTTACTATAACCATTAGAACAAAAAACATCAAGGAGATGGGTCTTTTCTCCCTCAAAGTGAGACTCATCTGAGATTCTCAACGCCCTAGTGGCTAGGGTGTTGAGAATGTCTAACTTTTGAGCAGGGAAATGATGCGAATCAGCCCGAAGATATTGTTCAGTATGGGTTTTTTTACGAAAAACCTGATGAGAGAAAGAACCATCATCTTTCCTACAGATAAGAACATCAAGGAAAGGAAGGCTCCCATCCACCTCATAATCCATAGTAAATTTTATGGAGGAAGATTGACTGTCAAGGTGAATGAAGAATCGATCAAGCTCTTCCTTACCATGAGGCCAGACGACACAAGTATAATCTACAAACCTTTTCCACAGCTTTGGTTGGTGTAGAGCAGAGGAAAGAGCCTTGGACTCAAAGTCTTCCATAAAGAGATTAGCAACAACTGGAGAAAGGGGAGAACCGATAGCAACACCACAGGTTTGCTCATAAAACTCCCCTTCAAAACTAAAGAAAGTAGAAGTTAAGCAAATCTCAACTAAAAAGGCCGTGTCAGGATCAGTTATCTGATTAATGACTTCAATGGCCTCCTTAATAGGGATATTGGTGAAAAGAGAGACAACATCAAAACTAACAAACCTATCTTCAGGCCCCAAATTTACACCTTTTAACTCATTAACAAAAGAAGCAGAATATTTGACAAAGAAATTAGTACGACCTACAAGAGGCTTAAGCTTAGAGGCTAAATACCTAGCAAGAAGATAAGTAGGACTCCCAATGGTGTTAACAATGGGTCGAAGAGGAGCACCATCTTTATGGATTTTGGGAAGACCATAGATTCTTGGAGTAAGGGGGTTGCTTTCAATCAACTTCTTACTAAGAGAACCCATGGATCTGCTTGACTTGATAGCCTCAACTACAGCTCTTGAAATCTTTTTCAAGGGATTCTTAGAAAGTTTTTTGTAGCTCCCACTATTCTCTAAATGGTTTAACATTTTCTTCCTATAATCCTCTTTATTAAGAATAACAGCAGCACCTCCTTTGTCCGCTTTAAGAACAACAATATCCTTATTATTATTTAAGGATTTTAAGGCCTCAAATTCAGACTTACATATATAATTTTAATTAAATAATATTTGTTTTGAAAATTCGATTAACGATATTAATAAAAATAAAATTTGCTATTATTTTGAATATTCAAACTAGCCGTTTCAATTTGTAATTAAATTTGTAAATTAAGGGAACTATTTTATTTCTAGTTTTATATTTATTATTATTATTATTTAATTATTTAATTATTTATTCATTTTATTTTTAAAGATTTACAATAAAATAATGTATAATAATCAATTAAAAAATAATAAATAAATAAATAAATATAAATTGAAAATAATAATAATAATAATAATAATAAAATAAAAAAAATTAAATAATTAAACCATAAAATTGAAATTATTTTTATTTAAAAAAAAAAAAAAAAAAAAAAAATAAATAAGAATAAATTTAATTAAACTTTTAATTTTAACATTCAAACTAGTCGTTTTTGGTTTTTTAATTATTAGAACTAACCGTTTTATAGTCAAATTAGCTGATTTTAACGATTTTCTTTGCCTCTCCTACTTCCATTTAAACTTAATTCATCAATTCGATTCTCTCACCTAGTCCTGATGATGAACCACACTGGTTGGTTCGAAACGCGTCGACTTTGTTCATGATAATGTGATTTTTACCGAAAGATTTCTTCCTAATTTATTGATGTTCTAGTTTTACTATGTGCATTGATGAAAAATTATTTACGTAATCAATATATATGTTCTAGAATGCAATTAACTGGAACTAGTTTTTCTATGTGCGTTGATGAAAAAAAAGTTGGATTTTTCTGTAAAAAGTATGGACACAATGTAAATAAATCATCTGCAGTATAGTTTTGTACAAAAATTCCTTTCAGACAAGAGACTTGGAGCACTTCTCCGACTTTTGGTGGGATTTGACCCACATCTCTAATCCTGATTGAAAATCTAGTACAAAATTTGCTTGTCTAATGGTCGTATATGTTCAATGTGCATTGATGAAAAATGTTACTTGTCTTGGATAGATATGTTCTAGAATGCACAATTAATTGTTCCAAGTAGTTTTTCTATGTGCATTGATGAAAAACTAGTTGGATTTTCTGGTAAAAATTTTCCACAATGTAAATAAATCGACAAGGCTACCTATTTGAGTGCATTAACGACATTGACCCAAATTCAAAAAACATATATATGTACTAGAGACTTATATTTCCAATCAAAATTAAAGGGATAATTTGTACATATATCTACTTCTTTAAACTCTATTTTCAATTAGAGCTCAATTGATAGATGGTTAGTTGCATTGAAAAGTTATGTTCTTCCTATTGGAAATTTTTTCATTCAAACAAAACTACATGGAGAGATCAAAAGAAATCTTAAAATTCCAAATGTACTTCAACCATCCAAAAGGGATTTGTGCAACATTACTTGACATTCCATGCCAATTATAGTGAACAACTATCCAATAGAAACATTTAACATTATATACCACATGTGCCAAATGTAGATTGAAACCATCCAAAACTTTAAAATTTTAAAAATTTTTGATAATATATCGTGCAACATTAAAAAATTAAACATCACATGCAAAATGTAGACTGAAACCGTTCAAAACTTGAGTTTAAAAAACTTTAAATTATATATAGATCGTTACTTCACATGCCATGCCAATTATAGTTCAACTAGATCCAATAGAAACATTTAACATTATATACCACATGTGCCAAATGTATATTGAAACCATCCAAAACTTTAAGTTTTAAAAAACTTTTGATTATATATTGTGCAACATTAAAACATTAAACATTTAAAGTTCATTAAATATCACATGCAAAATGTAAATTGAAACCATCCAAAACTTGAGTTTTAAAAACTTCACTTGCCATGCCAATTATAATTCAACTATCGAACAAAAAAAATTAACATTAAATATCACATTCCAAATGTAGATTGAAACCATCCAAAACTTTTAACTTTTAATTTAACAAAAAATATAGATCACAACATTACTTCACATGCCAAATGTACTCCAAGCATCCAAAACTTAAATTTTAAAAACAAAACAAATTATAACACATGTCATTACATAACATGCCAAATGTAGTTCAGATGAAAACATTAATTTATAGATGAGAACATTACTTCACATTCACATTCCAAAAGTACTAAAACCATGCAAAAATTAAATAAAACAAATTATATTAACAATGTAATAAAATATGTCCAAAAATTGTAAATCTCACAAGTATCAAACTGTATCAAGTTTAACAAATTTTAAGACCATCTAAATTTTGAAATCAAATCTACAAATCATGTCCATCAAATAGAGACGGATCTAGTGTCTTTCCTATTAGGGTCTCAATCTGCGTCCTATCATGTGAATGGGAAACCTACATACACAATGCACATGTACTTGAACATTAAAATTTGATGTTTTAAAAATGAATGAGAATATATATATCTAGAACTTCATGTAAAAAACAAAATATAACAAAAAAATCATGCAATACCTCATGAGGTTCCCTCTCCATTTGATGAACAAGTTCTCCCATAGGAACATCTGCAGTGGTAAACTGTACAATATACATGTACAGTTAAATATATATATATATATATATATATATATATATATATATATATATTAAAAACTTTCAAATGAAAATGCACGTGTACATATATAAACTTATTTTAAATAATATTAAAAAAAGGAACTAAAGACAACTTGTTCAAATGTTGTGGATGTTCCTATCTCTGTCGCTAGAGTCCGCGGATTAAAGAAATCTTCTATAGGAACCTAAATTCAAAAAATTTTAAATAACTCAAAATATAGATCTCTCTCTCTCTCTCTCTCTCTATATATATATATATATATATCTCAATTTTTAATGGAACTTTTTGAGGTAGAATATATATATATATATATATATATATATAACTTTTAAAAATAAATTTTAAACTTGTGAAAAATTGTCCATACTTGTGGCTCATCTCCCAATGAAGTAGAAGGTATATCTCCTAAGGAAGAAGAAGGTACTGCCATCCCAAAAACATCAGACGGAATCGGTACCTGTTAAAACATTTTATCAAATTATATATATACATACATGTACATGTGTGGCAAAAATTATTTATTTTAGAGTCACTTAAAAAACACTAACATTTGCCAACATATCTTGATGGTCAGACCCATCTGCATTGTTTGAACCAGAGGTCCCGAACGTGATATTAACATTTTTGTCACGCATCATGTGTGAGAACTGCAAATGGTGTTTTAACATATAATCATACATTTTTGTTAGATTAATGTACACATACAAATAAATGTATACATGTACATACACATGTATTTATTACAAATTGTACACATGTATATGTAAAAATATTTTCAAACCCTAAGATCACTAACACATACCGTTCCGATGCCCTCTTCCTCATGAAAAATTAAGTCTTGCAAACCATTGCGACAATTTTTTGCATATGTTCGGAGATCTTCAACATTCATGTTGTCAATCTCCTCATCTATACAATAAACAAAATTGGCACGTGCATTTTCATGTGCTCTTTGTCGATTTAAACAAAGATCGACTCCACCCAATCCGCTATGAACATTCTCGATCATAACATCCCTTGCTTCTCGACTTATTTGAGAAGTCGCATCCATCTCTGATCGAAAAGTTTTGACTCGAAATGGTCGACTCACCAATGGAGGCTTAGGGCAAGGCAACTCCACATCTCGCTTAGTGCCCTTACGGTCATATAATCGACCTTTCCCTGGGCCAAAAAATTCTGAAGGAAGATCATTGTAATTGGGTTTCATACCCAAAAAAAATTCTACATAAAACATTTGTGCAAAATAAACAGGAACCTCATCATTCCATGGAAGCCTTCCATAGGCCGCAAGGTGCCTATCATACAAATAACGAGCTATGTTTGGGTGCTTGAAATACTGCACCTTCAACATTTTTCTTTTTGGCCCTTCCTTGTAATTAAACATTGACTTGGCCACTTCTTTTGTAACTTTTTGTTTTACGTCCTCCCATTTATCGAGACCCATCACTGTTTCTTTTCTCTTTCTCATCATTTCTACAAATGAATCAGTCATTGGCCCAAGATTTCTGTACACATTTACCATTTCACCCAATGAATGTGTAACTATTTCAAGGCTTTGTCGACTCTCAGCAGGTAGAGACAAAGCCACGAGATCTCTTTGCAATTTTTCATGAAGTCTTTCACACCTTTGTAAGGTGCATTCCGCCATGTTGGTTTCCCATGGTATATCAGTAATCTCGGCCGGATAAGTTGTGTTGGGTTGACAGCCTTATTATTGAATGTAGCGGGCTGCCCTGCGTCTATTTTGACCACTAGTTCGAACATTTTCAGCCTCTGCATCAATATATATATATAATTTCTTATATTAGAAAAAACACGTGTAAAAAAAGTTGTACAAATTTAATGAAAAAATATTGAAATTGATGGCAACCTTGATGTTGTTGGTTAACATCTTCTCCACCATGACCCTGTTGAGAACCAGACCCAGAATGACGCTGCTAAGAACCAAACCCAAAATGACCCTGTTGAGAACCAGTAGCCGTTGATTGGCCTTCGAGGGAATAAATATCACCCCCTTCACGCAACCTGCTACCACTCATACCTCGATCGGTTGAACCATGGCCACGCTCCATGGATGGAGTAGAAACCCTTCTCCTCTCACCTCCTAAAAATTAAAATATGAAACTGATTAACAACTAATTTAACTCACAAAGTTAATAAAAAATCAATTCCATATGTACACACATGTATGGAGATTTAAGATTATATTTAAATACCATGAACATCCTCCGATCCCTGAACCTCCATATGGGATTCGACTGATCTTCGTCTTTCATCCTCCATGATATATATCTATTGGTTGACATTTACACAAAATAGATTTCAAAAAATCAATTTGTAATTTAGTGTACACAAATTATGTAGAACACAACTTTCAAAGCAATAATTGATCATGTGTGAAACTAAATTTAATCGAAAAAGAAATTATAAAAATGATAAGTTCATCAAATTGCGCTTTACATGGTGGGAGCACACTTGGTATAAAATTTACCACTTATACACTTTAGTTTGTGGGAGAAATGACACATGTACATAGTTTACCTTAAATTTGTTGTGTTTTATGGATATTAAAATGAAGAACTTATATTTAGATCCATTCCAGAGATTGACTGTAGGGGCATTTACTAGATATGTCACCTTTCATAAAAGATGAGATCCAGAGGCTACCTGGCCCTTTACAGACTCTGCCTATAGAACTTGTAGAAGTAAACACTAGAGGCATTAACGATATCAAAGAACGTTTTCATGCTCAGACATGGTAATGTGTCTCTTTCCCTACGCAAAAAAATAGTTCAAGGTAGTTAATCTTCATAGACACGTCATCAAGAAGGTCAATGTGATCATCCCCAACTTACTTTTCATGAAATTAGGCTTGGAATCCTCTACAACCTGGCGGATGGAGTTGAATGGGAACTAGGTCAAGGCCTTTACAAAATACATGCTAGTGAATAACACTTACTAGGTTATGCCAACAAATAAAGTGGGAGAAATGTTTTCTCCTCGAGGCTATCCAATTGGGTGTGTAATACCAACTTCACCCATTTCATAACAGGTTTCACTCTTAGGTTACAAAGTGTCTTCCACCTTATTAGTTATATATTTTTCAATTTCCCGTGGATTCCTTGAATTTTTTCTCGTGCCATCTCCCTCTCTCACTCCCCAAATTATTGTCATCAAACATGCCCCATTGAGGATATAGAGCAATGTTTGCACCATACCTAGAACTGTCATTGTTGCGAATTGAAATTGGAGTCATGTATACTAGATTGCTTGCTTAAGTGGCTCTTACTTGGACAATATCCTGAGATGAGTTTGACATGATGGTCATATGAGGTTGGAAGCTACTTGGTGTAATTTTCCTTAAATCTTCAAAAAAATAGAGCAAAAATGTCATTTTAGATCATTTTTTATTAGCTTCTGCATACAACAGATGTTATCACAATTGCAACACAATCATGTTCCATAAGCATGAATTATGAATGTCACAAGCCAAATTGAAAGGAAATTTGCATTCATTTTAGGCAAAATAAGGCTATGACATTAAGGACCATGCTAGAAAAAATTATGCAAATAAGGTTGCTAAGTCTTTATACTTACCATGTGTTTCAAAGCCATAACGAAGGTTGGCTTTGATAGTGTCCTCTCAAAGCCCTGTCTTGAGATGAAATTTAATTCAATGTCTCTTAGAGTTGCAAGGTGGAATTGACAGAACTATTTGATTTCTTTACCATAGATGGATATCTCCTTTCATCTTTACCTTTCTCTACCATCTTATTTCCAAGTGAAATGGGAATTTTCACATTTTGAAGGCCATTACCATGTAATTTGGTAGTCTGCTAGCTAGAACTATCACAAGTAAGGTTGTCATACCAAACTATTTCTCTTGCTCAACTCAGTGACCATGACTCTCTTCTCACACTGCTTACCATATAAGATCTTCAATTGTACATGTCACGCAAATTTGGGGGTTCTAGGTCTACACCTATTAGGTAAAGTTGTATTTTATCGCATTGTGGTCCTTAAATTTGGAGGTGTTCCACTTGAAAAAAGTAGGCATTAAATATGGATGAAAAGGATTTGTTTTAATTTTGATATAATTTCCTCATGGAGTTACTAAATTTCTCGACTACATCATGCTAGCTTTGCTCAGAGAAGAAGGTTTTGGAGGATAAATTGAATTCTTTTGACTTATTTTTGGCATTGAAGTTTGAAATAGTAGTTTTGATGACTCCATTGATGACCTTGCTGAGGAATTTGATGCACACAATATTGACTTTGAAGATGGTTTAGAATATGTTGAAGAAGTTGTAGATTTTGGTGTTGTCACTGAATGTTTCCTTGTTGTTGGACTTGATCAAGACACAATTTAACTTTACGAGCAGATTGAAGACCTTGAAGAGGTTTTAGATTTTGTTGTTCTCACTGAAGGTTTTTGTCTAGTTTTGTTTCTTAAACCATCATTTCCATAGGACATTTTTGGTGAATAGATTCTTGACCTTGATGAGAGGATATGATACCTTGAAGAGGCTACATCTTTTGGTGACGTCACTAATTGTTTCTCTATTATTAAGTTTGTTAAACATCTCGCTTAGGGCGAGGCAACTCCACATATATTGTACAGTTTATGGGACAGAAATCAATATGTAGAAATATTCACTTGGTTTTTATAATTGGATAGAAGAATGACTTAAAATGACCTTGTATGTCTTCTCATTTTAGAGCTCAAATTTTTAGGAAGGATTTAAGTATCAACCTTTCAACAATCACTGGAAGAGGTTGATCAAGAATATAGGAAGATAAAAAACTAACCAGTGGTGTAATAAATGGATTTCTTGGGAGGTAGATTGGCATATCGACTTTTGGTAGCTAGAAATTTTCCAAATAAGTGAATGTATTTGAAAACAAAACCTATAGTTTATTTTGGCTTAGACAAGGTCTAGAATTTGAAAAGTGAATTCCCTCTTTCTTCCTCTTACATGTCCAATGATCAGAATCTCGATTGAGGGAAATTTTTTTCCTAGAAATAAAAATTTTGCATTTTATTTATTGTACACGTGAGTTTTTAAAAGCTAATTAACTCATTAATTTCTCACAAAATAAACTTAAATATTGACACATAAAACCCTTCCCAATTGGCTAACTTTAGACGATCCTAAACACATTTTTATTTAACTAATGAGGGAGATAGCCCAACAAAACTAGTTTGTCTATATTCAAATCAAGTTGGTATCAAAGTACAATTTAGCTCATTTTAGTCAAGGTTAGTTAGAAGAATTAGCTATTAGTTTCTATCTTCAATTTCCTCTCAAAATGAATGTGTACATGCTTTTGAGAGACACACTAGAGGAATAATGTCCAAATTTTTGATGAAAATGTGCTATGAAAGTAAAGGTTTAAAGGAAAACATGTACAAGGCGTAGTTGAGTACAAGGCAAATTTGAGCCAAATGTTGTTGAGGAAGGGCCTAATTATTTGCGTCTTGGTTATGGAAAACATGATGGAGAATGCTCCAAAGCCAATGAGGCACATGAAGTTGTTCCAAGAAGGAATTTTATTTTGTGTCCATTACCTGCAGCTTGTGAAGTTTGTGTTCATGATGAATGGAAAAGTTTGACACCCACTTTGAAAGAAGATGTTAATAATCATGCAGCTAATGAGAATGTAAAAGAAGAGGATGTTGAAAGCTCTATCTAGTCATTCAATTCATTACTAGTATTCAGAGGAGAGCCACTACCTCATCAAATTCACCTCCTCAAGAAGGCGACAACGATGAATGTTCAAGGTATAAATTTTCCTTTAATCAAATTGCTTTTGATTATGATAAACATGGTAAATATTCACATAATATATAGAAAATAACTTGCACATGCTCATTTTGTGGTTTGAATAATCATAATGTTTATAGATGCTGGAAGAAGATATCCATGCACATTGAAAATTTCTAAATAAATGAGGCAAAAAGTCAAAGGCCCATTGGACAAGGAAAATGATGTTGAAAATAAGATGCAATTGTTTATTACTCATTGCCATAAGAAAGGTCACCTTGTAGACAAGTGTTGGACTTTGTATCCAACAAGTCATCCAAAACATTTGAAGAAGGTGGAAAGAGATAACGACAAGAATGGAAAAGAGGATTCCATAATCGATGAGGGTTAGGATGATTCACATGATGATGAAGTGCAGCTAAAAGAAGCGCCATTGAAATGGTTTGCTAACAGATGGTTAGATTTCTTATCCAATTAAGGCCTTGCATGTATTTTGATGTTTCATGAATTTCTTTGCAAATTCAAAGTATGATGCATGTTGCATGAAGCAAGATGTTGAAAGTAGAGTTATGTTGACACACTTAAATGCAACAAATATGCAAATTTGTACATGAGATATTATTTGACTTGAGAGTCAGTTGTTTGAAGAGGCATGTTTTATCGACTTGTGTTTGGTTGAAGAGGCATGTTTTGTCGACTTGTGTTTGGTTGATGGTTTTTTACACCAATATGTAAGAGTACATGGAGATATTCACATGATGCGAATTTTTTTTCTTTGAAGGAGAAAAATGATATGTCAGCGAGCTATGTTTCTTGCATGATGTGTTTTTCAGTTTGATGGTTTTGTTTGTGAGAAGACGTCACAAGATTTTGGGAAGGTCCACTCTTGAGCGAGAGCCTCGTGATTACAACCTAATTATGAGAATCAAATGGGATTGCATCCTTATTTTGAAAAAAAATAGGATTCTAAGCTACCTAGGACTCAAAAAATTAATTTTAAATTTGAAATATCATGGTGTGTTGTTTCAATGCGTAAATTCACAACCCTAACATAAATTGTTTTATTCTTTTTTTGCAGGATTTAGTTGGTTATAGTAAAAGTCAGTTGAATTTAAAATTCTTGGCTTAGTGGCATGAACCAAACATATTGTACATATTAAATGAGGAATTTCTCTCTCCCAATCATTTCTAAATCACTCATATCACCAAGAAAACATGTTTTAAAAGAACATACTTTGGTATGGGAAAGACCTTAGGTTTCAAATATTATAAGAAGGTTTTTGATATGGTTGAGAGAATGTGGAAAATAGAATCCATAAACAAATTATTTTTCAAAAGGTATTACTTTCAAAGTATCAACAAGGAATGTACAAGGGTGTTCAATGAATTAACACTATTTATTTAAATTCCATGATGTATATCTTACTCATAATTTTAACAAATTATTAAATAATTATCTAGATTGGATAATTATATTATTTTTCATATATTTTGATGCTTATAGAGTGAAAAAACTGAAAGAATCAACTTGTAGGGTCATTTTAATGGTGGGTGGAGAATTGGGATCTAAAACCTTTTGGAGTCATTTTGAGGTATTAAATGACATTTTTGGGGGTCAAACGATTATTCCTTGTGCCGAAATCTTGACCATTATTCTACACTTAAAGACATATATCCAATGGTGCAAGAAAAACCTCAAATGAAGTTCATTCAAAATTTATGCCGTTAGTAAGTTGACCTATATCATGTTGACCACCATGGTACGATAGAATGACATTTTAGCCCCATTACTCATGCATAGCAAGCTAGCTACATGTGGAATTTTCAAAATACTCTAAAAGGTATAAAATCACAAACCTCTTTAATGGTTGACAGAGTCAAATCTTACACCTAGTTGGCTATCACGCTATGTTAAATACTTGGCCACTAGGAGGAATAAGAGTTCCATTTTGTGTTATTGTATTTTGTTCCATAGTTGAAAATACAACTAGGAGTGTGAAGTTAGAGAGAAAAATGTTTGAAGTTAAATTTTTATAGCAACCCTACACGCCAAAAGTCTTAGCTAACTCTAGAGAGATTACCTTAAACATATTTTCCATACCAGAAAAGAGAGAGTAGAGCATGTTTACATTTTAGTGTTGTTTTTCTCCCATAAGGATTTCCTAGGGAAAAAGGAGTCTAGAGCATCATTAATTTTTAGGGTTGCTAGTCTCCCATAAGGATTTCCTAGGAAAATAATTGTGTTGATTGTCTAGAGATATGTATGTGTGTGTTTCATTATGTTCTCTATTTCTTACGTTGTGTTTCATTATTTTTTATATTTCTTACATTTCTGCCCTCCTATTTTTCTTTCCAATCAAGTTTTATAAAGTAACATGAGAAGCAACATGAGCCTTGGAAAAATCATTTTCATTATCTATATGGAAGGAAAGAAGGATTATATCCCCTCAAGCTTACACTTATGTAGTTTGTCAATTTTTATCATATATTTTTTGGTAAGGGTAAATGTTTTTTTATCTATAGTACAAGTAATGAGTTCCCCAATTTTACCTTACGTAAAGCATGATTCTAGGATTACTACAATTCGTACTTGGTTTTTTATTGTGATGATGCCCTGTCTCAATCACTTGGCCATCTCTCTATGGGTAGTTAAATATTTATAACAATACTTAAGTAATATTTATCTATTTGTATTATGTGAAATGTAAAAAATGGTATACTATTTTTCATAAAATTGTGTTGAGTTTATCATATATTTCGATGAAAGTTGATTATATGACACGTTTTCTTTAAAAGGATCTAACAATTTTGTTAAGGTATGAATTTGAAATTTTGTGTGGCTCTCTATCAACCTTCACTTCCTCATTTCTGTAGAAAATCTACTTGCTCATTCGTATACCCAGTTTCTATCCAAATGCATGAGTTTTGAACTCTCGGTAACTATGTTTTTCCACAGAGGAAAATTATATGTCACATTTTATACTAAAGTTCTAAATATTATTTTGAAGTTTGGATTACTGTTATTCTTTTATATAATTTAGCATTAGATATAAGTTTAAATTGAAAGCTACTTAGATGAAATATAGCTTAGATATGGCATTTGCAAATTATTATCTATTTATTGAACTAGAAAGGACATAATTATTACACATGTTTAATTTACATTCAAATGCTTCTTCGATTTATCTCCTCTAGCTTAATGTAATGCTGGATATATAATTTAAGTTGAAGGCCCATGAGACAAATATGACTTCTATGTGACATTTGTATTGAATCATCTATTTGTTGTGTTATATGAACGTAATTGGTACGCATATCTAATTTGCATTACTAATATGTCATGCTTCTTTAATTTATCTTTTATAGATGACCGGAGCATCCCTTTTTAATCTATTCCTTTTGAGTTCGAATATATGGGCAATATTCATCCGCATATTTTTCTATCATAAAGCAGTGATTAAAATTGTATTCCATTTGTGTCAATGTTAAGGCTAAACACATGGATTAAAGTTTTATATATTAGATGAGGAGGCTATGTATTACATATGGTCTTGAATGAGCTTTTGGAATCTTTAGATATATATCTAAAGAGTCCAAATGCTCATTCAAGACCATATGTAATACATAGCCTCCTCATCTAACTTAGCCAGGGATTTGCAATACTATATTTGAGTTGGCTAGCTCCATTTTAAGATATTATAATGTTAGATTATTATTTCTATAGATTTTGATTATGGTAGTAAAATGTTACAAAAAACCAGAAACTGTACAAATAATATTATTCTAGATATATGTAAAAAGGACATGGTAGAGAAGATCAAATAACACTAAACTTTTCATAAATAGTTTAGATAAAAATAAATTTTCTAATTTTGATTTTAAATTCTAAGGCTTAAAGCAATAATTTTTCTAATAATTTTTTTTAATTAATAAATAAAAAATAAGCATTTTCAATCAAAATCACATCCAACACATAATAAAAATATACAAGAAAAAAATCCTTTTCTATAATAATGGAGAGCTTCAAATATATAAGAAATTTTTTTTTGAGCCTCCTTGTATCCCAAAGAAAGATTTGCTCAAAAAATCATATTTTAAACAACTAAACTTGGAGAAAATCATCTATTTTTGAATTTCAATTATATAAAAAATTAGTCAAATATAAGACAATAGTTACTCATACTATACAAGTTTAAATAATATTAACTTTCAAAAAAAATATTTGTAAATGAACCAAAAAAAAAAAATTTATAAATTTCATTTACAGTAACTTAAATCCATATTAACACCTCTTGATAAATCTGAAATTAAATTAAATCTATATTACTTAATTTAATAGTTTAAATTCCTATTTGTGGTGTGCCAAATAGAAATATTCAAAGCGAAAGTTACAACTTACAAATATTACTCAAATATATCACAAAAGGAAATAGAATAACAAAAATAATGGACAATATGAACCAACGTATTATACCTTTATAGATATGGATGAAATATTTAGTGGCTTCTAACTAGTCTGAAAAGAAGGCAACAGAAGATAAAAAGGATCTTTTAGAAGTATAAGAGGTCATTTCTAGGCTTTTTGAGGATAATGTAAATACAGTTTTTACTGAAAAAGACTTGCAGTATTTGAAAATTTTGGATGGGAGAAAGCAAGCACTATTAGAAAAGGAAACAGTTCAATGAAGACTTCAAAGTAGAGCCATCTAGTTCGCTGGAGGTGATAACAATAGTAGTTTTTACAGAAACATGTAAATCATAGAAAAAATGTCAATGCTATTTGGGGAATGGACCTCCAAAATTGAAATCCATAAATACTACTGACATATGGGGGGGAAAGTAAGTCGTTCGGGAAGGTAAGGTCACGCAATGCCTAGTTGGTACAGTCTATATTTCATTCTGAAGCAGATCATGTTGGGCCCAAACATCACGGTTGGTAGTGTTCATAGAATACCTCTCTTTTTCTAACAACTACTGCAACAACTACAAAAACAACAACATAAATAGCAGCTGGAAGGAAACAACAACTTATCCAGAAACTGTTACTGAAGCGGCGAGCAGTATCGTTTGTTTATATTTGGAGCTGGCAAACAATATTTTCAAGATCTCTTCAAAGAACCACTAGACTCAAACGTCTAGACTCAACTCACCAATCAGATAAAACACCGTCCCATAAAACTAACAGAGAAAGAAGATGAATTAAAATGGTCCAAAAAGAATATTTCAGGAAACTATACAGGAAAATTAGGGTATGGTGCTATGAAAAAAGAACCAGAGGTGGAGGGATTCAGATTGTGGTGGAAGATAGTTTGCAATCTCAATGGTCCTTAGAAGAAAAATATATTTATTTCGTTAGCTCTCTCAAATGAAAAAATTAACATGGTATAATGGCCAAAAGAGAAACTGGCAAATGCATTTTGTGGAAAACCAGTGAAGATGTTGATCACATCTTGGTTAAATGTTTCAGCTTTCACTAGAGAGGTCTAGAAGGAAGTCTTACAAGTAGATGGTGGAAATAACAGATGGTAAAAATATTCTTTGCTAATCTACTTTAAAAATTGGTTCTTTGATTATTCTGTAGCTGAACATAGCACCCTACCTCTTTTTGTCATCTGGGGACACTGGATTTCAAGAAATTACTTAATATTTCAAGGAATCGAAAGAAACCCCAGGTTGTCTGCTTATAAAATTAGAATATCATATAGTGGTTCCTAAAAACCAAAAAGACAAAGCCACAAAATATTTTCAGAATGCCTGAAATAAATTACACAAAAGTATGGAGTTCTTTAAGGGAGCCTATCAGGGAATGTGTGGCTACAGGGGTAGTTCGTTCTGAACAGGAAACAACTAAATTTATCTAAAATATGCAGGAGGTCAGGGAACTGATAATAGGGCTGAACACATGGTTCCTATGGATACTCCTAAAAAATGCAGCAGACAGGTATCTGGAGATTCAAAGCTTTTAATGGATTGGGCTAAGGATAAATGCTAAGTCGCAAGAAATGGTGAAACGGAAACGAGTTTCCGAAATGGGAAATGATACGAAATGCAACCTCCCCAAATATTGGAAACAGGGAAACAAAAAACCATTATGCTCTCGAATAAAAAAAAATGAACTCAAATGGTCAAAAAACACACCAAGCAAAGCTATTAAACAAATAATGGAACAATTCATCATTTTTTTTGTTCATTATTACTATGGAACAGTTCATCAGTTCATCATTTTTTTGTTCATTATTCATTATTCCTAAAAAACAAACAATGGAACAGTTCAAAGCTAAAGAGGTTCGCTCGAACATACCCGATACAGAGCACCGAACAGAGCAGCGAACAGTCACGGAGCAACGAACAGAGCAGCGAACAGTCACGGACGGGAGGAGCAACAGGTTGACGGGAAAAAACACGTGAACAGAGCAGCGAATAGTCATAGACAGCGCGCGAATAATCAAACCGGTAAACAACACAACATCGCGGGCAATTTATTTATAAAAACTAGTTCGACCAAACTTTTTTTAAAGTAAAAGTTGGGCCGAACTCATGGTTGGGCTGAACTTTTGTTAGAAGTTCGGCAGAAATTTTGTCGCCAGTTTTCCCATCTCCGATGAAAATTTTGTTTGCCCACACCCTCAGTGTGCCGTCAATCTAAACGGAATCACGAGTTCGGCCGAACTTTATAAAATGTTCGGCTGAACTATTTCCGAAAAAAGTTTTTAGCCCTCAATTCTCACAAAAGTGTAACCCAGCTTCACGTTTCTGCCCCTACCATAAAGAAATTTTGCTCACTCTTCCCAAATTTTCCCCAGTTATTTCTCGACCAGTACCTCTTTATTTTTTTTAATAAGCTTGAGGAGGATAACATTTGCTTGATCTATAATTCAACCCTTCGGGTGAATAAAGTATCACTATTTAATAATTTAACGAGTCTAGCAATGAATGAAACTCGATTCTTGCCATGATCGACAAGCCCATCGCTATTTTATGTTTTAACAAGCTTAACAACAGTGATACCCTGGTCATTTTTCATATTTAGAGAGTTTGAAAAAGAGCACGAAGGAAAACTCCACAAGTAATTTTTCATAAATTTGTCACTCATATTCAAAAAAGTGTAAAATAATATCTGAGAGAACCTCTTTGGTCATGTTTAACCAAGGTATTCCTTTTTCGTAAATAATCTATCTCAGTTTGGAAAAGGGTTAAACTTATATTGAGTAGATATCAATTCATTTAGTTTTACGAGCTCGAAAAGACAAGTGCTCGACAATATTTTCACATTATCGGAGTCTAAAAAGAGCCGAAAGAAGACTCCAGGGGTTCCGTTTTTGCTTTTATCGAAGCTCAAAAAAGAGATAAAAGTGCACTTCAAATCCTTTTTTATTTTTAACAAAGCTCAAAAAATAAGGAGAAAAATTATGCTTTGTGGTGAAATCATTCTTGAAATAAATATGCACAACTAATCTGTTCATCAGTTGTTAGACCTGTTCAGAACAACATCAAATGGATTAAAAATACCTGTTTCATGAGAAAAGCATAATAAAACTATAGTCATAGAAATAAATTCAATTTTCAAATAATTAAATGACTATTAAAAGTAGTTTCACTATTCATTTTTACCATTCCATAGTTACCATTTGCATTTTTGAGCTCTGAACCTGATTTTGCCCCCAAACTTGAACAATTGATTGCATGCAATAGGTAAGAATGTTTTGAATGCCCCCTGCAAGAGCACATGTTGAATGCCCCCTGCAAGAGAAGATTCCCCCGAAGCTTCATTTCATTCACCTAAGTATATTACTAACGAGCTTGACACATGAAAAGAACTATGCTCTTCATAATTAGGAGAGGATTTGTTTCATTTTTTAACGAGCTTGACAGAGGAAAAGAACTATGCTCGTGACATGTTTCATTTTTTAACAAGGTTGAAACAGTAAAAGAACTTTCCTCAAAGGAACTTGTTTCATTTTTTAACAAGGTTGACACAAGAAAAAAGAACTATCCTCATGGCCACTTATTTCATTTTTTAACGAGGCTGACACAAGAAAAAATAAGTATCCTCAAAACCTGTTTCATTTTTTAATGAGGTTGACACAGGAAAACAACCATTTTCATCACCTATTTCATTTTTTAACGAGATTGAAATAATAAAAGAACCATCCTCATAATCTATTTCATTTTTTAACGAGGTTGAAATAGAAAAATAACCATCCTCATGGGAACCTATTTCATTTATCGAGGTTGACACGGGAAAAGGACTATCCTCAACACCTGTTTCATTTTTTAACGAGGTGGACAAAGGAAAAAGGAAGCATCCTCATCAATCTGTTTCATTTTTTAACAAGGTTGACACAGAAAAAGAACCATCCTCATTGTGCAGTTGGACTAGTGAGTGTGTGCTGGAAAAGACGTAGTCTAATAGAGTCATCATTTAAGGATTTTGATGAACACCACAAATGATAAGCTACAACATGTGTTGATGGGTCTTCTCCAAAGTTTTGATTGAATTTTTGAATTTCCAAGGGTAATTTTTGTGGTATCACTGGCCACCAAGGAGAATAACTGGGATTAGCTTGATATTGCACTGAAGATGTGAATAAAGGATCAAGTCGTTTAGTGCGCATAAAGGAGGAACCAGATAGGATTCCAAATGATGACATGAGTGAATTCAATGGAAAAAAAATCGAAGATGAAGCAACAGTAGATGTTGTCGCAGGTGAAATAAATGGTTCATTTTGGGATGTTGTCTCAGCCATGGTCAAATGACCCATTGTATTCCCTATAGAATCTATGGGAACTCGAAATAAAACAGGATCAACAAAAAGTAGAGGAAGGTGATTGAGGAAAAGCCTCGTACAGGTAAAGATCTATCGAAAATGAGCTAGAGTTAAAGGTGTCTCGTTTTGTGATATTTCTTCAATCGAAATCAAACCAGGTGGAAGAACTTTGTCATCAAGCTTGAATTATATTTTAGGTGGTTGACTATGTGATATGGGAGACTCAATGGCTACAACAGATTGTGGAGTGACCAATATAGAAACAACTTCTAGTTGTTCGACTTCGGGGTGAATATTTTCTCCACTTAGGGAATATAGCAACTGACATATAAGGGGATGATAGACCCTATTTCATTGGTCCTAGGGATGATGTCTAGTTAGAACAATAACAATTTCCCCCTAAAGCACAATGGGATCTGGATCAACTTCGAGTTGAACAACGTTGGGTTCGGGAGGTATGGTCTCACAGATTGGATGGATTGTGACCACGGGTAGCTATGAGGAATCTGTCTCGAAAATAATAGACAAACCAGGATATGTAGAAACAAATTGTATCGAATCTGGTTTATGGGAAAATGATGTTTCACCAAAGGTATGAATTGCACTTGATTCGGCAGATCGTGATCACCTTCACCTACTAGAAGTATCTTCTGGTGGTAAAGGTGGTTTTAAATCTAATCTACGTGAATGATGGGGGAAAGTATTTTTTTCTTCCATGATTACTGATGAATTTTAACCAAAAAAAAATAAAAAAAATAAAAGGGTAATGCTAGGAAAAAGGGTTTACCAAGAAACTATGAACTGTAGAATACCTCTTAGTGAACCAAGAAGTACAGGCAGACAATCTCTCTGAATTTTGTGTTCGGTGTATCACAATTTACAAGGTGGCTGAATCAGTTCACTATTGATGGATAACACCTGAAATTTGTCCTCCCAAATATACCCGAAGGTATGTGGAGGCCCAAGTCCATATTAGCGCTGTCTGATGCAAAACCGCACAATGAGAGCACCCATTTATACTTATTGAATTGTAACACTGCTCGATATACACGAAAGTACATGGATGAGCTACGATATACTTACGTACGTGGAGTGAGGTATCACACTCAGAATGTATTGTAGATAAATTAATGATAGAAGCTATGTTTTACGACACCCGAATACGTCTCTAGCCTAGACATTCTAAATGTTATCGTTATGGTTCCAATTCTTTGTTAGGTAAATTGAGATTAATTTTATGTTGATCTTGCTTACAATTTTCCTTTCAAAGGTTCACCACGATGATGTATTGGAAAATTCCTAAAATGAAATTAAAAATGATAAGAAATATTTCACTTTCATTTTCTTCAGTGAAAAACCTAGCTACTAAGGGAAGAGAGAAATAATTTGTGAGAAAACAAATCAATGAAAAAAACCAATCAATGATCACAAACTAAATGCATATTTCCTAATGTTCCTTTTTGCAAAATGCACAAAAATTCTACTTGCAAATGCAATTTTTTCTTTTCAGTTTCCTTAATGTTATGAATGCAAAAAAGAAACTAGGTGCACTAAATAAAAAATTAAAATACCTTTTACTTCCGAGAAATGAAGAATACAAAAAAAAATTTCTCTTTTGAAGGAAAAATGAGGATTTCAACAACAATTTCTCCTATTAAGGAAATGAAGATTTTATGACAATTTCCTATTTTGAAAGAAAATGATTCTTAATGCTACCATCAAAAATACTTTGAAATCAACTTGTCAATGATAAAGAAAAACTTTTTTTTAAACAAAAATTGAACAAATTTTCAGTAAAAGGAGGAAGAAGTATATAGAGTTACTATTCAATATGAGGATCAAGCTTTTCAAAACACAGCAGAAAAAAAAATAAAGCAAATTGCAAAGGAAAATTCAAAGGAATCTGGGTGGTTTCAGGAGTGAACGCAGTCTCCAAGGGGAGACAGTGCTCTGCAACATAGGACTAAAAGGGAGACAGCGCTATGCAAAGCACTATGTCCTGTCTAAGGGTGCATTGGGCGCAGTGTATAAGGAAAAACACTACTGTCTAACTCACTATCTTTGCAAATTTGGCTTTCAAAAAGTTTAATCTTTGTGTGTAACAAATACTGGGTGGATAAACAAAGCAAATCAGAGGCTAATTGACCTAGATCTAAGAGAAATTATCCCCAGCAAAGTCGCTAATTTTTTGCACCAGAATTGTGAATTACAAATAAAACACACTTCCTTAGGCAGATGAAAATATAGAAAAACATATTAAATACTATACGACTACCTTTCCTAACTCAGAACAGACACACAGAAAGGATTAGAGGCTTACTTGTAATCCAAGCGCTTCTAAATGGCTCCTTCTGTCACTTTCGTTGTAGCTTCAAATTCAAGCGGTTTGTAGGAAAAATGCTTCCTGCAAGAAATAACACTAAAACAACATAAGGTAGCAATAACACAGATGTCTGTTAAAGTTATTTAGCTAAATCAGTAAAGCATAAACAATATACATCAGCTAAGATCTTGAAATATGGAAAATCAAAGCCAATACAAATGCATATAGGGAAAAGTAAGGTGTATTCTTTATTGATGATAGAAGGAGAGGTTACAACCAAATGAATGATTTGAAGTGACCCTTTCAGAAGTGATCCTCAGCCCAATCACACTATAACTCTCTCCAATAGCTGTTACACAAATCTAACTCTCAATTGAAAATCCTCCAGTGTTTCTTTACTCAAATTCTTCCTTCTCAAACACTCAGCTCTATGTTCAATTTATAGATGAACTGAAGGTAGTTTTGTAATGAATGAATTTCCAATAATAGGCAAGAAATGTTCCCAGTCATGTAGATGTCAAATGGACACTTGGATTCAAATCTCGACACCCGTGGACTCTTCTAGAAGGCACTGACCAAGTGGAGATTCCAGACCAATGAGAATTTTGCTGCCAATGTGACCAAGACACCCATAGATGTCAAGAAGTGCTTTGCAGAGAAGCCTTTCATGGGGCTACCTGCATATGCAACACACTTAGTCCCCTTAGAGGGAGCATTGGTGAGCTCCCACATGCTATATAATAAACTTCAAACCTTGGAAACCTTTGCTTGATGAAAGTCATGTTTGATTTGTCTTGTTCTTGCCTTAGGGCATGTAGCAACATGAAATGATAGGAAATGATAGACCCTTAGTCATTGGTCCTGAAGATGATGCCCAGTTAACCAGGTCATTGGGAATGATGCCCAAATTAACCTATAATAGCCTATGTTCGATGATCCATAATTCTTCGACACCTATGTTGAGAAATTTCCCATTGGGATGAAAAGGAAATATATCTTTTATAACCTCCCATATTGGGAGCATCTTAAGATTACCCACTTATTAGATCCCATGCATATTTTTAAAAATGCTTCATCTTCTTTATGGAGGCACATATCATTGAAACAATGTGACACCTTGGTTGTTAGGAAAGATCTTATTACTTCAAAAACTAAAAAGAAACATTGGCTAAGACAATTAGAAAGTACCGGATTAGAGGCAGACACTGGTCCCTCTAATTCATGGTTTTTCAAAGAAGGTGATTTACCATGGATTTAAAAAAAAGATGATATTTCCTTCGAAAAGAAAGTTATAATGGGTGTGAGGGTGCAAACTTCATACGAGTCTTCACTATGGCACTGCTTTACCGTGAATGAGAATTTTTCAAGGTTGAAATCGCATGATTATTTTAATATTCTAAGAGTACGTATAATGTCAAAAGCATGATTTTATTATTTTTTATATTAATAAATTGTATCCCATGCGGGGATGATAAAACATAACTAATTTTGTATATTATTTCACGTGTTTATAAATTTGCAGTGTCATTATTCTTTTTTCGTGCGTGGGTGTGTGGAACATAAATTCCCTCAAGACATAGGACGTGCCATATCTAAATTATCTACATTTGTACGTTGGATCACGTCAAAGGAGATTGATGTGGCTAGCATTTCACCAGGGCGTCAAGAGATAGTTGAGATTGCTTGTATGTTTCATAAGGAACTACCGACGATTTTCATGGACTTATAGGTTCATTTTCTAATTGACCTAGTAGATGAGGTTGAATTAGTTGGGGTGGTTTCTTGTCGTTGGATGTTCTTCTTAGAGAGGTACATGAAGAAATTGAAAGGTTTTGTTCAAAAAGGGGAAAAACCCAAGGGGTCTATGGCAGAGGGGTACATATCGCATGAGTATTTCTATTATGCTAGTGAGTACATCAAGCAAATAAACAAAAAACCAGGTGCAGTGATTTGGGACGATGAAAGGGATGAAGACAAAATATAAGGGGAGATGCTCCAAGTTAGTGGAAAAAAGTGCTTGATAAAGAGTAAGCGACTTATAATTTTTCAAATTTACATAAAGTTAATATTCATGTTGAACTTTGATATAATGTATATTTTGATCCCTAAGTACTATATACTATCAGTTTGATTTCATCAGTGAATGTAGAAATTGAAGCAATCAATAAATTTCTTCTTTAAAATTCTAAAGCAACACAACCATGGGTTGCATTGTACGGACAAAAGAGCATGGAATGGGATAGTGACAGGAAGGAATTCAGACAGTTGAATGGTAGAAGTGGACCTTATCTCGATCATTTAAAATAAAATATGCCAAAAATATGCCCCAACAGTTAGGTTGCTGACCAAGTCAGAGATAAATACGATGCAACCAATCATTACCCACGCACTGAAGAGGATGCGCTAAACGTAGGTATTGGGTGCAACAACTCGGTAATAATCTATTTACTTTATTATATGTAATTTTGAAATTGATAAGACATCTATGTTTTATATTCTAACTGTTGGGTTATTATAAGACACATGACACTATGATTTTTTTAAATTTTTTATAATAGGTTCATTTGTTCCCATCTATGTGGGAATATGGACACCATTTTCACATGGAAAATGCTGATGTTGGAAACATCACACAAGACTATGGATTGGAAGTTGAATTCAATCAATCTAGTCAATCTAGCCACCGCGATCAAAACCTAGTACGAGGGACCTTAGGCTACACTGGAAATATAAAAGAGATCATTGAAGTGGATTTCTCTTCTTTCCAATGTGTTATTTTTACGTGCAAGTGGTGGGAAACCTTTGATCGGAATAATGTAAAGGAAGATCGCAATAGTAGGCTAATATGTATCGACTCTAGAAAGATGTTGGATGAAGCTAAGGAGCCCTATGTTTTCTCCAAACACTACAACTAGGAGTTTTTTTACGCAGATGTGTTGGATAGGGATTGGTGGTTCATATTGACACAAGACCCTATATGAAAACATATTTTTGAGAAAAATAGTGTTATCATGCCATGTGAGCTAGAAGATAATGAGGGTGATCATGAGAACCGAGAGTGATATGGTACATGTGTTATTTCATCAATATTTATACTTTTTAAGATGAATTTTTTGAAACATTACAATATGTATTTTGAATTCATTGGTAATTTACATTGTGTTAATGTTAAAAACAATATTTCACTTGATAATTTGCAATTACGTTGATCTCAAAAACATTGGTGTATTGTATAAAATTATTATTTTTGTATGTAAGATCATAATAAAATAATGATTATTCTAAAGTACATGAACTTATTTGCATTATTTTCTAAACTTTATTATGTTACAATAATTCATATTATTCTAGATTTATTATTTTACAATTATTTAAAATTTTACAAATTTAAAAATTATAATTAAATCATTTCACATTAATACAATTAAAATTTTCACATTAATACAATTAAAATTTTCACATTAATACAATTAAAATTTTACAAATATTTTACATACAATTACAATTAAAATTAGAATTACAATTTTACAATTTCATGTACAATTACAATTACAATTACAGTTTTAGAATTTTACATATATATAGTTACAATTTTACAAATTTAAAATCTACAATTACAATTATAATTTTACAAATTTACATATATACCATTACAATTAAAATTTTAGAATTTTACAGACAATTAAAATTACAAATATTACAATTTTACAATATCATGATCATTTAATATTAAATTAATTAATAAATGCCACGTTCATGATAACCATTGTACAAACATCATATTTGACTAAAAAACACATTCAAAATCGCTAACATCATTGTGATTATGATCATCTAACAAAACACAATTAACATTATATATTAACATCATCACAACGCAAACATCAAATATACATCCCATGTAAAATAACTGCTATCACATACATATATATCTGCAATCTGCACATTAAATGAACATATCTAACATGACCTAACAATATACACATCATGATGATCACCAACATGTAAATTAAGTACAACTGCAACAAGAACATAAAATGCATGGACCATATATATATATATATATATATATATAACTGAATAATGTCAAAAATATACACCTGTAATATAAATGTCATGGGGCAGCTGGTGGTACATCATTAATAGCAGTACTAGTAAAGGACTTCTCAATCAATGGTGTAGCTTTGATGGTCGATGGTCCAGCCTGCTCATGATCATGACTACTACTGGATGCTGCAAGCTGCTGACTGGACATGGCCAATGGTCTAGCCTATTCTCCATGATGATTGTTGCTCGATGCTAGTGGATGCTGCTCATCTGGAACGATGCGAGGTGAACAATCATCAGATTATGTGTCATTTCTTGCAGACTGTCGATCACGTGTTGTGTCTTGGCCACGCCTATATCATGCAATGGTCCTCCTCAGCCACGTAACTAAGGTCATATCTCCTACAACATGCCGCATGAGGTTGTACATGTCATGCAACATGCCTCTCCACATATGTAAGGGCCTACCATCGGCCTTTATGTCTCTCATATTAGCGGGCCTGGTGGCTACCTCAATAATAAATATAGTGAGTTGTTTGCCCAAATCCATCTTTTATCTGCTATCAAACCGATTGTGCCTAGAAAAAGGCGGTACCAACAAACCAGCAAGAGAAGGTCTCTCTGCACCGAATTCCTGATGATCCTCAACATCTGGCATGTCCTAATCGTCATCATGATCCACACCTGGATCATTTGGTGGTTCTGTCATGTCGTCGCCATCAAAAGACCCAATTTCTGCAAAATATATACAAGTATACAATAATAATTAGACAATTTCATTACACAATTTAATAAAAACAAGTTAAAGAACATGTTAGAATAAATTTAAATAAACCAATAATATTACCTCTATCATTCGACGGCTCATCGTCTGTGAAGAGGATGTTGGCACACCCTCGCTAATCCAAACCAACATAACGAAAAGGGACCATAATGAAGGGATGCTCATCAACACTGGCTAGCAACTCCAGTGCATCATGTGATATTCTCATTGGAAACATAGTCTCTCCCCTCTTGGGCATCATCTGCCCCACATGTGCATCTGTGCCTCGAACATCAACTTACGTAGCTGCTGAACAAAAGTAGGTCTCGTCTCTGGAAACCTCTCAAAAAATAAACAAAAAATATTTGAAGAAAAAGGGAAGTTGACTGTCCCTTGTGCATGAGCACGACATCTATCTAAGGGTATACAAAGCTGCCACAAAAAAATGGCAGACTACCCGACAATTCTTGGCTCCTATACTAAAGAAACAACATAATATAGAAGTGAGAAACTAATGTGTTTCCCGTCATTGGTGTTGTGTGAAATGGTCGAAATGAGAAATGAGAGGCACCTCACCTCCTGACTATAAAATGCACCAATACGTAACTAACCTTTAGAGACCTGAAAATACGAAGGAGACAGTATATCTACTGTAATGTATCTCTCAAAGTACATTAATTGACTCCCTTCTGCATAGCCAACTAGAACCTCTAGGAACGAGGGAAAATCCACCCCTCTCCTCGATAGCCTTGTAATGAAATATATTTCCTCCTCAGTGGGTGTGTACCACTGGTTACAACCAACCCAGAAAGTCTTTCGGTGGGCATTCCACCTGCGGATAGCATGTGTAAAAAACAAACCATGGCCCTTTAGGCAAGTAGCCTCCTCTTAGAACTTAATGAGGCCTACCTGCCATAGGAGCCCCAGGGTAGCTGTTGTAATAGGGTGAGTGTAAGCATCTCTCTCCCTCTCTCGTGCCTCCCATAGGCGAACCATGTTATATTGGTCTGCCTGTTGTTGTTGTTGTTCACCCACTTCTCTCCTTTCATGTCTATGAATGATTGACATATTAAATAATTTTTTTTTTAATTAAATGAGACATGTATTTAGAAATATACATATATAATTTTTTTTGGAAAAAAAAAATGGTCGGTGCACAGAAAAAAGGTAGGCATGCACCGGTCCCGATGCATCTCTTTATGGAGCGCACCGGTGGCAGTGCTCCTAAAATTTTTTAGTGCACCATTGACTATGTACGAGGTCAGGAGTGCGATGTGCTGACTAAACTTTACGCCCCCAGGTGTATAGTTCGATTAGTGCACCAACCTCCTGACATCATTACATAGTCAATGATGTCGTATTTTACCAGGCCGCACCTTTTACCTTGCCAAAATGTGGAATGTGGTGCACTAACAAAAATACCCATCCCGGGGTGGATATTTAAGTCAACGCATTGTGTTGCCTCTATTCCACTTTTTCAACGGTGCGATTGGGTAACTGATCACAATGCACTTTTTAAAAATTTTAAAATAACATGGTGTGCCTTCGGTACCATCCTGAAACTAGTGCGGATACCGTGAGCACCGGTTTACCAAGCCACACCATTGAACCAATCAAAATGCAAAATATGGTGCGCTAACAAAAATACATGACTTGGGGCTTATATTTAAGTCAACACACAACATTGTCGCTATTCCACATGGTCAATAGTGTGGCCATGTAAACGACCACACCACAATTTTTTAAAAATTTTAAAATAACATGGTGCACCTTTCGGTACCACCCTGGAACCGATGTGGATACTGTTAGCACCAATTGTGGTGTGGCCTATAAATTTATAGGAAGCACTGCGAACCGGTGTGAGCCAAATGGCTTGAGCGCATTGTGCGACAATTTTTTTTCTTTTAAATGGTTAATTTTAAGGTTATTTGAAATTCTAATCTGCTAAAAGGATTAATTATGGAAAAGAAAGAAAAATACCTGTAGATTTGGCTGTTGAGGAGGCATATTGGCTGTAGAATTTGCAAACTAAAATTTTCCCACCATTTTGCAAAATTCGAGTTGAAGATTGGTGGGCAATGCACAGCAGCAGTGCGTGCAATGGGTACAATGGGAGCATCAATGTCAGGGTAGCTCAAACAAGGATAAATTTCACCGATGCTTGAGAGATCTGTAGCACTGAAAAAAGTGAAAAATGCAGTTTTTTGGCTGTAATTCTTTTTATTTAACCGAGTTCCAGTGCGCGGGGTTTTATGAGTGCACCGGGTGGTTTATGTTTTGGCATGGTGTTTTATGAGGCACCGGTGCAAAAGAGTTGTAAAGAACCGGTGCGTTACAGTAATAAGACACACTGGGTGGGTGTGTACGAAGTGCATGGTGTCCAGTGTGACAATGTTTTGTGCACACCGGTGCTTTATCTTATTGAATGCACCGGTACACTTTACGATGAAAAGTGCACCAGACCAAAAACATCCACAAAAACCTATGCTTGCCAACCTCCTCTAATAACCTCCACTAGAAATGGATGTATCGGGTACTTTTATAAGGGGTTCCTTAGAAAAATCCACTAGAGGGTCTTTTCCTTGTAGTGACCATATCCGACAATAAAATCTCCATAAAAAAGATAGATAATTACATACTAACATATATAAAAATTATCATACTCAAAATGAAAGACTAGGAAAAGTGGCCTTATATTAAAGTAGTTGTAACAAAAGAGACATAAAGAATTGACATTAAAAAATCTGTTCAGGTGACCTAATTTCGAGATTGGAACCAGGATGGGCTCTTTTAGCTCCTTAGATGTTCTCCTTGTCGCACAAGGTATGCTGAGATTTTTTTCTAATCTATATGTCTTTGGCCTAGGTCCCTCTAGTTTCAATGAAAGTGTTCAAGGGAGTGGATAATATCCTTAGGGTCTTCATGCTAGCCCAAAAGTGTACAACCCAATAAAAAAATCATCTACAAATAAAGATCCTTAATTTCCATATATTGATTAAAAATTCCCCTTGTGTGCCTTGTAATTGCGATCCAATATTTCCATTCTATATGAACCTCCATATTTGAGAGGTTATATCCTTTCAAAGAAACTTCTCCCTCATCCCACATGATTTCTCCTTGCATGTGAGCTAGCGTTAGGTCCCAATACCACGAGGAGAAGTCCTTAAGTGTGTGTTGCATGCACGCATTTCCCTTATGTGCCTACTCTTGATAATAAGTGGTGAATCTTCTCACTCATTCCTGCTGATGAGGCATGGGGAAGAAAGTAACAAGAGAAGGATAATCATGCCAATTTTAGGACAAATTAAGAATATTACGATGACAGGGATCAGGGAAAATTTTAAGGATGGAAAATTATCTTGAAGTTTAAAAACATAGGAAAATCTCACTAGTCCCTAATATGAAAACTATAAAATGTTTATTGATATATTTCTAAAATTATTTAAATTTATAAAGTTTTTAAATGTAGTCTTTATATAATGTTTTCGATTTTTAAGGTAAAATAATTTTATATTGTAAAATTTGGGAGAATCATTTTTAGAAAAAATGGAAATTGGTGAACCTTTTTTTGGAAAAATTGTGGAAAATTAACCCACTTGCAAATATTAGCCCCTAAAATTTTCCATGACAGGGAGAATTCCACATGAGACAAGAACCTAAAATAAAGAAGTCACAGTCAAAGGGGACATCTAGGAAGTATTCCAACAAAGCCAACCCAAGAGTATAAATATGGAAAAGTGAAATCCCCATTACCCACCAAATCCTCGCTAGACAGCAGTCAGAGGCCCTCAAAAAGGTCCAAATAGGAAACGAAGCTTATAACACTATATGATGGAGAAGAAGGTGTAAATACACCATAACTCGAGAGAGACGAATTTGGAGGCTATTGGAAACGAAGAGGCTCCAAAGAGGAAAACAAAAGATATTGATGAAAGGGAAGAGAAATCCCCATATAGACATCCAAGTGCTATGGTCTATAAAAGGAAAAACATAGCCTTAAGCACTTGAGAAAAAAATGCACTAACCACCATGTAGATTAGAAAATAAAGTAAATTTAAAGAAATTCCATAAGGAAATGCTATAGTACTAATTCTGATAAAAATTTGTAGGATGTGGAGGGAAACATTCCCCGGAGAAAGTTGATGCCTAACTAGTGAATAAACTTCTGACCACTTAAGATTTATTCATGGTTGTCCCAAAAAGATTTGTCTTTAGTGTGACCTTTTGAAGGTTTTTCTGGTCGATTTTTTCGGTCTAGTTTCTCTAAAATCCAGTAGGAATTCATTGAAAGTAGAGGTTTGATGGGTAACCTTGCGCAATTGAAGTGCCATAGGGAGTTTTTAGGGTGTTGAATCCATATATATAGTTAAAAACATTGTTTAAATAATAGAAATCAAGATTTCAACTGAATTTTTTTCACCGGATTCTGACACCAAAATTCCAAAAAGTGACACTAAAGATAGCTCCCTCACAAAATCCCTGCATCATTGTCCTTGTCCATGTATCTGCAATTTTCTTCCCCTTAGCTTGGTAAATTCGTCCTGCTACAAAATTCTTTGCAAAATATATTTGAATATTTAATACCATGGGTGGAGTCTTAATATCACCTCTTATGGCATGATTGAACAACTCAATCAGTGCATAAATTGCATGTGGCCAACTCTCCTTGAGCTCAACTCTCCTCGAGCTTCGGTCGTTTCAAAAATTTGCAAATCATTATGGTAACTCTTTTGTTTATTAAGCTTCATTGCATTTAACATTTCGAGAGCCTGTTGCCACATCCCAATTTCTATTGGCCAAGTGGTACAGCTACAACGTATCTCCCCCTACGTCCCCTCTCTCCCCTTCCACATATATCACTCCATCCCAAGTTATATATATACATTCCAAAATTAATATTATTGAAAAAATAAATTAAATAAAATATAAAATAAAATAATCATATTTCTTCCCTCATAATTTGTCTTCTTTTGATAGTTAAGCTACAATGATAATTTATCATTGATGTAGAATGAGGATAATCATTAATTTAGTGTTTCGTGATTCTGTAGTTTGGGACTTAGCATAAGGTTGAAAAACTGACTCTATTTTGTTGTTTTACTTGAAATTTCAGGTATGTCCCTCAAGAGTTTGGAAATTCAGGATTCTTAAATGAAAAGGTTGATATTTACAGTTCTTGAATCCTTCTCCTTGAACTATCACATGTAGAGAACCGATAGAATACGGTTAGCTTGCAAGTGAGAGAGGTTCACAAAAATTCCCTTTCAGACATGCATGTTGATTTATTTTCCATGTTAAGCGTGTGACTTTTAGTTCTTTATGAACAAAACATGATCAAAATAGAATAGACATGGTTTTGGAACATCCAGCTATTCATTGAGGAGCATATCCAAGTAATGCCAAATGGTTATCATAAGACCGCCAAAACAGGAAGTAAACACTGAAGCGTCAAATGCGAGATATTGTTAAACCTACTGATTTAGAGCTTTTCCAACATGAATCTAGTGGAACACCATTACAAATGTTGGATATACATTAATTTCAACCAACCCGCCGACTTCATTCAATGCAGGAATTGTCTCAGATTTTCTCGAGTGTTCGTTTAGCTTCTCGGAGAAGCTATCTCCACCGACATCAAGCCTCTAGAAGCTTCTCAAATGTATATAAATATCTATTCATTTTAATGCAAAATTACCAAGTTTGTGTATTAAGCTGCGTTCTCTGATAAGCTACATTATCGCCGAGTGAGCTTTCGAGTGTGCCATCAGAAAGAGATCATTGAGGATGTGTTGCAGAGTGTCTTTGTGAGTTTTCTGTGTGCAATCAGTGTGTGAGAAACGACTCTGTGAGTCTAGGAGACAATTGTGTTTTAGAGAATTCTTTGTCTGCAGATAGTGTGGGAAATCATCGAAGGAAGAGTTTTCTTATCACCGGGCATGAGAGTTTTTTTTTTGTAAGTGACACTGTAAGGAGAAAATTTATTGTGTACTAGTAAGAAAGGGTGCACTAGTATATTAGCGAGGTTTGTGTTCCACTGAGTCTCCAAAAAGAAAGGTTTGTGTTCCACTGTCTCGAAAAAGCAATATCTAAAGGAGGCCTATGTTGGATCTAGAACAGTTTCTGTTTATCACAATCCAGGTTGCGGTAATGGTAAAACCATAATCTGATTATTTTTTATAAATCGACTGCAAAATATTTAATCCATAACTTATGTTCTACTTTGTGATAAATTTGGTATTTGGTGAAGACTTGATTTAAGAGGGATATTTTGGAAGTGACTTATTTTACAAATTGGAGTTATTTACAGTGAAAAGAGTTTTTATGAATCTTAGCCTTTTTATACACAACTCCAAGTTCGAACTAAGTGAAACAAGTTTGTGCTCGTTGTTATGGGTTTGTAAGTTCATGGGTTTGTAAGTTTATTAAGTAAAATGTGAATTGTGGTGATGAAATAAGTTTGCAATAGTTATTTTCTTATTTTGGGCATTTTGAAGATTTTAAAGAATAGTTGTGACGGTTGTAGAGTAATAAAAGTTTTTTAAAAGGAAAAAGGGGGAAGTAAAATAAGTTAAAGAATGTGTTATTGTTGTTTGTAAGGAGCCATTAAAGTTTATATTGTTGCTTGAATATTCATGAACTTACTACTGTGGCAAATATATTAGCAGAATCTTATTTAACTAAATCTGATAAGTTAGATGGTGAAAATTATGCAAATTGGAAATTTAAGTTGCAGACTATGATGGAAGGCTCTAATATGTGGACGATTGTGTTTGGAGATGAAGTGAAGCCAGAACCCCCTCAAGCCACAACTGCTGCAATTCAAGATTGGCAACGACGAGAAAACAAAGTGAAGGCATTGTTGCAAATGTCCGTTAAGAACAATATTATTCCACACATTAGAGAGTGCAAGACATCCAAAGAGACATGGGAAACTCTCAAAAAAAATTATGAGATGAAGACCACAAATCGAATATTGTATTTAAAGAGTAAGCTTCTTTCAATTAAGATGGAAGAAAATGAAAATATCAGTAGTTTTATTTCTAGAATTAAAGACCTAAAAGATAAATTAGGTGACATTGGTGAAACAATATCTAGTACAGAATTGGTTACTATGACATTAAATGGAATGTTGGATGAGTATCAAATTTTTATCACTGGTCTTGCAACTAGAGAGAAGGCTCCTACATTTGAGGAATTGGCAGGTATACTTATGCAGGAAGAAGAGTGAAGAAGAAGCCTAATCAGAAATCTCCCAATTCAGATTTGGCGTTGGTGGCTAAAGGGAAGCAAGCCTTCAAAGGAAAACAATGGGAGAAAAATAAAGGCAGAAGGCCACAGGTAAAATCATTTCAAGGTATGCCTTCACCAAGGTCAAATGTCAAATCAAGTAGAGATGATGCATGTTACTATTCTGGAAAACCTAGTTATTTTTCTAAGAACTGCTTGAAAAGAAGATCTAATTTATTTAAACAAAGAAGGCATACAGGAAATTATGTTGATAGAGATGAGGAAATCAGTCATGAATTTAAAAATCTTCAATTATTTGTGACCAATGCTTCTTTGTCAGCAGAAACTGATGATGATAATGCTTGGTTTATAGATTCTAGTGCATCAATCCAGATGTCATGCAAAAGAGGTTAGTTTGATACTTATCATGAAGTTAATAATGGTGCACACATCTATTTAGGAGATAATAGATCACATGAAATTAAAGGATATGGTGATATAAGTGTTACTATGCCTAATGGACAAGAAAAACAAATTCAAAATGTGGTGTATGTTCCAGGATTAAAGAAGAACTTAATTTATGTGTCTACTATTATAGATCAACATCTGAAAGTTGAATTTGTGAAATCACATTGTTTGGTAAAAGATATGCAGGACAACAACAAGGTTGTTGCAAAAGGAATGAGAGTTGGAGGATTATACAAGTTGGATGTGACAAAGAATAGGCATCAAGCTTTGGCATTCAACAGGCATGTCAAACATAGAGCTTTGGCATCAAAGGTATGGGCACTTAAATCATAATGACCTAATGTTACTTCAAAAGAAAATTATGGTAGAAGGTCTTCCAAATATTAATGGTGAACAATTTGAATGTGAAGGTTGTGCACTAGGAAAACAACATAGGGAATAATTTCATGTGCATGAAAATAGAAGAAAATGTGAAATACTTGAACTAGTGCATACTGATATATGTGGTCCAATGCAAACTAAGTCATTTGGTGGAGCATATTAATTTCTTATATTTATTGATGATAGCACTAGATACACCTAGGTGTACTTTATAAGAAATAAAAGTGATGTGTTTGAATACTTTAAAGAATTCAAGAATATGGTATAAAAACAATCAGGAAAGAATATTAAAATTATTCGATTAGATAAAGGTGGTGAGTACACTTCAGGAGCTTTTATCAAATACTGCAAACAAAATGGAATTTTTCAACAATTTACAGTACCACATACACCTCAGGAAAATGGTGTAGCTGAAAGAAAGAATAGAACATTAGTTGAATGTGCTCGTAGTGTGTTGAAAAGTAAAGGACTTTCTAATAGTTTTTGGGCTGAAGCCATTAATACAGCTGTATATCTAAAAAATAGAAGTCCTACAAAATTTCTTCAGCACAAAACACCATTTGAAGCATTTTATGGTTTTAAACCTAAAATTAGTCATTTAAGGATATTTGGATGCAAGGCATTTGCTCATATTTCTAAGGAGGATAGGAGAAACTTAGACGCCAAAGCTATCAAATGCATTTTTATTGGATATTGTACTAATAAAAAGGCATATAAAATGTATGATCCAAATACTCACAAGGTCTTTGCAAGAAGAGATGTTATATTTCATGAGCATGATCTTAAACAAATGAAAGATGATGAATATAATGTATGGCATCCTACTTATAACAAATTTAAAGAAGATGAAGTTGTGGAATCATCTCAAGAAAGTATGGACATTCCAAAAGATAGTTCAAGAAGTCAAAGTCCACAGAGAAGTGATGAAAGCACTCCACAGAGAAGAAGAAGAGGAGAAGGTACTCCACAGTGTAATGAATCTCTAAGCAGGTCAACACGTCAAATTCAAACCCCTACCAGGTATAAAGATTATGCTTTAATGTCTCAAGTAATGAATGTTTTTGAACCTTTAAATTATGAAGAAGCCAAAAATCATAAAGAATGGATGGAAGCTATGAAAGAAGAATATGACTCTATAATGAAAAATGAAACTTGGGAATGAATAGAATTACCTGAAAATAAAGTCCCTATAGGATCAAAATGGTTGTACAAGAAAAAGTTTAATGCAGATGATAGCATAGACAAGTATAAGGCAAGATTGGTTGCAAAAGGTTATTCACAAAAGGAAGGTATAGATTATGATGATACCTTTGCTCCAGTAGCAAAAATGAACACAATCACAATATTGATAGCATTGGCCACTAAATATGATTGGAATCTATATCAATTCGATGTGAAGTCAGCTTTCCTAAATGGGGACTTAAAAGAGGAGATTTTTCTTGTTCAACCAGAAGGATTTGTGCTGTGGAGGTAAATCCCCTCTGCGGACAGAGGCAATCCCTACTAGCCCAGACTGGGTCTAGCAACAATCATTCACGCTATAGTGCAGGTTCCTAATTGCAAACAAACCAACTAGCGATGAAGGCTTACCTGGAATCCAACGTTGTCGCTCATAGAGAAAGTAGCGCTCCCGTTCCCTAGCTCTGGCAGATCACGATCCCCAAGATCTCCATGATAGGACACCTGCACACGCGAGAAACAAAACAAATGCAAGCGTAAAATCCAGTAGATGCAACTATATGTCCATCAGAAAGGACATAAATCATCATTATAAACAACAAAAAGAGTGGAACCATAACCAATAGTCGTTTATTATTAATCAATCAAAGGAAGAATACAACCATAGTTCTGACGCTGAATTCTCCTTCGGTGGGTCACCAGCAGAACACGTCTCGAAAAGCCTGTCAAGGATGGGACAAACCTCTCTCTTTGGATCTTGACAATAGTCTCCTTGCTTGGATTTGGCCTTAAGGGAATTATGGAGGCTGTCACAGCATAAGGCTCTTGGGAATTTCGGAACTTGAAGACTAGCTTGCAATGGAGATGGGCAAGTTTTTATAGATGGAGGAAGGGGATTTGAGATCCCTATAATCATGGGATTGGCCCTATCCTCAAGGAAGCTTCCATGAGAGGTGGAAAAACACTTCCTCTACATGGAAATCCAGAGCCAAACCTCTCAACTCAAGATAGACACCATTTCATGAATTGGTTAGGACAAAAATTCCGCCATTTATTTTTAAAAAACACTCCTTAGATTGGCTGGCGCGAGTGCGACTCTAGGACAGAGCGCCAATTGGCACGATCTCGTTGAAGGATTTTCCCCATTGGTGCGGGTACTAAACTGTCTTCCCGCGCCAATGCAAAAAGGGCCATTTTTAGGGTTTTTCACAAGGAGATGTCTTCAGGGAAATGAAAGCTCTTGTTCAGAGGGATGTCATGAAAGTGGTTTCAAGCCATGTCACTGCTCACAGGTCATGAAATGAGCCCTCCAATGTGCGAGACGAGGATTGCAGGGATGGTGAAAAATTACTGTGTAATAGATGCCCCCTAAAGCATGAGGCCCAAGAGAGAGAGAGGGGTGAAATGCTTTATGAGAACATGTCCAACTGAAAACTCCGTCGTCAGAAAACCTGCGTGGAGAAGTACAAATGATATCTCAGATACATGATATATATGCGGTATGGGCGCAGCCATCCATAACATAGTATACAATAATCCAGATCCAAGGCATGGACGCAGCCATCCTGTGAGGATCGATAAATAGACTCAGGTATGGTTGCAGCCATCTAGTAAGTGAGTCATGTAACCAATCATAATAATCCACAAAATCGCAGCCTAGATTACAACATACACAATCTAGGGTCTTGCGCTCCATCTCGACTCGAACATAGTACAAGTCCAAGCATGTGAATAAATGAGCTGAAGTCGAACATGCGAGGACATCGTCTGATTACCAGCCAATGATGAAAGTTGTTAACAGACGCGAGAGGTACCACCAATAATGACGATGGCCCTCAAGGTACTATAGGTACAATCTATGGTATGTGAATCAATGAGCTGGCGTCAAACACCCATAGAATCATTCGATCAGAGGCCAATGATGAAAACCCCACGTCGAATGCAAAGAACCTGCCATTGAGGCATGCAGGCTCCAAGGCACCAGAAGGGAGTCTCTAGATCAGCTTCCCGGATAATGAGATGAAGTCGACAGGAAGTGACCTTGATCGAAGGTGGGCCATAATGTTTCACACATCATCGACATGAGACAGAGGAACATAATGTTTTTGTGAATCACGATCAGATGAGAATCAGAGGAAGGTTCGTACTTGCAGAGGTCAACTTCTCTTGAACATATAAACAGCACGACAGTGGACTTGTCAGTATTTGACATCAAAAGATCAGAGGTCATAGTGATGAGGCAAAGAGCAGATGAGAGGTCAAAAGGGATTACCCAAACCCATGGAGGCAAGTGAAAAATGAGATGAGATGTCCCCAACCCGACACGAATGCAGACAAGTGCCATGTTCAAGAGCGACATACTGCCGACACGACAATGATGTTGGTTCCATTTTTCCCCCGCCATTTCTGGCGAGTACCCCAATTATTTTTTATAACAAGCTTGAAGGGGATAGCATATGCTTGTGATATAAGTTCATCCTAGTACGTTTAACGAGCCCTAGGAAGGAGAGACTCGAGTAGTGTCATTATGACTGAATCTGATGTCATCAGGGTTTAACGAGTCTAACAAAGGAAGAACTCGGCGTCTTTTCATGTTTAGAGAGTTTGAAAAGACAGCTAAAAAGTAAAATCCAAAGGTACCTTTTCATAAATAGTTCCTCAGATCTGAAAAGGTAGAAAACTATGTCTGAGAAAACCTCCTAGTCGTGATAGGCTAGGGTATTCCTTTTTCGTAAATAATCTATCCCAACCCGAAAAAGAGGTAAACGTATACTGCGTAGATGTCATTTCACAGCTACTTTAACAAGATCGAAACGATAAGGGCCTTGGCAATCTTTTCATGTTTAGAGAGTCAGAAAAGAGCTGAAAGATGACTCCAAAATGACTTTTTCGTGTTTTTACCGAGTCCGAAAAAGTATAAAATACAACTCGTGTCACCGTTTAAGTTGCGTAAAAAAACCTGCTGCTTCACAGAAAGGCAAGTGTAAAATCCATTTTCGACAAAATACATTAAAATATTAATAAAAAATGACTTTTAAAACCTAATGAGATTTCAAAAAGTTATAAATAAGTCTCAAATTGTAAAAACAAAATTACTTTTACTATTTACCTCATTGGAGAGCAATAGTGGTCCATTTGTGTGCGAACTTCTGACGGTGATTGCGACTGATCCGGGCTACCATTCAGATTCCTGTTCGTTCCAGGTAAGAGGCGCTTCCTTGTGCTCCATTTTAATCCATTTTATATATTTTTCCATTGCTCATTAGATTTCTGTGGAAGATTTTTGTAATTTTAGGGCTTCGCCCATTGGTGCGGGTATCGGGCATGGACCCGCGCCAATGGCCTTTTGTATACAAAGGGCCCGCGCCAACTGGCGGGAATGTTAGGAAAACAGTCGCACCAATGGGGTGATTTAGTTTTCCGCTTTGAATTTCCGATTTGTGAGTGATTCAAATGGATTTCCAAGCATAAAAGAGATCTAATCAAAGGGTTTTGACCATGTTGATGCAGGAAACTGAGTACAATGGTGATCGAATGGAAAGAGAGGGAGCATGGGGAAGAGGATGAATTAGCCATGGAGAATGAAACTTGTATGAAAGCCCTCAAGAATTGTGGGCTTAAGAAATTCTTCCTGACACCTTGCTTACGAGCTCAACCTGATCTTCTACAGTACCTGGTCAGTGTTTGGGACGAAAATGAAGAAGTATTCAAGCTTCGAGACCAGGTGTTGGAACTGGAGGTTTCTGACGTATACTTCATAACCGGACTGTCGCACAGAGGTCCAGTGCCCATACTGATAGGGAGCAGACCATCTGGTGAAAATATGGAGCAGGTAATGGCTAGGGTGTGCCCAAGGGCACGAACCGGATCAGGAAGCGGAAAGGTAGACATTCACACTGTCGAGGATCTAGCACTCAGAGTAGTGCTACACACCATTACACGAGCTGCAGGATCGCAAGCTCCACATGAGGTGACCAAGGCCCAACTCATACTAGCCTCTGAGTGCATGAGTCCTACACTTTTTGATTGGGGTACAGTGGTGACAGTCAACATGAAGAGGCAGCTGACAAAATGCAAGCAAGCCAAACTAAAATAGTTTAGCTACGGTTCCATCCTAGTGTCATTCATCTTGGAACGACTACCTATATTTCAAGGCCAAGGGGCCATAGTAGCTGAGCCGGTACCACGAGAGCTGAGGATGGCTCGCTGGGCAGCACTTATGCCCAGACCAGGAGGAGGCCAACAGATGTCCTGGCGGCCGGAGTTTTTTGGATGGTTACGGTGTCAGTTGATCGTGGTCGAGGATTGGCCATATGCAGGGACCGATTTCACTGGAGACCCAGACCTTCAACTCCCAGAGGGAGATGACTGGGACGAGGAGTTGGGTAAGATCGTCTTCTTGATTTTTATGTTTTATGATTTTTTGATAATACATGCCCGTCCTAACAACAGTTTTATGTGTACGCAGATGTCAGCATAGAGAGACCTGCCAGAATGTCTCCTATTTCACGAAGAACTCAGCTCGCAGCTGACCCTCAGGCGGAGGGTGCCAAGGGGGGAAAGTTGATCCAGAACCTCGAGGGAATCGCCCGGGGGATTCCAGACTACACCCAGCTGGCAGATGTTCCACTAGCATGCCATAGACACACGGTGGGAGTGCCTAGTCGCCTCCACCATCTTCTGAGATGCTTAGTGCGTGCGGTGACTTGTTATCATGAGCACCACGCAGATTAGACACCTAGGGCTTATTTCATGCATATTTTTTTGAGAGACATGTCGTCTCCAGATGTATTAAGATCAACATGTATATTTTTTGATTTTATGCGACGCACACTATGTAAAAATTTCGATATCTATATATATACATATCTATTTCTAGATGGATCTTTCTTTTTACATGTGATGTTGTTTTACAAATTGTGCAAATGTCTATCTAGCACCATATTAGCTACTGCATCTGTCAATGTATTCATATGTCTGGGTATATGTTGTTATGTAATATAGTCAAAATTTCTTTCCAGTAAACGAATACGCAGATACAAACGTAAAATGGATGGGTTTCTGACTGAAATGACCGTTAAGTTGGGACACTACAAGTTGTGAGTCTAGATACACAAGTAATTCACGGATACCAAGGTTACAGCCTCAATTAATAATTCTAACACAGCACTATATTCCGCGATGTTATTTGTAGCACTTCCCAGACACACACCTTGCAGGTTGACCTACTCACCAGCAGGATCGTAGATTACCCAGGCTGCCGAAGACAGATTCCTGGTACTGCGGGAGGCACCATCCGCGAAACCAACAAACGGATTAATGGACATCTGCACAATCAGGAAGACCCGATCAGAAGAAAGGATGTTTACATCGCACACCACACCACACATGCACACAAATGAAAAAAAACACACCTATGTACACACACCACACCGAAAATCACTTCAAGCGTAGTATTTTTTGAGGTACAGCCCATTTCTGGGCTGCGCCAACGGAACTCCTTCATAATCAATGAGCTCATAAGCCCCATTTTTCAAAACGTGTTTTACTATGTAGGGACCATGCCACATAGGTTGGAACTTACCAGCCCCAAGCTTGTCATGCACTTGATCGTATAGGAGGACAACGTCCCCTTCGATAAAGGAACGTGGAGAAACTGATTGATCAAAGTGAGCTTTGACCTGCTTCTTTCGTGCTTCAATGACTAAAGCAGCCAAACGCCGCATTTCATCTAACCATTCTAGATACAAAAGACGCTCTTCCTCAGGAGAATTGTCGGGAAAAATTTCCACAGCTAACTTCAAAGAATGAATTTTTCCCTCAACCGGAAGAGTTGCTTCTAGACGGTACACCAATTGGAAAGGTGTGAATCCAGTTGCACTCTTTGCTGACGTCTGGTAGGCCCAAAGAGCTGAGAACAGTTGGAGATGCCAATTGGATTTATGAATACCAACTGTTTGTTGAAGCATTGTGACCAAAACCTTGTTCACAGCCTCAACCTGGCCATTTGCCTGGGGGTAATATGGTGTTGAGCTATCGTGGTGTAAGCCCAATCTTGATGTAAGCTCGGCCATCATGTAATCTTGAAAATGAGTACCATGGTCAGTAACAATGGCCTGAGGGACCCCGAAACATGCAATAATATGGTTGAAGATAAATTGGGCAGCTGTCTTACTGTCGGCAGCTAGTGTAGGCATCACTTCGGCCCACTTCGTAACGTAGTCTACAACGACGATTATATACGCATGCCCCCCAGCTGAATGAGGGTTACACGTCATAAAATCTACGCCCCATTTCACAAAAGGGCTGATGGTAATAACAGGATGCAAAGGGAGAGGCGGCGTGCACATCTTGCGCTGAAAGACCTGGCACGCGTGACATTTACGGACTGCGACGATACAGTCTTTGAATATTGACGGCCAGAAGTAACCTGCTCGCAGAATTTTTTGGGCAGTGGCATATCCGGACATATGACCGCCACAGGCGCCACTGTGGTAGTCATTTAGGACCCTTTCAGCCTCTTCCAAGGTGATGCACCGACAGAGCACCGAATCTACTCCAATGCGGTATAAAGTATCTCCTACTATATGGTAGGGTTGAGACTGATGCCGAATCCGACGTCGGGCATCTTTAGGTAACTCAGACCGAAATGTCGAGGTCTGAAGATACACAATAATATCATCGTACCATGGGTTGCGAGTGCTGATAAGGAAAAGAGTTTCATCTGGGATATGATCCGCGGAATGAGTTAGGGTGGAGTCTGTCGGGAGCGAGCAAATAAGATCCGCAAAAACCAGTGATTTGGTCGGCTTAGCAGTGGTGAACTCTAAGTCGAACTCCTGAAGGATAACGATCCATTCGGAGTATTTTCCCCCCAGTAATTGTCGAGAAAGAATATATGTCATGGGGTTGCAATCCGAAACCATGGTTGTTGTGCGCAACAGGATGTAGTGGCGAAAGCGCTGCACAGCGTGTACTGCAGCTAATGTCAGCTTCTCGACGTGAGCATAACGTGTTTCTGTGTCGAGTAGGTTTTGTGAAAGATAATAAATGACATGTTCATTTCCATCATCGTCATCTTGCACCAGAACCATAGCTATGGTGCTAAACGCGGCAGCGAGATACAAAGTGAAATCACGGTGATAGTTAGGAGGACGAAGCAAAGGAGCATTAATCAGTAACATCTTGAGCTTCTCAAAGGATTGTTGAGAAATTTCATCCCAATGGAAGGGAATGTTCTGCTTTAAGAGACGCATGAATCCTTTGGCCACCTCCGCATAGTTCGGGATAAAGCGTCGAAGGAAGTTAGCTTTTCCTTGCAGACTCTGCAATTGATATAACGAGGAGGGTGATGGGAGAATGATGATAGCCTCGACCTTTAAAGGGTCAAGGCGAATTGCGTCTATGGAGACTATGAAACCCAAAAGATGGCCAGAATCCATGCAAAAGACGCATTTATGAGGATTAAGCCTAATATTGTAGCGGCTACAGCGAAGGAAAATCTGGCGGAGGTGTTCAGGGTGGTATTCTCGCCTAGCTAAGTGAGCTGGAAAGTAAGGCTGAACGATATGGCGTATGTCATGGAAAGCGTAAGACATCGCACGCTGGAAAGTGGCTCCAACGTTCTTCAAGCCGAACGGGAGCTTTTTATAAGCGAAAGTACCCCACGGATAGATGAATGCAGTCTTGTGCTAATCCTCAGGTAGAATGTTTATCTGATTATACCCAGAGAAGCCATCCATTAAGGAATAAATCTCACTCCCGGCACATTCGTCGATGATTTGGTCTATAAAAGGAGTGGGATAGTTGTCCTTAGGATAGGCGCGATTAATATCGCAATAATCAATACAGACACTGATAGTCCCCTGCTTTTTGTCTACAAGGACAATATTTGAGACCCATTCTGTGAGGGGAATTGGGTAAATGAAGCCCGTGTTAAGAAGTTTTTCAACTTCTGCTTTAATGGTAGCAGCTTTGCGAGGATGCACTAGACGTAGGCATTGGCGCACATGTTTCACACCAGGATAGGTAGGAATCTCATGGACTACGATACTAGGATCAATCCCAGGAATTTCCTCATAGGACCAAACGAACACGTCTCTGAATTCACGAAAAAGATCAGTATAGACTCGTATCTCGTCAGGAGAACAAGTCACTCCTACGTGTATATTCTCAACTATCCCCGGTTTAACGGAGATGTTGATTGGAATGGTTTGAGTGATGTTTCTCAGGTTTCCCTCTGAAAGCACCTCATGTGTTAATATGGACGTCTGGAGAGGTGGAGTGGGAACCTGAGATGAAAAACGCTCTAGACAATTTGACATTGCCCCCAGGCAGGGCATAAAGGAGGAACGATGATGTCGATCGCTCCAAGGCAGCTCCTTGAGAGACATTGTTTCAACAATGGCTTCATCATAAGGAAAAATCTCTTTGAGAGGATCAGGCGAATCGGCCTGACCGAGCCAGGGGGAGTGAGAGTAGACATCTAAAGCCATGCTCAAAGGAGCATGCTGAGGAGGAGGAGGACCAGATGCGGAAACGATTTTTGCAGTAACTAATCTCTACTGGAGTCAAGGGCATCGATTCTCCAAACTCAGTCACCTGCTCAGGCGAAGGGATGAGCCATGGGTCATCAGACCTAGAGATCATATTAACTTGAGCAGTGTGTGGTGGTGCCGCCGGAGAAATACCCATGAGGAAGGGGTCTTTGAAGAGACCAGGCCCTACATTGTCAGGGGGATTTGGGATCTAATCCACATACGGAACGTTGTTCTCGAAAGTGGAGGTGAAGAAAGACAACTAATCCACCGTAACAATTTTTCCCTCGTGAGGGAACTTAAGAAGTCGAAAGAGGGTGGATGGCACGCATAGCATGGCATGAGTCCAGCTGCGGCCGAGAAGTATATTGTAGTTAAGCTTGGCATCAACCACTTCTACTTCTACGTTGACTTTCTTCCCCTGTAAAGTAATCGCTAGACTCTCGAGAACACCTATGGGTTTGGATTCCCGACCATCGAATGCCTCTAGGGCATTGGGAGACAATGAAAGGGCCGGAGAGCCAATGGCTTTCCAGCAAGCGGATGACATGACATAGGTAAAGGCACCTTCATCCACAATGGCCCTATGGATGTTAAGACCGTTGATCCTGACTTGAATAACAAGAGCGATCTGATGTGGAAGTCGGGGGGTGAAATTTTCTAAGTCAAAGGTGAGAAGACTTGAATCGGCGGGATCAATGCCACCGATTGCAGAAAACAAAGCCTTCCGTTGCGAAGGACAACTTTGAAGAACTTCTAGTGCAGACATAGTAGAAGGCGCCTGTGCCAAATCCTCAACAATATTGTAGTGCTGAGTGGCACGAGCATTTGGATTGTAAGAAGATCTTCGTAAAACACCTTTAGAAGGTGGCTTCACAACAGGTTCAGTAGCAGGCTTCTCAATTTCCAACGAACCAAAGACAAGTTGGGGAGGTGGGCCATCCGCAACTGCCTTCCGAGGTGCCTGGCGTGATTCGTTGTAATCCTTCGAACGCGTAGAAATAGAGATAGGTGCAACACCATTCATCATAAAGACCTGGGACCCAAATGGTGTAGATGGTGAAGGTTGTTCAACCATCTAGGTCTGCTGAGACGAGAATGGTTCTTTAAGAACTACTGGATTCCCGTTGGAGCCTTTTAGAAGTTTACTAACTTCAGATCGTCGTGGACAATCCTTGGTATAATGATCTCCTTCACAAATGAGGCAGGGGTACTTTGGTTTACGTTGAGAACCATCCTCAGTGCGAGGTTTGGATTCTGGCTTTGGGGTGTCGGATTTGGATTTACCTTTGCCCTTCTTTTTCCGTAGGATTTTCCCGAACGACGTTAACCTCTGCAGTTTTTCCAGAATCGATAGGGGCGGGAGGAGCAAAATTATTGGATGAGTTGGACTTCTGCTTCCCATTCGAGAATTTCTTCGAATTCTGAGACACGGAACCAATAACACCATCCACCGCTGGGGTAGGTGGAGCTTTAGAGGTTCCAGATCGTGGAGCATTAGGAAAAATATCATACAGCGTGCCGGACTGTGAGTATACCAGATCTAGATATTGGGCACGCGCTATGGCTTGTTCTTTAGTCACACGTGCTCCCATAGCAATATCTTGGGCGATTTTGTTAACGAAGGAGGTGGTGAACCAATGAGTTAGTATCTGATCAGGTATATGGAACTTGATCAATCTACGACAACGTCGCCACTCATGAATGTGATGAGAAATGTGGGTGGCTTTGTCTTGCTTCAAAGAAGTCAGGAGGTGCGTCCCGGCTTCGTAGAGAACCGGTAACTAAAAGCGAGTCAGAAAAGCCATGGCTAACATATTGAAATCTTGAAAGATGCCACGGGGTAATTCAATATACCACTTAGCTGCAGCGCCAGTCAAAGTGCACTGGAAGAGGCATAGACGATCTGAATCATCCACCTAAGAGTTGGACAAACACCGAAGATGGTAGGTCATCACATGAGCTTGGGGGTCCTCCCCAGCTTTCCCTCAAACTTGGGGCAATCGCCGGGCTCCTTGGTAGGAACCGAAGGCCAATAAGGATTGTGCAAAATTGGATCATCGGTTAATTTCGAAACATCCGGTAACTCCAAGGTAGCCAAGAATGGAAATGGCGGATTGGACGGCATACCTGGCCCTGGGTAAGGACCAAAACTTGTACTCCACGCTGGTTGGGAATATCCTTGCCCGCAGGGGTTTTTTCCAGCAGGATTCTGACCGTAGGGGGTATAGGTGGTGTAACCAGCCTGATTCGGTTGCTAGTAACCAGCGTACGGGGGTTGATAACCAGAGTACGGACCCTGATTATGAGTTGGCCCTATCTAAGCAGCATTTGGATTTGGCTGCTGAGCATAGGTATAGCCTGGTTGTTGAGGACGATAGTTGAAACCTTGGGGCTGGCTATAATTCGGTCAGTATTGACCATGAGAATAGTAGCCGCCTTGAGGTTGAGTGGGCTACTGATAGGTGGGACCCTGCTGAGCCTGATAATTAGGGTGCAGCAGTTGATTTGGCTGCGGCATCGAATAAGTCGGCTGTTGTGCAGGGTTAATAGGATGTGCAGGCTGGCCTGGTTGAGTAGGCTGACCTGGCTGAGCGGGCTGCCCTGGGTTAACAGGTTGACCCGGGTGAATAGGTTGTGCCGGTTGCGCAGGTTGACCTGGCCGTTGAGAAGCACCAGGTTGTACCGGATGAACTGGTTGGCCTGGAGGTGGAACACTAGGTTGTGCTGGATAGACCGGTTGGCCTGGTGGAGGTATGGAGCCAGGTGGTGGCTGGTAACCAGTTTGACCTGTAGTAGGACCATAAGATGGTCCTGGCTGGTGTGCAACGTTTGGATTAACACGATACTGAGGTTGCATGGGTTGGGAAAATTGGACATGCCCCCAGGACCATATACTGGCCCCGGTTGGTACCCCGGCTGAGGCTACACAGGTTGACCAGAAGGGTTGTAATACTATCCTTGCGGATCGTACGATGGCCCTTGCTGGCCTGCAGGATAGCCTTGTAAAGGCTGCCCCTGTAGGTCATAAGGATAGCCAGGCTGGCCCGAAGGTTGGCCTTGAAAAGGTTGCCCTTGTGGGTTATAAGGAAGTCCAGCCTGGTTATAGGGTAAACCTTGAGCATGAAGGTGAGCCTCTGGAGCGGGTAAACGTAAAATGTCCACGTGCTCATCATACCGATATGGAAAAGCATACACGGGTGTACCATCCTGTGCATAATGCGAAAAATATGGGCGGTTGGGATCTTGGGAGGTTTTTCCAACCTCGGGGTTCGGCTATTGTAGAGACAACCGATACTCCTCCGAAGAAATGTTCTCCGACATATCAGTCACTATATAAACATCTTCGGGAGGTGACACAACCCTCGTGGAGTGTGCCGTGACATCGGGTGCAGATGCAGCCACACAGACAGTGGGCCGAACAGGTACAAAAGTGACTTGGGGGAATGACGTGACGGGCGTCTAAGGAGACATCCCCAATGAAGGAACCATCGGCCTCGTAGAAGGAGCTGATACCCCCATAGAGGCTACGACGGCAATAATCTGACCCAAGCATCTATACCCTGCTGGTAATGAGGGACCAGGTGATGACATAACAGCTGGTTCAGGATTGTCTCCTGGAAATAATCTTCGAGGAAAGAGTTGGTAGTCTTCTCCAACCGTTGGGATTTCCTCGCTGGATTCACTCATGTTTGAGCCTACTGCTAGATCTTGTAATAGACAGCGAGGACTAGGAGGAAAAAAAGCAGCTATAAAAGGCGAACCCGATGTAAGAGAAAGGAAATCTGCCCCTACTCTTAATTTAGAACAAGGGTTGGAAAAGGGGCAATTGAACTCAACTAGTCCCCCAAAGGGTTGCTCAGCAAGAACCGGTCCCCCATCAGGAAACTCACAAACAATGGACTGTTGAGGTTCAACAGAGGGTTGGGAAGCCTCTGATGAGTCGTCTGTATATGGACTACCAGTAGGAGAAACCGAAGGTTTCGCCACTGTGGTAGTAACGACAAGAGAAAAGGATCAAACACACACACGGGCTGAAAAAGAGTCAAGACACACAATCAAACGGCCAACAAGAAAAATCTAACAGGGCGTGTGATCGCGGGTGTTTTGTTTTACCACATTGAAATTAGAAACTTTACCGTTTCATGTTTTAAGAGTCGAGAAACGGATAAAAGATGACTCTATCTCTTTCAGTTTTGAAGCAAGCGTGAAAGGAAAAGCGCTTGGTGATCCTTTCAAATTTAAAGAGTCAGAAAAGATCAAATGACTACTCAGGAGTACTAGGCAAAGGGTGTACCAAATAACCGTGAACTGCAATATACACCTTGGTTTTAAAATGAAAGAGAAATCAACCAAGGACTTAACGTACGTGCAGACAATCTCCCCGAATGTTGTGTCCAGTGTATCACGGGTATAGGGTGGCAGACTCAGCTTCCTATGGATAAAGGATAGAAACCTAGTGGGGTCTCCCTTTATATACGTGACCGTACGGGGAGCACAAGTCCGTACTAGCACTGTCTAAAGCCAAGAGGTGAACGACATCTACAAGATTTTAAGATGTCGGAACATGTCTCTAGCCTAGACCTCTAAATGTGTTTCGTTAGATTTCAATGCTGCCTTAGTGTAAATTGAGTAGATTTTAAAGTTTATCTTCAATTACGTTTCATTTTTCAGGCCCTAGCGAATGTAATGTCTCAAAATCTCCTAAATTCACTCTATATGCCACAGTATATCATTTCATTCGATGAAAGCTATTTATGAGAGAGTTGAGAGCTTTTCACACAATAATGAAATGAATAGAAAACAACCAATGATGTCTCTAATGCAGCTAATGAAAACTAAAAAGCTTTTCGTTCAAGGTTACCAATTACTAATAACATCGAAAAGATCTAATTCACATTAACTAATGAAAAGAAAAAGAGATTTTTTTTTCTTTTCAATATTTCAGAGCAAAGTGCGCTAAAAAATGAAAACTAATGCAAGAGAAATTTGAGAAATGATGACAAGAGAGAAAAAACAATCAAATTTCACTCAATAGCAATCACAATCAGACCTCAAATCGACCAAAAGTCCCTCAAAACGAAAAGAATCCCAAAGACTCCAAATGAGCCTGTAATCTAGGCTCAGACGAGACACGACGGAATTCGAACGGAGAAGGAAACAAACACTCAAACAATGCAATGAGACAATAGAAAACCACCAAACGAATGTAAAGAAGCAATCAGAAGGTTGAATGAACCGATAGAAACCAAAAACTCCCAAGGGAGGCTCGACACACAATAGCACCTAGATGACCCAGGACTAGAATGCAAAATCGATGGAAATGGGAAAACAACCAAAGGATGAAGGTAATAGTCAGTCAATCAAGGCTCCAAAACACTCATGCAGTGGAAAAATCAAGACCAAACACATAGATCAGGTTCAGGAAGCTCAGAACTGAGAAAACCCTAGTGCCTCACAGGATTGGCGCGACTGTGAGGCTGAAACTGGCGGCAGAGGCGAATTGGCGTGGGTAATACATAAGCAACCTGCGCCAATGGGCGCGACTGTCAAGCTAAAAAGTGTGCCAGTCGCGTTTTCTAGTCAAAAATGAAAAAGAGAAATCCAACAAGTAGACCGGTGATGATCAAGCTATCAAAGACCCAAATTCACAGAAAGAGCCAGCCCAAAAGAGCTGATCAAGCAAGGAGGATCAAGAATCGACCGAAAAGACAAGACAATGCTCCAAGTGTTTAGTTTACAAACTAAACCGGAGATTGACTGAAGCAGCTTTGATCTACTTCGCTAATGCAGAGAAATAGCGTTTCGAAGGCTATCGGCCAACTTCGGGCTTCGTCTATAGCTTATAAAACAAACGACAACAAGCTAACGTTCCCTAGCGGAGTCGCTAATTTGTTGTGGAGGTAAATCCCCTCTGCGGACAGAGGCGATCCATACTAGCCCAGACTGGGTCTAGCAACAATCATTCACGCTATAGTGCAGGTTCCTAATTGCAAACAAACCAACTAGCGATGAAGGCTTACCTGGAATCCAACGTTGTCGCTCGTAGAGAAAGTAGCGCTCCTGTTCCTTAGCTCTGGCAGATCACGATCCCCACGATCTCCGTGATAGGACACCTCCATGATAGGACACCTACACACGCAAGAAACAAAACAAACACAAGCGTAAAATCCAGTAGATGCAACTATATGTCAGTCAGAAAGGACATAACTCATCATTATAAACAACAACAAGAGTGGAACCATAACCAATAGTCGTTTATTATTAATCAATCAAAGGAAGAATACAACATAGTTCTGACGCTGAATTCTCCTTCGGTGGGTTGCTAGCAGAACACGTCTCGAAAAGCCTGTCAAGGATGGGACAAACCTCTCTCTTCGGATCTTGACAATAGTCTCCTTGCTTGGATTTCGCCTTAAGGGAATTATGGAGGCTCTCACGGCATAAGGCTCTTGGGAATTTGGGAACTTGAAGACTAGCTTGCAACGGAGATGGGAAAGCTTTTATAGATGGAGGAAGGGGAGTTGAGATCCCTATAATCATGGGATTGGCCCTATCCTCAAGGAATCTTCCATGAGAGGTAGCAAACCACTTCCTCTGCATGGAAATCCAGAGCCAAAACTCTCAACTCAAGATAGATACCAGTTCATGAATTGGTTAGGACGAAACTTCCGCCATTTATTTAAAAAAAACACTCCTTAGATTGGCTGGCGCGAGTGCGACTCTGGGACAGAGCGTTAATTGGCGCGACCTCTTTGAAGGATGTTCCCCATTGGTGCGGGTACTGAACTGTCTTCCCGCACCAATGCAAAAAGGGCCATTTTTATGGTTTTTCACAAGGAGATGTCTTCAGGGCAATGAAAGCTCTTTTTCAGAGGGATGTCATGAAAGTGGTTTCAAGCCATGTCACTGCTCACAAGTCACTAAATGAGCCCTCTAATGTGCGGGACAGGGATTGCAGGGACGGTGACAAATTACTGTGTAACAATTTGAAAAGAAGGGACAAGAACATCTTGTATGCAAATTAAAAAAGGCCTTATATGGACTAAAACAGGCACCAAGATCTTGGTATGAGAAAATAGATAAATTCTTCTTTCATCAAGGATATAACAAAAGTAAGAATGATCCTAATTTATATGTCAAGACAGATAGAAATGGAGGCATAGCATTAATCTCTATATATGTTGATGATCTAATAATAACAGGGAGTGCTGATAAAATGATTAATGATATAAAAATGAAGTTATCACAGGAATTTGAGATGAAGGATCTTGGACAAATGCATTATTGTCTAGGTCTTGAAGTATGGAGAGATAATGGAAGAACTTTAATCACACAAAGAAAATATACAAACGAGGTACTAAAGAGATTTCATATGAAAGGATGTAAAGCAGTGAGTACTCCATTGGAACAAAATATCAAATTGAGAAATGATGATGGAACAAAGGAGGTGAATGGAACATTTTATCGAAAATTAATGGGAAGCCTGAATTATCTCACTACCACTAGACTAGAAATTGCTTATGCAGTAAGCATACTTAGTCAATTTATGGCTAAGCCCCTTGAGAGCCATTGGATGGCTGCAAAAAGGGTCCTTTGATATTTAAAGGGAACTATCAATTTTGGTATTGAATATACTAATGATTGTAATGTTGAATTGATAGGTCATTCTGATTTTGATTGGGCTGGAAATCCAGATGACAGGAAATCCACCACTAGATATGTGTTTCATATAGGATCAGGAGCGATATCATGGAGCAATAAGAAACAACCAACAATGTCCTTGTCATCAACTGAAGCAGAATATAAATCATTATGTAGTACCACCTGTGAAGCTACATGGCTCAGAAGAATACTTGAAGATATTGGTAAATCTCAAGAAGAACCGACAGTGATCAGATGTGATAATCAAAGCACCATCAAATTGGCAAACAATCCTGTTTGTCATGAAAGGACAAAGCATATAGACACACAATATAATTTTGTAAGAGAAAAGTTCCAATCAAAGGAAATTGACTTAATATATTGTAATACAAATGAAAATATAACTGACATATTCACTAAGCCTCTTGGGAAGGCTAAATTTGAGACTTGTAGGAGTAAGTTATGTGTTGTAGAAAATCCAAATTATGTTGTAAGCCTAGCTAAGACTTAGACCAGCAGACATGTCAGTTAAGAGTATGTTTGTGTCCTATGTATAGTGTGTGTGTATATGGTTGGAATTAAGGGGGAGTGTTGGATATACATTAATTCCAACCAACCCGCCAACTTCATTCAATACAGGAATTGTCTCATAGTTTCTCGAGTGTTCGTTTAGCTTCTCGAAGAAGCTATCTCCATTGATAGCAAGCCTCAAGAAGCTTCTCAAATGTATATAAATATTTGTTCGTTGTAATGTAAAATCACCAAGTTTGTGTGTTAAGCTGCGTTCTCTGATAACAAAACCTGATCTTCCATGTGCTGGAGACGTGGGGATGCTTCACAATCTCTTGTGCTACGAATGAGTGGTATCTCGACATGGCTAGGAGAGTTTTGAGCGTCCAACAAATGGCTTAGAGCTCCTAACTAGAATTCAACGATATTTTTTTAATAAGTGGACTAAACTGAATTGACAAGGACAGGTTAATTAGGTAGTTGGACAGAACTCAGATTGACAAAGTCTTTTTTGAATGTTATATATAGTATAGGTTTAAATTGTATTTTTGAATACCATAATAGATATTGAGAATTAAACTATAACATATTAATACGATTTCAAAATTTTAACAATAATTTTTCTTATGATATTCCTTTTTATTTAAAACAATATATTATATATATAATTCATACAATATATATATAATATATATATATATATATATATATATATATATATATATATATATATATATATATATATATAATTCATATTTTATTAATGCATATTAAAATGTTTTTTTTTTATTATTAATATATTTTTAAGTATATATCAATATTAATTGCATTAAAATATTTTATTAATAATATATTGAAAATATATTTTTTAAGTCAAATTTTTATTGATAGATTTCAAAGAAAATTCATCTAGTTCAAAATTCATGTAGTCTCACTCTGGCTAGGTTCACTTCTAAAGCATATGACAATGAAACAAACATATAAAGAGAGGCACATTCCACCATTTCAAAGGTCATAGGCCCAAGTAAATAGATAGTACAAATAAAACACTTGTATACATGCTAGTCATCAGAGGTGATGGAGGCTGGGTTGTGCGGAGCTGTACTAGAAGGCGACGAAGGGAAGAAGGAACATTGAACATGCTCCTCGAAATGTCCCACGAGCTGTATAGTTTCTCGACCTTTCTTGAAATCAAGTTTTGGCCATGAGACCACCACAATGTGCTCTCAGGTATGGCATTGAAAACAATGTATTTTTTTCAGTGTAGATATTAGTTCTACATGATCCTCTTGGCGGATCCATTCCAAGTTCTCAAGATGATCTAAAAATAATTGAATCACCTCACAGTAGTGTCCCATGGAACAAATTTGTTGCGGGCCATGACCACCCTAACGCATTGACACTTAACACCCTGATCTACCACGGTAGGCTGAGGCCCCTCTCGATCGAACTGATGGAGCATGGAAACCCTGACTTTGATCAAAAGCCCCTCGTTTTCCTCCACGAGCAACATGCTCCACACTTCTTGCCCCACGAACACCACCACCTCTACCTCGAGGGATCCCATGATGTGAGCCCTTGGCATTCACACCGTCTAGACTACCACCGCCCTTGCTGGATACAAGTGCGAGTTGAGCTCGAGACTTAACCACACCAGACTCTCAAGAACTTGGTGGAGCCTCAGCAGAAGAGCTCCCAACATGCAGAGTCAGCCTCATGCTAGAATCCTTGACACCACCGAGCCACAATGAATACAACTCGTTTTGAATTACCCACACAAAACCCACTGAGGTTATGACCTCCCAACACGCGAAGTCGCCCTCATGCTATAACTCTTGACACCAGCGAGCTAGAATGAATACCACCCGTTTTTAGGTACCCACACAAAACTAGCAGGGTTTAATACCTCCTCTGCCGGAGCAAGGAGCCCCTCCTTCTCGAAGCAATTACCCACCACAACCTACCAAAATCCACAACTGGCACCCCAAAGGCACCAAACATCAATTCGAGAGCCTATAATCAGACATGGGAGGAAAATTATTATCCTCCCTTTCCACTAAAGGGTAATACTCTACAACCCCTGACTAAAACCGCCTCCAACAATCCAGAAATGTCTGCATACTAGCCGTGTCATTCTCATAAGCACCTCCATCCTCATATACTTTCCCTTCCCCTGCTGAATTCACGAGGATGCAGTTGCCCTTACCCACCAACAAGGGAAAAAAAACCTGTGTGTACGTTGTCCTTTCGATTGGCCTGAAGAGCTCCTACAACACACACCTCCTCACTCAACACCCCCCACATTGGCTCTCGAATGCTCGCCACTCTGGAATGTCCCGTGCTTCCCTTTGCCACCCTCCCTACCATTCAAATCTCCACCACCTTCTGTTATCACCAGTGCAAAATGAAATTTCTCATGCTCGTCGTTAATGACCTTTGTACACAAGGTGATGTGGGTTAGTCATGAGGCTAGCCCGAATGTTTGCCTCAATGTGCTATTCATGTGCATCCCCACATGGGATGACTAGCCCGCATGTTTTCCTCGTCGTGTTATTCATGTGCATCTCTACGTTCCTACAGGAACTTCCTCTTCGTCATTCCTCATCCCCATCTTGGGATAACACATTGCATATTTATACAACATTAAAATAATTTATATATATATAGATATATATGAATTTGATATCGACATAAATTAGTTAACATAGATCTTCAAATAGTTTCTTTAAATCTACTATTGAAATATTTTGAAAAATTATAAGGTTTAAACATCTTACTCACACATTTTTTACTTTTAGTTAGTTTACATGCATTACATATTTTTTTTACTATGGCCAACATTATTTTTCTATTCAGAGCATTAAATCCCCTAGTATTGGGTTGTAGAGTGAGCGTCTCTTCTCAATTATTATTAATAACTATTTTAAAAAATTAATATATAATTTAAACATACATTTGAAAAAATATGAAATAATATTCTTAATAGTGAGATTTATTTTCAATTTACTAAGGAAACTCAAGAGATTCTTAATACATAAATAGATTATGTTACAATATTATAGGCCAATGCCTTATGAGAAACCCCATGGGCCAATGGCTTATCGAAAACGTCATTTCATGTAACACTTTTACATAAATATTTTTTTCCTGATTAATGAATTTATTTAAAAGGGCCAAAAGTGTATAGCTACTTTAAAAATAAATTTTAACATTTGATTTATGTATAATATTATGAATATTCTTAAATCTTTTATGGATGTTAAATGTCTCTTATCTATTTATTATTTATTGATAATTAAATTAGAATTATGGAAACTCTCTTCCTAAATAAAAACTCTCATTAAAGTCATTATTTTAATATATATAGTCAATAATACCAATTATCTTTCTTGCTTTATCAACTATATAGTTGATAATTAATTTACTTCAAATACATCAACTATATAAACTTGAAAACATCTCTTAGTGAAACCATGTACTATATTAATAATGAGTTGTCCATTAAACATTAACAGTTTGTCATAAGTAGAAATTTCAAATCTGAAACACTCATCAAATTTAAAAATTTCTTGATAATTTGTACTACCACAAAGTAGAAATTTGAAATCTGAAACACCATCAAATTTGAAAATTTCTTGATGATTTTTATGAGAAATTTTTTTTAGCTATATTTGATTGGCAAATCACACTGTAATTGGCAATTTGCACGTTGAATTATTGTTGCAAAACAGTATGGATGAATGAATATGAACCGTACCCTATCCAAATCGAAGATGATGTACACAAAAGTCGGAGGAATTACTAATGAAGGACAAGTGAATAGCTATAAAGTTTATTTCAACATTTTACCTCCTCTTGGGATATGTACACCAATGTGATTACTCGTCAAATAGGTCAGTTCAGAACACTATTTCTAGAAAATGAATTTTCTATAGCAATATGATCGAATTCATGAGATGCGGCGTTAAAAAAGACACCGACAGGACTTAAATGTGTAGATTCATTCACTCATTTGGTATCATTGTTTTTGCTATTCGACCAGATCAGGTCAGAACTCTCCTTCCAGAAAACTACGGTGGCCGGTGTATTCTAGATGAAAGTACAACGACGCTGGCCGGTGTTTTCTTTGGCCCCGCATCTCATGACTTCAGTCAATATAGATAACTCGTTCTCTAGAAAGAGTGTTCCGAAGTCATCATGTTGAAAAGCAGCTATAATGACATGCAAAAGCTTTCAAAATAATGAGCCATCCCTCTCCAGGCAGGAGGTAAAAAGTCGTGATAAAATTTCTCGCTATTTATTACTGATTTATTAGTAATCCCGTGGATTTTTGTGTGCAACATCATTAGGGTACGGTTGAGAATCATTATTCCATAGTGTTGTAGTAGCAAGGAAGCTTCTCATGCGCTGTTGATGTTTAACGGGCAGCTCACTAGGAGTACAGTAGATGGTTTCATGGACTTCGAGGTATATTCCTCAGCCTAGATACTTTGCATCTTCGAGCTAAAGGGACCACAACATCCGGCTCTAAAAAATCACCCCTGGATTCTGCACATACAAATCCAAAGTCTGGTTAGTGGGATTCAGGAAAAGGCACATATATTTAATTTATATTGACAATTGAATCTACACTTTGCACTGAATAGAATTTTCTTCTGCTTCAACGTTTTCCTCCCCCTTCCATTCCTTTGGTAGGGCTGCGTTTAATTGTTTTGACTCCTTGAATACCCGTGTATGCAGACCTTTGTACTATGTTGGGCGGTCTTTTGTCTAGTTCATGTTCATATTGATAGTGTTAGCCTGCTGTGGCCTTTCATAATGCGAAACCTCTAATCAAATATCCTCTAATGAAATTATTTTGATTTCTTAGGATAACTGACTATAGAGTTATAGAATCCTCTGTTTCAAATTCGATTTTAGAGGAAAAGCCACTACTCCCTCTAGTCTATTTGCGGTCATTGGCCAAATCGTTTAATTAGTTTACAAGGTAAAATTATAAAATATTTAGGTAAAATTTTTTAAAAATATTGGTTACTGGTGTCAAATTTTAGAATTTTGGGTGTTAAAAAATGTTTGATAATACTAAATTCATTTCCACTATAAAAACAATTCAAACTCTTCAACTATTTTTTTTTATTTTTTTTTATTTTTACCAATTCAAACCATGTCTATAGACAACTGGATTTAAAAAAAGGATCGATCCATCTCTCCGGATTTGACTATTGGACTCATTTTGAATGGATTTTTCCCAAGGCCTTTTGACTTCGCGTTACACCTACCAATAAGATAATGATTTTATTTTGTTCATTTCCAACGAGTTGTCCACGTGCTATTTAGTTTCACGCTATAATGTTTACTTTCTACATGTTGCGACATATTTGCGAATCAAAAAAAAATTTCTTCAAGTTTTTATTGCATAAATTATGTTTTTAGATTGTTTTTAAAGGTCATGTCAAATCATCAGATTGTTTTTAAAGGTCACGTCAAATCAACACAAAGGTAGAAGAAAATCTATGGTCTGTAGAATCTGTGGCTTGTGATGGATGGTGTTATCGCAAATTTTGATCCAAAGTTTGACAGAATTATTGTATTGATGTGATGTAGGTAAGAGAAAATGAATTATAAATGATCGTCGTGATGCATGTAATAATTATTTATACCATAATATAATTAAAACTAAAAGTGTAAAGGAATTTTCTATGGAATATTTTGGGGAAAAAGGTACATATAGGAGTTTATTTTTTTGAGATTTTTTAAAATGATATGAAATAAATTTTGAACACATAAATTATAAGGTATCTATTATATAAAGATATTTCTTTTATAGAAATATTGAGATATCTACTATGACTTGAGAGCTAATTCAAATTTTTTATATAACACAAGAGATATACCTTGTACACTATGTATTATTAGTTGGCTATTTTCAAAAAGAGGAACAAGTTGATAAGCAATACAATCAAAGTTGTTTAAAATTGTCAAAACAAATTTGTTTGTAATATATATATATATATATATATATATATATATATAAGAGCATGTAAACAAGAAAAACTTAAAATTCATAGAGATTGATAAAAATCCAACTTAGTTGGTATAAATATAATAATCCAATTTTAATGTTAAAAAATAATATGACAAACGTTAACATAAAACTCTAATAGAGTTGTGAAAATTTGCTAAAATATTTATTCAATTTTAAAGACATGTTTTATTTCCATTCTATGTGATAGGTTTATTATTAGAGTCGCAAAAATATAAAAGAGTATTAAGTTATTGTTATATTATTAATACAATAGTTGTTTAAAGTCAAGTTTAATTATTTATTTCCCGGATGTGGGTGCTATTGAGCGCGCTGGAGTTGATGGGATGGGGGTCTAGCCGGACGGGAGGCCACATGCCATCCCGCAAGGAGAACGTCATTCCGACCTTAAACATGTTTACGCTGAGTTTAATTGCATTTATTCTGGGTGCACTTCACAACCAGGTTGCCGCTCCTCGATGCATTTTCGACTGCTATGTATTGGATCGACCTCCGGTGCATATTAATGACTATTCATTGCAGATGATCTACCGCTGCAAAGCTGACCTGTTAAAAGACATGGACCCGTCTTCTGTTCCGAGCTCTTCTCCCTCGTCGGTGAATTGGTGGTGCAGGTCAGCTGCTGGGATTGCAAATGAGCGCACCGTCACTGGTAAGCGAAGCCATATCAATTGCTTCCTGGAGCTTGGTGAAAACCTTCATTTCTCGCTTTCTGGTTCCTTCTTACTTGCCTCTTTCTTTCTGAACTCCAATTCGACACTGTCCTCTGTCATCTCTCCGGTTCCCTGGCTTTCTTGCTCCGACTCAGCTGCGAACATGCCTCGCCTCAGGCACAGAATGCGTTGTAGGCGCGGGTCCACCAGGAGCCGTGTGAGGCATTCTCCTTCCCCCTCTAGCTCGCCTTCTTAGTCTTCTTCCCCCTCGGACAGTCTTCCCAGTCTTCTCCGTGGTCGTTTGCTCTGTTCGGGTCGCATGCTGGACTCTCCCTCGTCTTCTGCTCTCCCGGCTCAATCCCACACTGCCCTTTTTTCCTTCGACTGCTCCCTCAATCGTCTGAGAGTCACTGCTGCTATCTCTGTTGTGTTTCTTGAGGAGCCCCAGGACAAGAAGCTCCAGAATCCTTCGGAGGGGCATGGTATAAACGACGACACTGAGCAGGACCAAGCGCTTCAGGAATCGGTGGGGCAGCCCAGCGGAAGCAAGGATGCTATGTCGGGAGTCACGGGGCAGGGCTAAGAGGAGCAGGTGGTCCCTCCTCCCTCTAGGAAAGTGGTCCACTCTGTCGAAGACCTATACAACGATCGTGGTGAACCAGATGAATACTGGTGCAGGGTCGAACAATTTGCTCCTGATGAGTAGTTCTGCTTCTCATCTATGGTTTCTTTACTACGTTTCTGCCCTCTCCAATGGGCGTGTTTTTGACTTTCATGCTGTTTCAAATCATGTTTTTGTTTTTGTTAGTTACAGCCTTTAGTACTCTAAGTATCTCGCTCCCCTGCGTGGGATTTTTTATGGTGGTCTCTATAGGTTGGTTTCCCTTCTGCAGGGCAGTCTTAAACTCCGTTTTTATATGTCTAAAATGCCTCAAAATTGGGCAAGGTTAAGGCTTCGGCCCGCTGTACACTACTTCTTCTGTTAATAGACTACTTTTACTTAGAAAAAAAAAAGTTTAATTATTTATTAAGTGTGTTTTGCAACTCGAAAATACTTTACTTTTACAATGCTAAAGAGATATAATTCATTAATTTTAAAAACACCATACAGTAATTAACTATTAAATATATTAATGTCAATCACATTAGAGCTTAAGATGATTTGGGGGTAAAATGATTTGATATTTTATTGGTATTAAAAATGATACACACCGCAAAAAAAGATTTGGAACATAACTTTAAATAAGACTATAATGTAAAATGATGAAATTACATTAATTTCAACAACAATGCAATGGAAAACTATATTTTCTATTGATATTGATGAAAATATCATGTTAAATGTTTTAATGCCCTGATTTTTAACAATGAAATAATAAAAAATATTTAGATACAACAATTTGCACAACCATATGGTGTAACATTTTAATATTAATGCAAAATTCAAAACAATCAAGTGCATTAACTTCAATACATGCTCATTAATTATCATTAATTTTAGTAATAATATGATGCACCACAAAAAGGATTTGAAAGATAACTTTAAACAATACTATAATGTAAAATGATGAAGTTACATTAATTTCAACAACAATACATGAAAACCTATATTTTCCATTGATATTGATGAAAATATCAAGTTAAATTTTTTAATGCCTTGATTTTAGCAATGAAATAATGAAAATTATTTAAATACAAAAAATTGCACAACCATATGGTGTAACATTTTAGTGTTAATGTAATTTAAAACAATCAAATACATTAACTTCAATACATACTCACTAATTATCATTAATTTTGTTAATAATATGATGCAAACCATTATGTAAAACAACATGAACCTGAGGTACTATTACTTTCAACTTTCTGGGTGGAATGAATCTGAGGTACTATTTTTTTTTTAATGTGAGTTAGATATAGGAATTTCATAAAGTCCTGTTTCTCATTAAGTTTTTCTTCAAAATTGATATTAATTATCTGAGGTACTATTTTTTTTAATGTTAGTTGGATATCAGAATCTCATAAAGTCCGATTTCTTATTAAGTTTTTCTTCAAAATTGATATTAATTTAGATAGATTTTATGATTCTCATTGTTGGTTAATGGTCGTCATGACTTCCAAAGTGTACAAATTCAACTGCAAACCTCAAGAAATTACCATAGTACAAATTCAATTACAGACCTCATTTCCAAATAAAAATAACCCATTGGTTTAAATTAATTCCAACTAGTATAGAATTGAAAAGAAAAAACAAAAGAGAGTTGTATGGCTTCTGAATAAAAATAACCCATTGGTTTAAATTAACTTATGCTTTGTAATTTCCAATTAGTATAGAATTGAAAGCAAGAAAGAAAAGAGATTTGTATGGCTTCTTACCTAAACGCAGAAAAAAATCCTAAGTGAAAAAAAAATGCTATCTACATAACAATAAGAACTTGAATTGATTGAGAATTTCCAAAATGAATGAATATGCCACTTTCTAAATGACTTGCAGTCCTCCCAGATATACAATATTAAGCTAAGTCCACAAAATCTTCACCCAATGAAATAGATTGTGCAATGACAAACATTCTTTTTTCACAAAATCAAGATATCGAATATGTTTTGTTCACAAAATTACGATACCAAAATCTCTCCTAAGTTGTTTCCATCTAGAAAATAGCTATAATTTTAGTTAGTTTTCTCTTGTCTTTGAATCTAAATCTGCTTCATTTCAATTTGATTGTTTGTTCATTCACCCATAAGCTCCATAAAATATATTCGCAAGCCTTAACCCTATAATCTCCAAAAAAATATATTGGCAAATTAGAGAATTGATTTTCTATCTTCTATTACCCTTTTTATTCATAATCCACTTAAACAATTTTTTTGACATTTTACTCTTCTAATAATTCCTTGAAATTATGTGTATGTGTTTGGAACCTTTCCCTTTGAACTCAAATCTAAAAATTTCCCAAAAACACACTAACAATCCTATCCACCTTAATGGTTCTTTAATGGGTGGTATTTGAAATTGCCCAAAAACACCCTAGCAATCCTATCCACCTTGAAACTTAATGGTTAAGCTTAAACTTAATGGTTCTTTGATTGGTGGTATTTGAAGTAAAAGCCTAAGGGAGCTGTTGACATGGTTTGATAACAATCTCTAAATTCACTATAATTTTATGCTCTTTGTGATCCCGTATATTCTTAGACAATACATATAATTATTTAATAAAATATAAAATAAAATATAAATCAGTTCATATAATAACAAATAGAAAATAAGGAGAAAATAAACTTTTATAAAAAGTGATTTTCCATAATGCTTACCCAAATTTATACATGAAAGCCCCACACACCATTCCTTAGTTAGGCGAGTGAATAGTTAACAAGGACAACCCCTTTCAAAAAAATAAAACATAAAGGGAAAGCATATTTACCGAAAGTTAAAAAATTCGGATGAAGTCAACACGTTCACAACCTCTGGCTTTCCAGCGTAAAGGCATTTCAACAAATTTTAAGAATTAAATAAGGTGAGACTGAATAATCTGAACAATGCCATCAAATGAAATGGAATGCAAATGAAGACTCCTTTCCCTTTACTTCTTTACAGGCTTCAGCTTCATAGCCAGAAATACAAGTGGGAGCAAATTCTTCACCCTGTGCTTTCACATCATCGTTGGAGCAAACACTATTTTGAAAATAAATTTTAACATTTAATTTATATATAATACTATAAATATTTTTAAATATTTTATAGACGTTAAATCGTTTTTATTTATTTAATAATTATTAATAATTAAATTAAAATTATTTTTTTCTTGTTTTAAATAAAAAAATCATTATTCTGGAATAGTCTGAACAATGCCATCAAATGAAATGGAATGCAAATGAAGACTCCTTTCCCTTTACTTCTTTACAGGCTTCAGCTTCATAGCCAGAAATACAAGTAGGAGCAAATTCTTCACCCTGTGCTTTCGCATCATCGTCTTGGAGCAAACAGAGGTTTTTTTAACTATTTTGAAAATAAATTTTAAAATTTAATTTATTTATAATATTATAAATATTTAATTTAAATAATATTATAAATATTTTTAAATATTTTATAGAGGCTAAATCATTTTTATTTATTTAATAATTATGAATAATTAAATTAAAATTAATTTTTTTTGTTTTAAATAAAAAAATCATTATTTTAATATATAGTCAATAATACTACTTACCAATCATCTCTTGCTTTATCAACTATATAAAATTGATAATCACTTTACCTCAAAGACATCAACTATATAAACATTTAATATATCTTAGTGAAACCATGGACAACTATACAAAGTTGATAATCAATTTAACTCAAAACATCAACTATATAAACTTGATAATATATCTTAGTCAAACCATGTACTATATTAATAGTGAGTTGTCCATTAAACATTAAACATTAACAGATTGTGATAAGCACAGTAGAAATTTGAAATCTCAAATACCCATCAAGATAAATTTGAAATCTGAAACATCCATCAAATTTGAAGATTTTTTTAATGATTTCTACACTTGAACAGTTGACGGACGAGGACAACTTTTAGCTATACTTGATTGGCAAATCACACTGTAATGGGCAATTTGCACGTTGAATTGCATCAATGGTTGAGCTTCATTGCTGCTGCAACACAGTATGGATGAATGAATCTGAAGCGTACCCCTATCCAAATCGAAGATGATGTACACAAAAGTCGGAGAAATTACAAATGAATCCCAAGTGAATAGCTAGAAAGTTTATTTCAACATTTTACCTCCTCTTGGGATGTGTATGCTGCACTGTTCTGAAACTTTTTACACGATTGTGATTACTCGTCAATTAGGTCACTTCAGAACCCTCTTTCTAGAAAATGATTTTTCTATAGCAATATGATCGAATTCATTAAAGAAGACACCGACAGGACTGAAATGAGTAAATTCATTAACTCATTTGGAAGCTTTTACATATCATTGTTGTTGCTATTCAACCACATCAGGTCACAACTCTCCTTCTAGAAAACTACGGTGGCCGGTGTTTTCTAGATGAAAGTACAACGACGCTGGCCGGTGTTTTCTTTGGCCCCGCATGTCATGACTTCAGTCAATTTAGATAACTCGTTCTTTAGAAAGAGTGTTCCGAAGTCATCATGTTGAAAAGCAGCTATAATGACATGCAAAAGCTTTCAAAATAATGAACCATACCTCTCCAGGCAGGAAGTAAAAAGTCGTGATAAAATTTCTCACTATTTATTACTAATTTATTAGTAATCCCGTGGAGAATCATTATTCCATAATGTTGTAGTAGCAAGGAAGCTTCTCATGCGATGTTGATGTTTAACGGGCAGCTCACTAGGAGTACAGTACATGGTTTCATGGACTTTGAGCCATATTCCTCAGCCTAGATACTTTGTATCGTTGAGCTAAAGGGACGACAACATCCGGCTCTATAAAATCACCATTGGATTACGCACATATAAATACAAAATCTGGTTAGTGGGATTCAGGAAAAGGCACATATATTTTATTTATATTGACAATTGAATCTACACTTTGCATTGAACAGAATTTTCTTCTGCTTCAATGTTTTCCTTCGCCTTCCATTCCTTTGGTAGGGCTACTTTTAATTGTTTTGACTTCTTGAATACTCGTGTATGCAGAACTTCTTACTGTGTTGGCCGTTCTTTTGTCTAATTCATGTTCATATTGATAGTGTGAGCCTGGTGTAGCCTTTCATAATGCGAAACCTCTAATCAAATACCCTCTAATGAAATTCTTTTGGTTTCTTCGGATACCTGAGTATAGAGTTATAGAATCCTCCATTTCAATTTCGATTTCAGAGGAAAAGGCACTACTCCCCCCAGTCTAGTAGCGTAGCGGTCAATGACTCCTTTTAATTAGTTTAAAAGGGTTTAGTAAAAAAAGACACACAAAAAAAATTAGACTTTCTTGTAAGTTATAAAAAATTAGGTAGAAATTTTTGAAAATATAAATTATTAATGTTAAATTTCAAGATTTTGAATATTTTAGAGATTTTTGATAATGCTAAATCTATTTCTACCATAAAAAAAACAATTTAAACAATCCAACTACTTAATTTTTTGATTTTTTTTTTTTTTACAAAATTCAGAAAAAAACTAGTAAACAACTCCATTTAAAAGCAAGGAGAGATGGATCCATCTCTCTAGCTTTCACTGTTGGACTCAATTTTGAAGGGATTTTTCCATGGGCTTTTGATTTGGCCTTACACCTACCAATAACATAATGATTTTGTTTTGTTCATTTCGAACAAATTGTCCACCAGCTATTTAGTTTCGCGCTACATTGTTTACTTTTTACATTTTGAGACATATTTGCGTATCAAAAAAAAATTCTTTTGTTTTTAGATTGTTTTTAAAGGTCATGTCAAATCATCATATTACTTTTTAAGGGCAGAAGAAAATCTATGGTTTGTAGAATCTGTGGCTTGTGATGATCGTGTTATCGGAAAATTATGATCGAAAGTTTGACAGAATTTATTGTATTGATGTGATGTAGGTAAGAGAAAATAATTCTAAATCATAGTCGTGATTTGTGTAATAACTATTTATACCATAATATAATATAATTAAAATTAACATTTGCATTTAGAGGTGTAAGGAATTTTGAATGGGAATTTTTGCTGGAAGAAGGTACAAGATACATATCAGAGGAGTTGGAAGAAGTCAAGTATCAAAGGAGTTCAATTTTTTTAGGATTTTTTGAAATTATATGAAATAAATTTTGAACACATAAATTTAGAGGTATATATCATGTAAAGATATTTTTTTTTTTGGAAATATTGAAATAGTCATTATGACTCATGTGCTAGCTCAAATCCCTTATATAACATAAGAGATGTACCTTGTACACTTTTCCTTATTATTTAACTATTTTGAAAAAGAGTAACAACATGATAAGAAAGACAATTAAAGTTGTTTCAAATATATATATATATATATATATATATATATAATCATGTAAAAAAAAAAAACTTAAGATGCATAGATATTGATAAAACTCTAATTTAGTTGGTATAAATATAATAATCCAAATTTAATGTTAAAAAATAATATGATAAACATTAACATAAAACTCTAATAGAATTGTGAAATTTTTCTAAAATATTTATCTAGACATGTTTCATTTCCATTCTATGTGATAGGTTTATTATTAGAGTCACAACAATATAAAAGAGTATCAAGTTATAAGTAGTTGTTATATTATTAATACAATAATTGTTTAAAGTCAAGTTTAATTATTTATTAAGTGTGTTTTGCAACTCTAAAACATTGATTTCATTGTACTTTGCTTTTACAATGGTAAAGAGATATAACTCATTAATTTTAAAAACACCATACAATAATTCACTATTAAATATATTAATGTCAATAACATTAGAGTTTAAGATGATTTTTTTGTAACATGATTTAATATTGTATTGGTATTTACAATGGTACATGCCACAAAAAGGATTTTGGAACATAACTTTAAATTACACTATAATGTAAAATGATGAACTTACATTAATTTCAACAACAATGCAATGCCAAACAATATTTTCCATTGATATTGATGAAAATATAATGTCAAATGTTTTATTGCCTTGATTTTAACAATGAAATGATGAAAAATATTTAGATACAACAATTTGCACAACCATATGGTGTAACATTTTAATGTTAATGCAATTCAAAACAATCAACTGCATTAACTTCTATACATGCTCATTAATTATCATTAATTTTATTAGCAATATGATGCAAACCACTAAAACATATGATTTTGGATGCCATCTTCAAGGTTCTATATAACAACATGAGTTTGAGGTATTATTTTTTTCAACTTTATGGGTGGAGTGAATTTAAGGTATTATTATTATTAATTTTATGTGAGTTGGATATCAGAATTTCAAAGTTCATGCACTAAACACTACATTAACACTTTACAAATTGAACTACCGGCCTTACGAAATTACCATAGTACAAATTCAACTACAAACCTCATTTCTGAATAAAAATAACCCATTGGTTTTTACAAATTCAACTACAGACCCACTTCCAAAGTTGGGAGAAAAAGTTCATGCACTAAACACTAAATTACCACTTTACAAATTCAACTACAGACTTTACGAAATTACCATAGTACAAATTCAACTACAACCCTCATTTCTGAATAGAAATAACCCATTGTCTTTTACAAATTCAACTACATACCTCACGAAAATACCATGGTAGAAATTCAACTACAGACATTAGGAAATTACCATAGTACAGATTCAACTACATTTCGAATTAGTATAAAATTAAAAAGAAAAAATATTTGTATGGTTTCTAAATAAAAGTAACCCATTGGTTTAAATTAATTCATATGCTTTGTAATTTCCAATTAGTATAGAATTCAAAGAAAAAAAAGAAAAATTAATTCATATGCTTTGTAATTTCCAATTAGTATAGAATTCAAAGAAAAAAAAGAAAAGAGATTTGTATAGATGCTTACCTAAAGGCATAACAAAATCTTAACTGAACCAGTTTCAAAAAACTTTATCGCTATCTACATAAGAATAAGGACTGCAATTGGTTGAGTATTGCCAAAATGAATGGATACGCCACTTTCGAGATGGCTTGCAATCTTCCCACAGTAGACAATATTAAGCTAAACCCACAAACTATTCACCCAATGAAACAAATTGTGTAATACCAAACATGTTTGCTAAACCCACAAAATATTCACCCAATGAAACAAATTGTGTCATACCAAACATGTTTTTTCCACAAAATTAAGATATGGAATATGTTTTTTTTCACAAAATTACAATACCAAAATCTCTCCTAAGTTGTTTCCATCTCCATATAATTTTAGTTCCTTTTCTCTAGTCTCTGAATCTAAATCTACTTCATTTCAATTTGATTTTTTTGTTCATTCACCCCATGCACTCCATAAAACATATGGGCACGCCTTAGACCCCATACTTGATAAAAACTGAGGTGTGCACACACATAAAAAACTAATTTTATTAAGTTACCACCAATTACATGAATACATCAGAATATCTACGGTGATGGTGAGATCCAACCAATTATAAATATAATTAGGGAGGTTGAGATATTCTCTCAACATCCACATACAAATTTGCAACTAATTCTAATATAAGTGTGGAAGAATTTTATTGCAAGACTCCCCTTAATTCTTACATACATATTATAACACATATTATTAAAAAAATGATATTAGTCTCACTTGTGTTCATCAACAACTCTACCCACTCTGTACTTATCTCGACTCAACTCCTTCTCTCTCCACATTTTTGAGCCTACCTTACTAGTCATTTAAAGTACACCTCCTTTTCACCATCGATGATGAAATTTGCAAGATCAATAATATTGACAACTAGGCTCATCGAGGCTTCCACGATAAGAGATGAAAATTGATGAACCATCCTATGGACCAACAACCATTTGTCGAATATTTCACTTTCGACTATCCATCGATGGCTAGGAAAATGGTCTGAATATTGAATGTGTTTAAGAGCTGATCTAACAAACTGACCTGCTTATCTCATACTGTAACATGTAGTTGAAGTTTTTGAAGCCTTAAGCACAAAAAGGCCCATCAACATATAATAGATTCACACAATTAAATTAGCCATTCGTTCTCTAGGCACCGAAGAATATGTCACTATGTAATAATTAGTTTTACACTTTTTACAAATATAATGGAAAAACTACATTAATTTCACAACAACAAAATCAATAATAATGACACTACCAACTTTCATCCAACCATTGGACAGGTCAAAACATCTCTCCTCCGCATAAGTTAAAGTTTTTTCATCTGGTTCAATCTTTATCTTAAATTTTTCCTTCTTCCTGAGGCAATTTTTATAAAAGTAACAAAATCACGAATTGACCAAACTCAATGTGTAAAAATGCAAAGTCCAAATAAATTTAAAAAACATAATTCCTTTCACTTTCACTAAGGATTTCAACAATCACAATGCTCCTTTTGGCCAACTTTGAATCTCAGATTGCACCTGGAAACTTTGGTCTTCATTGTGTAGGTAGTCATTAATAACATCACGTTTTCTAGATTGAGATCTCAATGACATATTTGTTTCCTAACTGCGCTTAGTACATAAGCCAGAAAAATTGGCTCAATAGTTGGTCAGGTTGCCTGAATTTCAATGCACAAAGCAACCATATCAGTCTATTCTAGTCGCATGCCAAGCAAATTAGCACACTATAGAGAATACTGAAAAGCATCAATGGGGCAGTGTCACCTCTCTTTGGGTAGCGCCACTTGAAAATAAACAGCATAAGTCTTTTCAGATCTAAGTAAATGCCTTTGAACAAAATCAATCGTGGCTTTGCGTTCTTATGTCTCTCCCGACAAGACCTCTGCCATATTTTTTGAAGAAATCATCAAGACGTGTAAGACTCAGAATGCAGAGACTAATCCGATCATAGGAATCATCGTTAATTGGATGTGGAAGAACACAATGCTCGATCACCACAGATTTATTAACAAAGCGGAATATTGGCTCCACACAGAGAAAGGAACATCGAGACTATACATCTTTGTCATAATATGCATTATTAAATTCAACACTAAAATAATAGAAAAATAAACACTCAATCTAACTATGTACAAACACTTCTGTTAACTATGTACAACGAACTAATTTAATCTCAGAATTTTCCCATCCTCCTGGGCCGTCCGTGAAGGTAGTCAAGCCCATAGACGCTCTGATACTATGATCAAAATTGAGTTGGGCATACACATAACAATTAATTTTATTAAGCTATTACCAATTACACGAATACATCACACTATTTATGGTGCTGGTGAGATCCAACAAATTTTAAATATAATTAGGGAGATTGACATATTCTTTCAACATCCACCTATAAATCTACAATTAATTATAATATGAGTATGAAAGAATTATCTTCCAAGAATAGACTCCAGAAAATATATTGGCAAGTTAAGGAATTGATTTTCTATCCTCCATCACCCTTTTTATCAGAGTTGTCTTCAATGCTACTTTTTGGTTTTTTTTGTGCCTCCGTGGAAACAAATTACACTGAAATTTGATGTTTTTGATTTTATATATGGATCCAACACCCTGGAAAACCCCTAGGGCACTTCCATTGTGCACTGGTTACCCATCAAAATTATGATTTCAAAAAATTCCAACCAGATTTTAGAGAAATATGGATTGAGCGCCCTAGAAGACCCCTAGGGAAATTTGATTGTGTACTAGTTACCCATCAAATTTATGATTTCAAACAATTCCAACCAGATTTCAGAGAAATTAGACTGGAAAAATATGCCGAAAAAGTTTCCAAAAAGTCGCAATAAAAACAACTCTCTTTTTATCCATAAACCATTTAAACTATTTTTGTTGGCATTTTACCTTCCTAATGATTCTTTGACAGTATGTGTTTTGGGAACTTTCTCTTTGAACTCAAACTTAGAAATTTCGGAAAAAAATCATAGCAATCCTATCCACCTTAAAACTTAATGGTTCTTTGACTGGTGGTATTTGAAGTGAAAGCATTAGGGGCTCTTGACATGGTTGGATCAAAACATTAGATCCATAAGTTCGTTATAATTTTATGCTTTTTGTGATCCCATGTATTCTTAGAAAATACATATAATTATTTAATAAAAAATAAAATAAAATATAAATCAAATTCATATAATAATAAATTGAAAATAAGGAAAAAACAAACTTTGTATAAAAAGTGATAGTTCATAATGCTTATGCAAATTTATACATAAAAGTCTAGACACACCATTTTCTAGTTAGGAAGTGAATAGTTAACCAGGAAAACTCCTTTTAAAAAAATACATAATTAAATAATCACATTTACAGTAAGTTAAAAAAATTGGATGAAGTCAACACATTCACAACCTCTGGCTTTTCAACATGAAGGCATTTCAAGAAATTTTAAGAATGAAATAAGTTTGGATTGAATAATCTGAACAATGCCATCAAATGGAATGGAATGCAAATGAAGACTCGGTCTTATTGCCGTGAAAAGCCTATCCCTTTACTTATTTATAGACTTGAGAGCTTCACCACAAGAAATACAAGTGGGAGAAAATTCTTCACCCTCTACTTTCACATCATCGTCCTGTATGTTGAAATATTAAAGTCACTGCCAGCCTTAGGCAGGAAGAAGAAACAAGTACAAAGGCAGCAGCAGCAGCAGAATTTTGAGTGCACAGAACTATGTATTTAAGAAGAATAATGGATAAATCCGTAAGGAAGATTTAGATTGTTATGGACCGCAGCCACAACAGCAGAAGAAATTGAATTAGTGATGGGCGAAGTCGATTTTTGCAGAGGAATGAAGATCCTCGTAGATCTGTTCTACGGAGGAGCAGAGTAAATTAAAAGATAGTCATTTCGGGCGTTTAAGGCCCCCAACAACCAGAATGAATGGAAATTGAATTAAACAGGCGGAATTCCTTTATTTTTGATTTGGCGGGACAAGTGGTTCCCACCACTTAAGCTCTAAATCAGAATCGCAAGTTATTTTTGAAGCAGTGTCTTTTTGATGAGGAGTGGCGATGCGATGCGATCGCAATCGCAAATCGCAATCGCAATACATATGTTCTAAAACCAAGTGTCTTGTTGATGGAAGAGTTCCGCAAGCGGAATGTTTTAATACATTGAAACATATAATAATCGCGCCCCCCCCCCCCCCCCCCTCCACAGCAGCGGAGGCCCGTGGGTCCACTTGACCACGTGGCGGAAACTCAATGGAATCGCAAAGTTCAAATCGCAAGGTTCAATCAGCGGTCCTTTTTTTTGTGTTCCGATCAAAGGCCGGACCCGATCATATAATATACCACAGTTGAATGGGGAATCGCATCCGGTTGTTCCATCGCAATCGGAGCTTTGTGTTGATTGCAAATTTTGTTTAAAGTCTGGACCCGATCCGGTTATATGTTACAGTCCATAGTTCAATCGCATCCGGCTCTTGATCGTAATCGCAAGCTCTTAAGCGTTGGGCCCGATCGCACCTTTGAAATTGGTGGACCTAATGGTGTTATACAATGGAGGTGATAAAGTCCATCGCGTCCAGGTCCTCAATCACAATCACAAGTTTCTGTTTGACACCGCCGATCCGCCGACTGCGATGTGGTCCCCACTCGCACGTCATGCATTTGACTTTTAAAGTTTTGCAAAGTTTTTCCTTGTATTTGGTTTTATTTCTTTGATTTAAGTTTTTATATAGTTTTTATGAAATGTTAAAATATATGCGCGACATATAAAAAGAAAAAGGCCCGCGAGCCATTGTAACGATTTGCATTGTTTTGTTTTCACACAACAGCGCGAAAGGAAGAAATACACAGCAATGTTGTTTTAAGAGACAGAGAATGTTTTTGTTTACACAGTGAATGATTCTGTGCACTGCGTCTGTAGCAGTCATTTTTGTCTTACCCCTCTGCTAAGAGGAAGATTTGTAAGAGTTTTTTTTTTAAACAAATAGAAGTTTGTTACAATTTGAAACTTTGTCTCCTATCAAATTTTATATTTATTTGTGTTTATAGGAGAGGAGTTTACTCTCTCCATTTGGAATTCTCAATATTCCAACATGGTATCAGAGCTAGTTCAGGCTCTTTGAAGGTTTCAAAGAAGCTGAAGAAGAAGAAGACTTGTTGAAGCGTTTTTCTCCAGTAGTGTGAAAGCCCAAAAGAAGTCAAAAGTTCAGGTATTTCTCAAAGATAACAGAGCCGTTGTTTATTGTTTAATAGTGTTTGTTCTTTCAAGAGAAGGAAAGACAGTTTTTTTAAGTTCAGAGTTTATTTTAAGAGCAATGGCTGGACCAAGCATAGGAATGAACATTGGAAATGTTCATCTTCCACAATTTAATGGAAAGAATTATGATTATTGGGCCATTACCATGAGAGCCCTATTTGTCTCACAAGACTTATGGGAATTTGTAGAAGATGGTTTTGTTGAACCAGCTGATGAGCAGGATTTTAATGACTTAACTCAAGCAGAGAAGGATTTATTGAAGAACAATAGAAAGAAGGATGCTAAGGCCCTCTGAGAGTGTGTTTCCAAGGATAGCAACAGCTAAGAGATCCAAGGAAGCATGGGAAACTCTGAAAGTAGCCTATCAAGGCATGGAGAAAGTTAAAACAGCAAAACTTCAGTTGCTGAGAAGAGAATTTGAAACTCTTTGCATGAAAGAGTCAGATAATGTAGACACATTTTTTACACATGTGATTGGGATTGTAAATCAGATAAGATCCCATGGAGAAACTCTTGAAGAAAGAAGGATTGTGGAGAAACTTTTGAGAAGTTTACCCTCAAAGTTTGATGTTATTGTAACCACCATAGAAGAGACCAAAGATCTCTCATAGTTCATAATGGATGAACTTCATGCCTCGCTGATAACTCATGAACAGAGATTGAGCAGAGATGAAAAATCATCTTTTGAGCATCCCTTCAAGACCCAGATGCCTTCAGGAAGAGGAAGAGGTCAAGGAAAAGGAAGAGGAAGAGGCAGAAGCCAGAACAGAGGCGGAAGGAACAACCCTTCACATTCACATGGAAGGAGCAACAGTCAAAGTCAGAGCCAAGACCAATGCAACAGCTAGCAAGGTGGACATCAACACCAACATTCACATGGACAAGGGTATGAAAAATCCAATTTCCAATGTCATTATTGCAAAAAATATGGGAACTATGCCAATGAATGTAGAAAGAAGCAAAATGACATGAAAAATAGGCAGAATGCTAATGTAGCAAAAGAAGAAAAGAACCAAAGTAATGTGTTGTTAGCATGTAATGTAGCACAAGATAGAGAAGATGATGTTTGGTTCTTAGATTCTAGATGTAGTAATCACATGACTGGAAACAGAGAAATGTTTGCCAATCTAGATGAAGAGATTAAATCTGAAGTGACCACAGGGACTGATACTAAGATCTCTGTCAAAGGGAAAGGCAGAGTAAGTATTCGAGAAAGAAATGGGGAGCAGAAATTTGTTCCTGATGTGTATTATGTTCCAGGTCTGAAATGTAATCTTTTGAGCGTTGGGCAGCTCATAAACAAAGCTTACAATGTAATATTCAAAGATGATGTGTGCACAATAAAAGATATTCCTCCAAGCAAGAAAATCATTACCGAAATACAAATGACCAGCAATAGAATGTTTCCTCTCAAGCTCAACACTGACTTGAAGGGAAAAGGAAAGAATGTAGCAGCTGTAACTCAAGAAGCTTTCCAGAAGGAAGAGAAAGATGTAAATTGGTTATGGCACCTGAGATTTGGACATCTCAATTTCGGAGAATTAAATTTGATGCACAGAAAAGGAATGGTAAAAGGTTTGCCATTGATTGAAAAGCCTGATAGCCTATGTGAAGGCTGCATCTTGGGAAAGCAACATAGAGAAAATTTTCCTTCAGGGAAAAGCGTAAGGGCGAAAGCACCTTTGGAGATAATCCACTTAGATTTGTGTGGGCCGATGCAGACAGCATTAGTTTCGGGCAGCAATTACATGTTGACCTTCATAGATGATTTCAAAAGAAAAGTGTGGGTTTATTTCTTAAAATATAAGAGTGAAGTCTTTCAGAAATTTCGCCATTTTAAAGCTCTCGTAGAAAAACAGAGCGGACTGCACATTAAATTCCTCAGAACCGACAGAGGAGGAGAATACATATCGAAGGAGTTTCTGTGTTTTTGCAGAGAAAACGACATACATAAGCAATTTACCACTAGGTACATGCCGCAACAGAATGGAGTCGCTGAACGGAAGAATCGAACCATAATGGAGATGGTGAGAAGCATGTTGAAGGCAAAGCACTTGCCGAATGAGTATTGGGCAGAAGCAGCAAACTGTGCTATGTATATTTTGAATAGATGCCCCACAAAAGAGGTGATGAACAAAGTTCCAGAAGAAGCGTGGAGTGGCAGAAAACAGGGAGTCACCCACATGAGAGTTTTTGGATGTGTAGCATATGTACACATTCCAGACAAGTTGAGAAAGAAATTAGATAGTAAGGGGGAGAACTGTATTTTCCTTGGATATTGTGAAGATTCCAAAGGATACAGATTGTATAACCCATCCACAAATAAGTTTGTGATAAGAAGAGATGTGCAATTCATTGAAGAGGAAGCGTGGGATGGAAGCATTGAGAAAACAGTGAATGTTAAAAACTGTTTATCTCATGATGAAGATGAGGGAGATGTGGTTGAAATCAACAACCCATCTGTTGCACAACCTCCAGCAGCGCAAGGCCAGCAAGGGACGCCTCAAGCGGCAGCTAGAACACCCTTGAGAAGAAGTGGCAGTGGTTCACCGAGTACACCACAAGGAGCAGAATTGAGTGCTTCATCAAGCACAGCTACGCCAAGTGAAAGAGGAACAAGATTCAGGCCAGAGATAAATTTATGATGATGCAAGAAATGGCGAAAAATTCCTTTTGGTTTGCGATAAACGACAAAACTTTGAATCCTATTCATTATGGAAGATGCAATTAAAGACAGAAATGGATAGAAGCTATGGATGATGAAATAAAGCCATAGAGAAGAACAAAATATGGAGTGAAGATCTCCTGACTGTATTTTGGCTGGAGTGTCGGGTATATAATACCAAGCAAATTAAGCAATGTCAAGGGACAAGAAAGATAAGCACACTTGTTGTCAATGCGGCAAAGCGTAAGCATGGCATTGATTCAACAGTCCACTCAGCTGCAAGAATGGAAACAGCAGAGAACAAGGTTGTCCTATGAAAAGAACAAGTAAAACAAATGGAAAGTATACTTCTGAGGATGTAAAATCTGCATTTTTAAATGGAGTTTTAATGGAAGAGGTATATGTGGAACAACCTCTCGGATATGAGAAGAAAGGCCAAGAGCATAAGGTCTGTAAATTGAAGAAAGATCTTTATGGGCTGAAGCAAGCACCAAGAGCGTGGTACAGCAAAATAGACTCCTATCTATTGGAGAATGGATTTGAAAAGTGTGAGGGAGAACCCACCCTCTACATCAAAGAAAAATATGGTAAGCTGTTGATTGTTGTTTTATATGTTGATGATTTAATTTTTACAGGTAATGACGATTACCTTGTTGAAAATTTTAAAACAGTCATGAAAAATGAATTTGAAATGACTGACATGGGTTTGTTGAGATACTTCTTGGGAATATAACTGGAGCAAGGTGAGAAAGGGATTTTTATATCTCAAGCAAAGTATGTGAATCAGGTTTTAGAAAGATTTAATATGCAGGAGTGCAAAGCTGCAATTACTCCCACAGTAATGGGATTGAAATTGAGTAAAGATGAAAGCAGTAAGGATTTTGATCCAAGTTTGTATAAAAGCATAGTTGGCAGCCTCATGTATTTGACTGCAACTAGGCCGGATATTATGCATGCTGTTAGTTTAATTTTCAGATTTATGGAGAATCCAAAAGAAGCACATTGGCAAGCAGCAAAGAGAATTCTGAGTTATGTGAAAGGAACAAAAGGATTTGATATTTTATATACTACTTCAGAAAATTCAGAATTAGTTGGATACACTGACAGTGATTGGGCTGGAAGTGTATATGATCGGAAGAGCACTTCCGGTTATGTTTTTCATATGGGTTCAGGAGCCATTTCATGGGCTTCTAAGAAACAGCTGATTGTAGCATTATCTACAGCAGAGGCAGAATATGTTGCAGCTACAGCAGCATCATGTCAAGAAATTTGGATGAGAAGAATGTTGAGAAGTTTGTGCCAAGAACAGGTAAAGGGAACTGTGATTTATTGTGACAATAGCTCAGCTATTGCATTGTCAAAGAATTATTTGTTTCATAAAAGAACAAAGCACATAGATACAAAGTTTCATTATATCAGAGAATTGGTAAACAATGGTGAAGTTGTTTTACAGCATTGTAAAATAGAGGAGCAATATGCGGATATTTTAACTAAACCATTGGGACATAAGACATTTGAATTTTTAAGAAAATGTTTGGGTATTTTTGATAACCCAGTAGCTGACTTTACGGGGGTGTGTTGAAATATTAAAGTCACTGCCAGCCTTGGGCAGGAAGAAGAAACAAGTACAAAGGCAGCAGCAGCAGTAGAATTTTGAGTGCACAACACTCTGTATTTAAGAAGAATAATGGAGAAATCCGTAAGGAAGATTTAGATTGTGATGGGCCGCAGCCACAACAGCAGAAGAAATTGAATTAGTGATGGGCGAAGTCGATTTTTGCAGAGGAATGAAGATCCTCGTAGATCTGTTCTACGGAGGAGCAGAGTAAATTAAAAGACTGGCATTTCGAGCGTTTAAGGCCCCCCAAAACCAGAATGAATGGAAATTGAATTAAACAGGCGGAAGTCATTTATTTCTGATTTGGCGGGACAAGTGGTTCCCACCACTTAAGCTCTAAATCGGAATCGCAAGTTATTTTTGAAGCAGTGTCTTATTGGTGAGGAGTCGCGATGCGATGCGATCGCAATCACAAATCGCAATCGCAATACATATGTTCTAAAACCAAGTGTCTTGTTGATGGAAGAGTTCCGCAAGCGGAACGTTTTAATACATTGAAACATATAATAATCGCCCCCCCCCCACAGCAGCGGAGGCCCGTGGGTCTACTTGACCACGTGGCGGAAACTCAATGGAATCGCAAAGTTCAAATCGCAAGGTTCAATCGGCGGTCCTTTGTTTTGTGTTCTGATAAAAGGCCAGACCCGATCATATAATATACCACAGTTGAATGGGGAATCGCATCCGGTTGTTCCATCGCAATCGGAGCTTTGTGTTGATCGTAAATTTAGTTTAAAGTCCGGACCCGATTCGGTTATATGTTACAGTCCATAGTTCAATCGCATCCGGCTCTTGATCGCAATGGCAAGCTCTTAAGCATTGGGCCCGATCGCACCTTTGAAATTGGTGGACCCAATGGTGTTATAAAATGGAGGTGATAAATTCCATCGCGTCTGGGTCCTCAATCGCAATCGCAAGTTTATGTTTGACACCGTCGATCCGCCGACTGCGATGTGGTCCCCACTCGCACGTCGTGCATTTGACTTTTAAAGTTTTGAAAAGTTTTTCCTTGTATTTGGTTTTATTTCTTTGATTTAAGTTTTTATATAGTTTTTATGAAATGTTAAAATATATGCGCAGCATATAAAAAGAAAAAGGCCCGCGAGCCATTGTAACGATTTGCATTGTTTTGTTTTCGCACAGCAGCGCGAAAGGAAGAAATACATAGCAGTGTTGTTTTAAGAGACAGAGAATGTTTTTGTTTACACAGTGAATGATTCTGTGCACTGCATCTGTAGCAGTCATTTTTGTCTTAACCCCTCTGCTAAGAGGAAGATTTGTAAGAGTTTTTTTTTTAAAGAAATAGAAGTTTGTTACAATTTGAAACTCTGTCTCCTGTCAAATTTTATATTTCTCTGTGTTTAGAGGAGAGGAGTTTACTCTCTCCATTTGGAATTATCAATATTCCAACACTGTAGTAAATAGAGCTCTTTCATGTAAAATCAAACATGTGAACGGACCAGCACCAGTATTACCGTTTTTCTTTTGCCAGAAGGAAGATAGTGAAGCGAGATATTCGTAGCTCAAAATATTGAAATAAGCAAGGATGAAAATAAATTTACATCTTTTATCCGCATAAAATTACAGAATGTTGAAGAGTGAGATGGAATAACCATGTTAAAAACCTTTTGGGTTTTCGAAATGTAGCGTGTTTCAAGAAGTTTTCACAAACTACATTATGGCAAGAGTGAATAATCTGGACATTGTCATTGAAATAGAATGGAATACAAGAGAATATTCAGTCATATTGCCCTAAAAAGCCTTACCCTTTACTTGTTTATAGACTTGAGCTTAGCCGCATGAGATATGAGTGGCAAAAATATTCTTCACCCTCGGCCTTAACATTTACGTGCTATACTCAACAAATCTCATTATATAAAATCATATATGCCAAAAGCAATAGCCCCACCATTACTGTTTTCCCAAAGAAAGATGGTCAAAACAAGATATTCCTGGATGAAGAAAGTTATGCCCCTTGGACAACTCGAAGTACTAAAATAAGCAGAGATGAGCCGATTGCAATTAATTTACAGTTGTTTTAATTAATTTACAAGCCATTAGGTGTAACATGTGTGAAATATGTTCAACCAGCGAGTTTTACGCACCCTCTTGGTTTTCGCGTTGCGGGTTCAAATTGTGATTAAATACAAGGAAGACACATTACACAGGTAGACTTAGGAACTGAGCATACAAGTTCTATTATTTTAATCAAACAAATAGAGTTACATATATATATTGAGGTACAGTTTCAAGATAGAGAAGCTATCTTACACGCACAATAATTTGGTTGAGAAAATATCTCAACCTCACACCAAACTAGGAACTAACCTATAAAATAGGAACATACTCTATACATAGAGATAACCACAACTGAGGACAAGTAGGAATTACATATTACAACGCTCTCTCTTAATGACTACTTGTTTTAATATCTATCTGCAAAATATACAACTAGTCATGTTTTGATAATTACACTGGTTTTGTTTGGTAATTACACTTTGTATCACGTTCATGCTATTTTTGATGTCCATATAAAGGAACAACTATCTACCAAAATTCATGGGCTCCCAACCGCTGCAATCGCCAGTCTACTACGAAGTCCTTCAAATATATGGTAAATCCAACCTTTCGATTAACTCTCCCTTGATATAAAATTTCACCTTATGGAGTCTAAAACCAATACGGCCCACCTAAGTGTATCCATCCCACATGACACACTCTTCCAGGGTGTTAAAACTCTCTGACAGAGGGAACATATCACAAAGGGGTATACATGCCTCTCTGGGTCTTACAGCACATACAAACAATAAATGACATGTAGATTTGCTTCTAATTACAAACTGTGATTCATACTCATGGTCATGAGTCTATTCCAAGAAACTCACACAAAACAAAGTCTCAGAAACTTGATTTTCCATCCTCCTTTGCCGCTTACCATACCATTCACCTCCATAAACACTGCATTATTCATATGCTGGAACACACCATTACTTTGGCTTTGTAATTTTAAGTCTTTGGCATCTTCATTTTACTTTGGCAAGCTGGTCTTGGTCTCCATGTTTTACCTGTCATCAATTAGAGTTTCAAATTCTAATAGAATGACATCATACTGAGGTTGCAAATCTCAATATTTATAAAAATTTCCAAGACTTATCCATATTTACCCATACCAAAAAAAAAAAAAATACCAAATGACAATACAAGCATAAGAGATAACCATGACAGTAATACAATATCCATGAAGAAAAAAAAAATGGCATGCAAATTTTCAACATATGGCCACGCCATTCACTGCTGTGGACAGACTGTCCCGAGTTTCAGCTCACCAGAACACTGCCCACACTGTTGCTGAGAGCAGATCCAAGATCATACACTACACATTGTCTTCTATCTCATCCCTATCAGATCACTGACAAATGATCGCTCCACATTTCTTCATGAACAAGCACGAGAAACACCCTTTCACCTACTTCCTAGTTCACATTTCGACAAGAAGTAATTCAGCTCCAGCACTCAAGCACTCAGCCTTGAGGAGATACATTGTAGCCACCAAGGCTTAACTCAGCGACCAAGGCTTATCACAGCCACGAAGGCTCAACACAACCACAAAGGCTCACTGTAGCCACAAAGGCTTATCACAGCGAAGAAGGCTCACTGCAGCCACGAAGGCTCACCACAGCCACACAGACTCAACACACCCACGAAGGCTCAACATAGCCATGAAGGCTCACCGCAGCCACAAAGGCTTATCACAGCCATGAAGGCTCACCGCAGCCGCGAAGGCTCACGACAGCCACAAAGGCTCAACAGAGCCATGAAGGATCAACACAGCCACAAAGGCTCACCACAGCCACGACTCCATGGTCCAATCCTGTGTCGTCCACAAATTCACTGTCAACATGCATAAAATTCAACAATTTTATACACAAAAATTTCTCGTTTCAGTATCCAATTCCCCTGGAATCACAGCGTAATGCCACTTCCCCTGTTCACAATATCAAGGCTATTGACTGCTTCTAAGCATGCCTCCTCATGTTCGCTGACAGTCTGCAACAATGAAGACCTATTATCAAGCTAATTTCCTCGCAATTGAACATTTAGGTGTGTTTCCATCACAGTGGGCACACACAAACTCGATCATCCTCCAATCTGTAATGTAGCTCCAACCACTATCCTTAGATTCCATTTCATTGTCATGTCTTCATCATATCTAGAAGTAAATCATTCCTTCAAATAAATTTGTCTATTGTTTGAATGGACAATTCCAACAAAGACTCACACTCGTGACAATAGTTGTCGAAACTAAATGTCACAATAAATAAGTTAATTCTTTCAACCAGATTTACATTACTCACATGAAAACTCCTAAAGAAATATTAGACAATGACAAATAATAATGGAAAGTAGTATGACTCTTCATGCAGCACTATGCTTAGCACTTCAACATAGCAGCAATCGACATCTTGTCCCAGATTGTACGAAACACTTTCTCTCCTCCAACTCAACATACAAGCAACATCAACTCCTTACGAGCTCCCATCGCTAGATCTGGTGTATGATCCAACTTCATTAGAAACAAACATCGATTGTGGCAATTCCACATCCTCGTCATTTGCAAAATTGATAGTCTCCAGCACAAATAAATCATGCACGGTCCACGAATTGCTCAACGCCTCTTCTAAGTAGGCACCAACAACTTTTATATCAGGCACTGTGAAATGAAAAATATATTGTAACCCCTTTTAAAAAAAACTTCAAAGGAAGAAAAAAATTTTAACAATACTGATTCCACTGAAGTCGTGTTCACCAAACCGTATCATCATACCACCAGGGGCCACCGGACTTGGCCACACCAATTCTAGCACCACGTACCGCTCCAAAGGCACTCCAAAGGCAACTTTAAAGGCACTTAAAAAGTTGCTCCAGAAAAAATCGCGATTTCATTCAATGTTTTAGCTTGCCCACTGACAGAGACAAAATCAATCTTCCCTCTCAACAGCTCCACTCACGTAGCAGAAACCTGGTCGAGATACAACACATCCTTTCCACCCACATTGCGAAACGCATTTGGCCAACCCTAGTCACAGAAAAATGATTCGCTCCACCCTTCAATACCTCCACTCCAATCCCCACACTACAAGGTGCCCTCTGTACACTTTGATTATCATGCATCAACACCAAATCCACAAGCTGTAGGAGATTCGAGCATAGCTCCTTAAACACAATCGAGATCCGAACGTTGATCCTTCGACGTAATCGACCACCAAAATTTTCCTTCACAATGCCTGTCAATGCCTCTGTCATGACCCATGTAGTCACATCTCCATGCTACGCCATTGATCAACCTTCAAACCTCAAGCGTTCTCAAAAAACATGCTCAGTTTTTAGATTAGACTTCAATCCACCACATTTCCTCTGCTTTCAACGAAAACTCTGCAGTGAACGCCACAGACACATCTATCAACCTCCATGTGGATCAATGCATCATTATGGGACAACTAAGCACAAAGAGCCCACGCTAACAAGAATCTGTATAAGGAAAGGGCCGAACAACGTGTTTCTTGCTCTAGGATGAGTGTCGATCAACACATTTTTCTCTCTAGGAGAAGTGTTGATCTACTCAGTCTCATTGAGGAAAAAAATACACCACCTCCTTATTGGGCTTTCTTCACACCAATTTTTCGCCTTTGGCCTCCATTCTGACCTTGCCCTCAGAATTTTCGATACGTCATCATGTAATCGAAGCAAGTGTACAAAATGAAATGTCTCTGAAAGGCACATTTCTCTGTGAAAATGGTGCAGCTGAACCAGTAATAACTTCAACAGCCTGTGGAATTTCAAGATGTTGTATCCTGCCGAGTATAGATGTGAATGTGGGCTGACGCATGTACTCCAAAAACGTTCCTCCCTCTGCACGTCAAGGAGACTCCAAGTGGAATACAATTCAGAATCAACATGTACACAACGAGTTTCTGCGACATTAGAATTGGAATGGACGAAGTAAAAAAAAAAAACTAAAAACTAAACCAAAAAATATAATCTCTCTTATATTTCCCTCAGCCCAAGAGGGGCCGAGGTCCAGGCCCAGGCCCAAACAGGCTCTGATACCAATAGGTAGGGTAGTAGGAAGGAGAAGATTCCTTCAATATTTTTTCTATTTTCCAAAATCCACCATGTGAAGGTGATGCAGTCCCAAATAAATTATAGATACAATTTCCATCTGGTGATTCGTGGGCTTATTGACACTAGTGGTAGCAGTTATCTTCATACCATGCACGATCTGGTTCAATATCCACATGTGATTGTACAATCCTAGAAAGTTCCAGGACCTACCAGGGAGTCGAGGCACTTCAACTTCCATTGATGGTAATGTCAAGATCTCATGAGTATAGTAAGCCCCCTGAACTAAGCCAGTTCTGGTTTCTCTCACACAATCTTTCTCTCTACATGGTTTCACTCGATGTAAATTTATTTTTGAAAATTTTTGGTATTTCAAGTATGGACTTTAAAATTTTCAAGATTTTACTTGTGATCGGATTTAAGAATCTATTTTAGGTCATTTATCTCCATTCAAATATTTCGTATCAAACTCGAATTTGGAATTTGTATCTCTCATAGGGTCATTTTATTGTGAAGTTTATCATTTCGAGGACTATCTTTGGTTGAAGGAGTTATTCTTATCGAATTCATTCATTAATAGTCAACTCTTGGTTCTTCTTGTGAATGTTATATTGCAAATATTTCCCTCCATCGCACCATAAATCCTATTGAGTGATTATGAATGCACGACTTATCACATGAATAAATGTTTTCTCCATTCATATTGTCCAGATTGGTCTCATGAATTTGTTATGATGACATCCATTTTAAATTCTTTTGATGATTATGATGCTTGTACAGTTTATCACCAGTTATAAGAAAATGTTTTGTCACATTTAGCTAGTGAGGAAGTTGGTTTGATTGTTGAGAGCATTCACATAACTGTTCAAATTTATTTATCTCAATTTATTACAAATTGGGAATTTGATTCTTTAATAATATCATCTAATAATTATTATGTCTTTGATTATTCTCATTTTTTTTATCATTTTATCACTAGTACATCCAATTAAACTTGTTTTACATCCTTCAATCTTCATCGTTCAATATCTCACTATTCAGATTTTTGTCGAGCAATTGAGGCACTCCAACCTTCACTGATGGTTATTTGAGGTCGTCTTTTTCTCGACATGACTGTTGAATATGATTAGATATATTTTCCCTCATAGATTCCCATCATAATCCCATGCTTCTAATTGAGAATTCATCTTTTCAAATATTTCGGGTCATTAAAGAGGATCATCATGAATTTTATGATCTAATCATTGAATGGTTGGAGAAATATTACGTGGAAATCTCTGTGACAAATAACAAGTTTTTATATTCCCTCACACTTACTAAGGAGTTATGTGTAGATGTAGACACATCTGCGAGAAGCTTTCGAGGTTTGTTGAAAGATGGTATTCATAAAAAAGGTATGAATTTCAATTGGGTGAAATTAGTGGTCGTGACACATCTTTCTTCCCACATGCAATACCTTCCTTTTGTTCTGAAAATTATTCAAGCTCTCATATTTTCTCTTTCACATTACTTTATATCTATGTTAATCGATCGTATCTTTGTGATTCGAGGTTGGGAACGATTATGGTGGCTACATTAGAAACTCCATTATACGTTACCCTAGCCCTCTTGCAGGTTAGGTTAGCAGTAGGTCTAGTTGCATTATAGTTTACCTTCACATCCATCCTGCATTAGTTTCTTGTAGTTTGTCTTGTGCTTTCTGGTTTTGGTTTCACACCATGTTTTTCTTTAGCCATATTTTTTCATGTATTCTGGCTTTGTTTTCTTATTATGTTGCGTATTTTACTTTTGTTCCATTAATAAGACCTTGTATGAAGATTCACTGTTGGCTCAGAAGGGAATGTGGCAAAATAGCAAAGAAATTTGTAACGCTGCAAAATTTGGCCAACTCTCTATCCTTCTTCCTTGGCTTGGTTACAACATTTGGTCGATGATGTTCCAATGGAAAATATGATATTTTTGTTAAGAAATCCTTGTGTCAAACCATGACCTGCCTTATTCCTGCACTCATGTTTTATGTTTCAGTGTTTTCAAGCTCATCGAATCAATTAGAGAAGAAAAAGAGGACAATATAAATGATAAAATCAATATCAGAGGTCTTATATATGCTTCTCTGAAGGGACAACCTTTCCTTCTCTCAATAATTTGGGATCCCTCTTTTTCCCATAAATAAATAAGTGTCGATGGACAACCCTCTTTAAATAAATAAATAAAGGTGAAAGGAGAAACATGCTTCATGCACATAGAGGTGAAACAAGAAACTCCGCCAGGGTATTTTCTAAGATCTCTGGGATCAAATAAATTTTTGCGTTCCTGTAGTGGCTTTGTTGGGGTAATGTTGAGGCTTTCTGGCAGTGGAGAAATTCCAAAAATGGAAAACTATACCCTTAAAGTATAAAGCTTGTGAACTTCATTACCCTATCCTAATTCGAAACAATGTGTGATTATTGATATTATGTTTTTGTTTAACTTACAAAATGAATGAAGGGGACTACGTTATGCATGGGTTAAATGGTTAAGCCATGGTAATATCAACAGTGAATTAATACTTCCTAAAGAACTAGAACTTGCATGAAACAATTAACAAAGGGAGAGAAGTTGGAGTTCTGCGAGTGTGTCGCCAATTTTGTTGTTGCGACAAACACAATCCAATTTTTTTCCAATACTCGAAATTTGGAGGCTAATGTTGATATCGGGATCAATTTTTCTGTAGTCAATTCTTGGTCATTCGATGCTTTTTCAGCTCTTTTCTTGGATTGAAAATTTCAAAGTAACTTTCTCACACATGCTCAGTTTGCAACGAGTTCATAAGAGCATTGTTTTACACATGTTGGAAAAGAAGGGAATGATACATCAATATTGTGCATGTGTGATGCCCAATCCATGTCGGTAGTCAGAGTGCACTCACAACGAAATTTTATCACGTTCTAGCTATGTTTGTATTTCCATTTTGGTGAGTTTTGAAGAAGAAAAAACTCCCACGAAATCTGAACAGTATCTTCACTGAGAATCTCACCATATAAAATGCTTTAGGCGTAATTATGGGGTTTTTTTAAATATTTTTTTTTATATAATTAATAAAATGATCATACATTGTAAATGAATATTGATGGAATGAAGCACAAGGGTTTACAATAAATAATCTGAATTACTAATTTCTTTGTTATTTTCAAGCTCTTTAATATCATTAGAAGCTCTATTGGATTTGTGAAAAAATTAGAGGGACATGAAAGGGATTTATTCAATCGCATATTTTTGTGGAATTATGTAGATTGGCGAAACTGTAGCTTTATTAATTTGATAATTCATAAACATGCATCAGTTTATTCCTAAGTATGCATCAGTTTGTTATTTTAAAACTTATTAATATTATTAGAAGCTCTATTGGATTTGTTAAGAATCTAGAGGGACATGAGATGGATTTATTTAATCTCATATTTTTTGGAATTTTATATATTGGTGAAATTTTAGCTTCATTAATTTGAAAATTCTTAAGCATGCATCAATTTATTGAGTCCCATTTTTTTGTGGAATTCTATATATAGCATGTTTCATACATTAAAGAATCGTTATTCAGCTTAAATAAAATTGGATTCTTATTTTATTATTATTATTATTATTATATATGTGGTAATATTCTTATTAAAATTTATTTTTAGTTTCTTATTTAATTTTTTTTTTCTTTAATTTTTTATAGTTCCAATATTTATTTATTTATTATTATTTATTTTCTTTTATTTTTTATGTTTCCAATATTTATTTATTTATTATTTATTTAATTTATCCAAATTATTTTTAATATTTGTTTTTTTGTCCTAGAATCATATTATTAATTTTTTCTTTAAAATTTACTAATTTATTCAAAAATTTTATTCTAATTTAACAATGGAAATATATTTTAGTATTTTTCTTTTCATTAATTTAATTATAATATAAAAATTTAATTTGATTAAAATTATTTATGTAGTTGACACCTAATCCTAAGGGATTGGGTGAAATTGTATAATAGTGTAAATTAGGAAGTCTAAGAGACATTGGGAAATGAATCCCAATGGTCTCACCTCCATGTATAAATTCATGTATATCCTCTATCAAATTCATATTCTATTTTGTGAAGTTACCTATTGGTCTAACATGGTATTAGAGTCGACCCCTTTTTGGCATTCTTGCCCTTTGTGTGACTCCCTCCCATCAATGTTATGCATTTCTTTAGACTGCCATATTCCTGATGTTTGAAAGTATGGGCATTCGATTTTTTTTTTCCCTGCTACATTTGAATTTTTTTTTGCTCCCTGCTGCATTCAAATTTTTTCGCTCCCTGCTGCATTCAAATTTTCGCTGCTCCCCACTACTTCTCTTGGCATCTGCAGCCACAGGCATAGTCGTTGCCATAGCCACAACCACAACTCTCTCCTGCTTCTCGCGACTCTTCGTTCCTCATCTCTCCTTCCTCCTCGTTCTCCTCTCCCCCTGCTCATCACTCCCCCCTCACCACTCCCGCACCACCCCCTCACCTCCTCTGCCCTCCCCGCGAACTCGCCTCCCCACAACTCTCCCCCTCCCTCATGTCCTCCTCTCGCTCCCCAACCCTCATGTCCCCACTGCCCCTACCCCTCATCACTCCCCCAACCCACTCCCCGCTCATCACTCTCGGCCCCCTCCCCCTCACCCCCTCTGCCCTCCCCCTCACCACTCCCACAACCCTTCACCACTCCCGTCCCCACAACTTCTTGTTCCCCTCCACCTCTGGTCTCCCCCTCACCACTCTCGTCCCCATTCCCTTTCCCCTCCCCTCCCTGCTTCTACCTCCCCCTAACCCACCTTCCCTAGATCGACCTCCCCAAGTCCGACCTTCCCTAGGTCTAACCTCTCGTGCACAATTTTTTTTTTCATTTTTTTACACAGAAAAAATAAAATAAAATTTAGAATTGGTTTTTTTACAGCAAAATATACATTTTTTCCATAATTTGATTTTACAACAGAGTGCATTTTCACTCCAGAATATATTTTTTTACAGCAACATACATTTTACACTAGAATTGAGTTTTTTTTTCAGCATATTTTTTTCAAAAGTCACAATGCATTCTCTCATATCTATTGTGGGATTTGTTCTCTTGAAAATGAGAACTATCTTGAATGGTATCAGAAAATCAATCACACTCAATTTTAATGAGTTGTTGCGAGGAATTTCTGAAGGAGTAGGAGACAATCCACCAATAAATCCCACCTCAGACAAGGAGATCGCCATTTGGAAAAACAAGATTTGCAAGGCCTATGCCTTGATTGTAGCTTCTGTAAATGAAGAGGTGAGTCGCCATATTACACCATTTTCAAATGCCTATGAATCCTTGATAAAATTAAAAGAACTGTATGACTCACATTCAAAAATTGAAATTGTTGAATTAATGATTAAGTTGTTCAGCCTTGAATTGAAAAATGATGACCCTCTTGCTTTAGCATTACAAGTAAAATCTATCATGCATGACATTAAGAATACTCATGTAGAAATTGACATACCTCTCATAGCTTATGTTAAGGAATTGTATCCCATTTACTCATATTACCTTGAATCACTGCAAGCAAGTGGAAACCTCATGAAGATCACCTTTGATTCCCTTGAGAAAAAGTTTGCATAAAGAGAGAAGGCTTTTGGAAAGAAGACAACCCCTCTGTCTTTTGAAGAAGTTGTATGTTTCACACATAGAGAGAATAATCATGCTCAATATTATTTCAGATGAAGAGGTGTCTGAAAAGGAAAAGGTATAAGAAATTTCGGAGGAAGGGGGGGCAGACAAACTTAAAGTGAAAAATTTCGATCTTCATTGCATAAACTACAATAAAGATTGGCATGATGCATCTATATGTAAGCTACCTTGGGACAAAATTGAGTAGCAAAGAAATCAAGAAAAAGGTAAAACTCACAACAGAGACAAAGTTAAAGAACTTGAATCCACTCATTATGTTGTAGCACATTGTAACATTAGCATAACAAAAGACTTGTTTGATGCTTTACTTACTTCTTGGAGAAATGATTGGTTGCTAGATTCAGGAGTAGCATGTTACATGAATTTTAGAAAATATTTTTTTGAAGAATTTACTGACAAGGTTGATGGAGAAGTATAATTCGTAGATAAAGCTAAACTCAATACATCAGGACTTCAAACAATAAGGCTTAAGATGCTTGGTCTTCCAGATAATCTTCAAGATGAGGTTCTATACCTCCCTGAGTTGAGGAGAGACTTTTTGTCCTTGGTCCACATCCGCTATAAAGGACACTCCATTCACATGTTTTATGGCAAGTTTGAGGTCATAAAAACGTCATATCGCTCACTTTTCACGAAGGGAATAGAATAAGGAAGAGTCATAATGCTACAAGGTTCCTCTGCTCATGCATAAAACTTTGCATTCAGTTCTCATCATGATGGAGGTACATTCCCTTCAAGTCTTTTATTGCATGTTATATTTGGACACTTGAAACTATGATAGCCTTCGCTTTTTGAAAAAGAATGGTGTTACTAGATTGCCTACAATTCCTAGGAAGCTTAATCAATGCAATGCTTGTATTCTAAGAAAGCATAGTTAACATTCCTTTCATGATTCACATTCCAGAGCACATAGAAAACTTGAGCTTATTCATTCAGATTTATGTGACCCCATGCATGTTTCTTCTGCAAATGGAAATAAATATATGATGAAATTTATTGATGATTACAGCATAATGTGTTGGGTTTAATTATTGAAGAACACATATGATACTTTTCAAATATTTAAAAAATTTCATGCATGGATTGAAAATGACGCACAAACTCATATTGTATCTTTGCACACTGATAATGGAAAAGAATACACTTCAAACATATTTGAAAACTATCTTCGCCAACATGGGATCAAATATCAAACAACTGTGCCCTATAATCCCCAGCAGAATGGTGTAGCTGAAAGAATGGTCATGAAAAGTGTAAATATGGCTTACTCCATGATGTTTTTTAAGAATGTAAAATTGATGTTTTGGGTTGATGCAGTCATATTTTTTTTGTACATAAAAAATAGGTCTCCTTATAATTCAATCATAAACAAAACTCCTTATGAAATGTGGGATTTCCACATTCCTTCGATAAAGCATTTCAGGGTCTTTGGTTCTACCTGTTATGCTTTGATACCTAAGGTACAAAGAAATAAAATTAATGCTAGAAGTCGAAAATGTATCTTCTTGTGGTATTCCAGTACCTCCAAAGGATATCGTCTCTATGATGAACTCAATAATATTATTGTACTATCTAGAGATTTCATATTCATTGAGTCTTCCAAGATGGACAATGTTCTTTAGCAGCAAGTTGATCGCTTGGATAGATTCACACATGCAAAGTATTTTCAAGAATTTGATAATGAGATTCAACATCTTCAAGGAGGGAATCCTATACTAAATCAATATGTGGAAACATCTTCCAAAGCACACTCTCCCCCACATGAAGAACCAACCACAGATGACACCTTGAATGATGTGATTGATAGAATTGGGAGATTGAATCTTGATTCAATTCCAAGTCAGTCAAATGAGAAGTCTGGGCCATCTCAGAAAGGTCCCCCAAAATGGATGACAAAGACACTAGAAATTGTTTGTGTCGATGAGGTTGGAAAGATAGGAACAAGAAGTACCACCAGGAAAAATGGAAGTGACATAGATAATTATGATTCAACTATTGATATGTATATTTCTTATAAATTTGAACTGGATTTGTCTACAGATCTTGAACCAACTTCCTTCAAATAAGCCACTTGTCATGATGAATGGAATGAAGCGATGCAAAAGGAGTATGATGCCTTGATAAAGAATCACACTTGAAATTTTTTTGATCCTCCATTGGGAACCAAACTAATTGGTTTCAAGTGGGTCTACAAGAACAAGTGCAAAGAATATGGCTCACTTGACAAGCACAAAGTTAGGCTTTGTTAGGATTTACTGCATAAAATAATAAAATATTTACCGAGAGAATAATACACATACAAAACCCAGCAACAAATCACATAAACATAAACACAATGTTTAACTGGGAAAACCCCAATTCCGGGGAAAAAATCAACCAATGAAATTTCATTAACCATTGGCCAAAACCCTAGCCAATCCAGCCAAGTGAGCCTTCACCACTCACCTCCAGGCCTTCATTACAATGAATTATTCCCAGCCTTTTATAGGCTCCATTACATGCAATACCATGGGCAGAAACCATGGGTGCACAAAACCATGTGCCCCAAAACCACTACTATTTACCCTAGTCAACATTGACTCTACCCCGAGTCATGTTTACCTAACAATTCCCCCCTTAAACTTGAATTGGGGATTATTGACTAAATCCAGCCAAACCTGCTAAATGAGACAACGCCGCTCACTCTAGCTCTTCCCCCCTCAAATTTTCACCCAAGGTAATTTTTAACTTGACATCCCCCCTATCACCTAGGTCTAACCCAGACTTTACCAGTGATTGCCCAAGGGTACACATGCCATACTAGGTCTTACAACAGTATGCCCATTTACATGTAATAAAATTAACTCCATTATACATATATTTTTGTTTCATTGTTGTTGTCTTTGTGTGACCATTCTCAATATTCATTCATGATGTCCTCTTCAAAGAGGACATCATAGTTTTACATCAATTTCCATATAAAAATAATCCATCTACCGGATTACATGGGTCACCAGCCTCTGTAACCGCCAGTCCTCCAGGAATTCTCTTCAGATACATGGTTCATCAATTTAATTAATTCACCTGCAAATATCGTCTCTCATTTTGACGTTCTTCAAAGCATTTTATTGACACATTATGTCAAACACTTTACTCTCCTAATGCAGCTAATGGCTTGCTATTCTAGAACATATTCTCTCATATCTCATGGATGCAGATAACATAATAATTGAGGGCGGTCCTATCCATTGTAGACATAGTTTTCGCCATATCCAATAAAGCTTCCACCAGGATGACCATCGAAACATCGATGGTTGCTTCATCCATGTCCTCCAGCGCACTGCTGCCATCCTGGGAGAAAGCATCTTTCCAATCAGCTACAAGAGATGCATCATAGACTGTGGATGCTAAATTCTTTGCATAAGATTTGAACTTGGACCTCAGTACCACTCTCACGCTTGTCGACAACATCTGATAAAGATCATCTCTGGCATCATGACTAATCAAATGGGGGGAGTGTACTAGCTTCTGAATAAGGATAATAACATTGGCATAATGAAAAGCAAGAGAAGAACCTCCAAGAGTAGATGGTGGTGCATGAATTAGCTTCTTACATTTAGAACCAAACTGTGCCCTTGTATTTGGAGATTTGTTATAGATAGGACCAGAGTGCATATACCTTATAGGTCCACTTGCAGGCAGGCCTTCAGAAATAGGCCCTCTGTGTCCTGATGTTGATGCCGGTTTCGTTGTTGTCTCACAATATCTCGATTCTATGTTACAAGGCTTCGAGGCTACAATGCCTTAAACATACAAACTCTGACGCTTCTGTGGATGATGGGTATTTAAATTCAAGCATTCATTGAACAACCTACCAGGACTCGAACCCCGGCTAGCAGACACAGTAATTTGAGCTTCCCGGCTGGCAGAAACACTAGCTTGAGCTTCCACGTTAGGTCCTGAACCGAGATATCTGTGCTTAAAATCTTTCCTAGAACCTGTTCTACTTGGGATCAGACTCGATCTACGTCCCCAATTCGCTTCCACCGGAGACCTCTCTAGAGGACCAGAGGCAAATCGAATTTCCCTAGTGGTACAATGACCCATTCCCTCTCTCAAAATCGTCATGGGACTCTGTCCATGGTGCTCGAGAGGGCCAGACATCACCGGATACTGATTCCGCACATCATCATCATCGCCGTCGTCTATCGTGTTAAAACAGCTTGAAACCTATCCCTTCTTCTTCAGAATGCTTTGCAGAATTCCTCCAATGGGTTATGTATCGTTCTCGTCCTTTGGTTTGAGATCCAGATCTGCATCAATACAACAGATCATATCTCTATTCACAAGCCAATAAAACCCTTGGCAAAAAAAAATGTCCATCTGAAGCCAAAACATGAACCATGGCTCTGATACCAGTTGTTAGGATTTAATGCATAAAATAATAAAATATTTACTGAGAGAATAATACACATACATAAACTAGCAAAAAATCACATAAACATAAACACAATGTTTAACCGGGAAAACCCCAAATCCGGGGAAAAACCCAAACAATTAAATTTCATTAACCATTGGCCAAAACCTTGGCCAATCTGGACAAGTGATCCTTCACCGCTCACCTCCAGGCCTTCATTACAATGAAGTATTCCCAACCTTTTATAGGCTCCATTACATGCAATACCATGGGCCAAAACCATGGGTGCACAAAACCATGTGCCTTAAAACCACTACTGTTTACCCTAGTAAACATTGACTCTACCCCTAGTCATGTTTAGCTAACAGGCTTATGGAAAAAGTTTTTGCACAGAAAGAAGTGGTCGATTATGAGGAAATTTTTTCCCCCACAACAAAATGTGCCACCATCCGGACACTCTTTGTCTTGGCATCTCAGAAGGGTTGGAAAGTCCATCAAATGGATGTAAAACCTTCCTTTTTGAATGGAGATCTAAAGGAGAAGGTTTTTATGTCCCATCAAGAAGCATTTGTTGTGAAGGGCCACTAACACTAAGTATGCAAGCTTATAAAATCCTTGTATGGCCTCAAGCAAGCACCGTGAGCCTCGTATGAGAAATTAATTGAGCATCTTTTGAAACATAACTTCAAAAATTTTGATCTTAATGATGTAACTTTGTTTGTTAAGAAAGTTGGGAAAAAAATTGTATATCTTATGGTGTACGTAGATGATCTTTTGATGACAGGAACAATGAGAATTATATTGCATCCATAATGAATGAATTGAAGAAAGGATTTGAAATGACTGATTTAGGGTATGTTCACTACTATCTTGGTATTGAAGTAACTCAACATCCTAAATTTATATTCCTTTCTCAAAAGAATTACATTGGAGATATTTTGAACAAGTTTGGCCTGGATGAATGCAATCCTTTAACCACTCCAATGAAACAGAAATTGAATCTCACATCCACTGAAGGGAAGGAAGTCGAGGATGTAACAAAGTATATACAACTTATAGGAAGTCTCATCTACCTCACTACTACCAGACAAAACATGTCATTTTTTGTTGGAATCCTCTCCAGGTTTATGCAAAAACCTTGTGAAGGACATTGGTCTGCTGCAAAAATAGTTCTAAAGTACTTGAACGGGACTTAAGACTTTGGACTCAAATGTACACATGTGGGAGACATCATCTTGATCGGATGCTCTGATTCGGGCTTTGATGGGGACAAATAAACTGGGGTATCTACTTCGGGTTATACTCTGAGTCTTGGATCAGGAGTTGTCTCTTGGAGTTCACACAAACAATTAGTTTCAGCAGATTCCATGACTGAGGCAGAATATGTGGTAGCAGCTAAAGAAAAAAGGGAAATTGTGTGGCTCATGAATATCCTAGAAGATTTGTAGATGAAACAAATGCATTCAACTCCACTCATGATCGACAACACTTCTGCAATAAATTTGGCCAAGAACCCAAATTTCCATGATCAAATGAAGCACATCAATAAAAAATACTATTTGATTTGACATCATGTTGAGGGAAAAACTATCCATCTACATCGTTGTTCCACAAATGAGCAGACTGCAGACATCTTCAGTAAAGCGATTAGAAGAGAAAAGTTTGAATAATTCAGAACGATGCTTAGACTCACCAACATCCCTTTAGATTAAGGGGGGAAATGTTGACACCTAATCCTAAAGGATTGGGTGAAATTGTATAATAGTGTAAATTAGGAAATAAGGAAGTCTAAGAGACATTGGGAAATGAATCCCAACGGTCTCACCTCCATGTATAAATTCATGTACACCCTCTATCAAATTCATATTCTATTTCATGGAGTTACCTCCTGGTCTAACAATTTATTTATTTATTTTTTTACCAATGTTTTTTTATATTTTATTAAATTTTGTCCTAAATTCTCCCATTTTATTTTTATTTTGATTTAAATAATTTACATTATTGTAATATTTTTAAATGTTGATTAAAATATGTTATATTTTTAACTCCTAGTTCTAGAACATGATGCATCTCTGTTATTTATTCTTCAAAATAAATTGATTTTTTCATTTTAGTAATGAGGATAAACCACATTAGCAAAAATTGATAATGTGATTAATCTGAAAGTTAGTTTCAAAGAAAAATAATTTATTAACATCGTCATTATTTTAAAAAAATTCTATATAGATACAATGTAAAAAAAACTAAATCTAAATGAAAAATAAGTCCAAAAACAATTAATTTAAAACATTCTCAGTCAATAAAAAAAAATTAAAAGACTAAAAAAAATCTAAAAAATGTTACACATTATAACTAGCAAATATTGCACAACATTTATGCATTTTTGACAAAGTTTTCGCACTCGGAAAGAAAGATGGAATATTGAATACGTACATGTGCTATGACATCGACCTTTTAATCCAAAATATTAGATCTACTACTCTTTGGATTCTGGAAAAGAAGATCAATTTTTTAAAATTTATTTTTATTATATATAAGATATATAAAATTAATTTAAAATAATTATAGTTATTAAAATATAAATTTTAATTATATAGAAAACTCAAAATTGATTGCAAATTTAATATTGGTTATATAATGTTAATAAAATTGATTTAAAGGTATGTTTTTAAAAATATATAAATATATAAATGCGATAAGTTCCATGTCCTATTTAATCAACAATGTTCCATATAAATATTTTAAATTTCGGTGCCAACTTTCAGTTTTACTTTAAGATTGATGAGCTATTTAAATTGCAGTCACAACACTATATGTTAAACACACATCAAAATTGGAGTTTATTACTTAGAGTGAATTTCTCAGGTTGAACTAGATTTAATAATTTGAAGCAAAAGTTCCACCTAAAAATATAATAACAAATGAATCATAAATTTATGATAAGAAATCATTTATTAGTGTATAAGACAAATATGGGTAAGTTATTTTAATATCACTTTTTAATGAGTATTTGTTTCAATTTCGACCAAAACTTTAAGGGCTAATATTCACAAGTGAGCTAATTTTCCATTGTTTTTTAGGAAAAAAACCACTAATTTTCATTTTTCTAAAAATGATTCATAATATTATAATGAGAAATAACTTATTAATGTATGAGACAAATATGAGTAGGTTACTTTAACACCTCCTCCTAATGAGTATTTGTTTCAATCTATTGACGATGTTGGAAATCCATCAATCAATGGGTCTCCTCGATGTGAAGTCCCAATTAGACCTCACACCATTTGGAGTAGGAGCCCCATTCGGAATATTGACCTGGTTGCCATGTATTCTTAAATATATGCCTACGCCTACAAAAATCAAGGGGTTTGTGCCTGGTGAATGTTCGATCATATGTGTGTCAATTTTTTTCACTACGTAAGGGAGGAAAAGTGACCCTGTAAGAGAGAGGTAGTAATACCATCCTAGTAGAGACACACATGAACAAGAAGGGTCTATATAACATCAAGCGGAATATTCCACATAGATTCGACAGTCATTGAAACCAATATGACAATAAATATATGTCTAATATCCAACGGAATAGTCCATAAGGGTGCGATAACGATAATAGAAATTACAACACATTCTCAATACGATACTCAAGTACCAAAATAACCGAAATAGTTCAACTACTCTAGCACAGATGAAAGAAAACATGAATTACAAACATTCACACAATAGTCTTGCAAATATCCATAATCCATGCATGAAGAATGTGTTGGCCCATAGGGATTTTGATATTAAGTAAAAGTTCCAACAAACATGTATACACTGAGCACCACTAGCTCTAGTAGTGGAGCGTTGGAGTCACTCCTTAATTCTTAAAAGAACTAGCTTATTTCTCTAATTCCTTGCGGGAGGAGCCAAGGTGAAAATTCCTTGCTCATACAATGAGGGTGTATATATAACCAAGGGGTGATGCTTTACCCTCCTTGTGACTATTTGACTACCCTCATGACTTCTTGACTCCAGATCACTTTTCGACTTACATGAATCTTCATATTCCATGTTTCTCCCTAAGAATTCCTCTTTACAATACATTTTGAATATAATTTACATGATCCACAATAATGATGTGGCATATGATGACTTGTGACACAACATGACATGACACTGATGACTTGGACTACATGATGATGTGACAGTTCCAAGATTTCCTTCTTTCTACTTCTTTGTTTGTGTCTCCTTCAATAAATGGTACATGTTCTTATTCTTCCTTCTCCTTATGAATTGAAAGCGACGAGTCTTTCATGCGATATTGATCTTCATCTTCCATGAGAGCTCCATGTTCCTTCGTCTTCTTTCCTAATGATCATCTTATCTCTTCAGCTCCATATGTGTTTCCTAGCATGTCATCCTTCTCCATCTCCTTATTCATCATATTGTCATAGCATGATAGGGTACCCGCATCTTCAATCCACTCATGAAAAGATGACATAAATATGATAAACCCCTAGTCTAAGGTGTCACATATTGATGCACTAACTAATTCAGAATCGGGGGATAGGATGGGGAAGAGGCTTCGCAATTTTGAAATTATGCAGTTGAGGCAATCAGGATGAATAAGAGCCTTGATACTATGCAATTTGCAGTTCTGGATGGGATGAGGAAGAAAACTCTGCACTGTATGAGCACAGTGTGACAAGCTAAGGGATTTTTTACTAATTCAGCCAATTGCAGAGGTTTGGAGGGAAGATGAGTCTAGGTGGTTACAAAATTGCATATTTCAATAAATCAGGGCTGAGGCTTGAGCCTTGCAACTGTGTAGTACATAGTTTCGACTGGACTGGGGAGACAAATTGCACAGTTTTTGAAGTCAAGAAGCTTAGTTGTGGGGTTTTACACTTCTTTGGAAAACAGTATACTTCTGGGAGGCAAAGGAAGTTGGTCCATTATGCAATTTTGAAGCTCAAGAGCTCAAGGAATGATATTGAGGCTAGGTTGGGAAGATGAATTTTTCAATTCTAGGAGGCAAGGTCGGGCTTGAGAACTGAATTTGTAAAGTGTGTAGTACTGGAATGGAGGAACTACGCATTGTGCAGTGTCAAGGGATAAGGATGTAGCTTGAGGGTTGGAAATGCACAATGTGTAGTTGAGGAAGGCTTGATGAGGCTAGGTTGCTGGGAAATTTCAGAAAATTGGGTAAGTGTGGGACCGAAGATAATGATGTGAATAGTGATCACACACTTGAAACACAATGACAAAACAAAAACGTATATCATCTGAACATGTTTAAAATATATTTCCCTTAATGCAACAACCTTTGACTTTATGACAAGTGTGGTAATAAAGGTACACGTTGTGACGACCATGATGACACCTATGCGATGGTGTTTAAGAATTTGGGAATTAGTGCGACTGATATTTACATGGTAATACCATCTCATTCACAAAAATATAACCCCTTGAAACCACCAGGATAAGCGTGCATACATTATGCGAAAACTAACTTGTGAGAAGATGCCAATTGCTAAAGTGTGCACTGTTATAGCATCATTCAACACTCCTATAGATCTGATGCTCTCGTCTATGGCTTTGGGACACCCTTTCCCTTCCGACTTGATCACCTTATTAAATAAATATATTTTTAATTCCATATGTGACTATGCCCTTCAAGTAACATGTGCACACGCAGATACATACATATACAAACACACACACACACACACACACACACACACACACACATAACCTGCGTATATAATTTAAAATATGAAAAAATATAAAAAACATATTTTTTGGGCGGGGTTTACGGGTTTCACCAAAATCCCACCTATCGGAGCTCACGGCCTAACTATATCCCAACTGAATCAACTAATTTTGGGTGATATAAATACATCTCATGGGAAGGCCTAAGAAGAAAAAGATATAGGAGATTCATATTATAGTCGATTGGTCCTTGATAAAGTTTGAGTTTCCCTAGGCATCCTACACTTCGAATCATAGGAAACCATTTTTTCTTCATTTATATGTTCATTTTCCATTATATGACATCCATGTGTATATTCTTGAGAGACTATTATTGAGGCGTGGATTCGACATATTTGAAAGAAGTTTCCAGTTGGAGCCATGGTCGAATCATGTTGTATTCTTCCATATTCTTTTGTTGATATCAATAAAGAAGCTCTATCTTATTCATGAATGTTATGGTATTATGTTATAATTAATGTTATGATCTTATTATTTATGATTCATTACTTATATCATTATGTTTATATGATCTAACATTCATATCATTCGAATGATTTGAACTACTTGTTTTATCCATGCTTCTTTGAACTTTATTGTAGGTCTCAAAGCCTTGGAGGAAGTAGAGGCCTTGGACCCTGTTGGAATGACACAAAACATAGGAACTATGGGTACTCTCTCCTAATATTAATTTAGTATTCTATGAATTAGGATTGTGTGAATTCTTTCTTCTTGTTGATTGATGCCATTCGATCTGTTGGGGTTCTCAACCATGACCCTAGGGAGTTCTCTCCTGAAAAATGAACGAATTTTGTGATATGCGAACGAAATTGAAAGTAACACATGCTAGAGAAAAGATAACATGAAAAATACACTAATTAAAGTGAAATAAAGTAAAATAAACATCTAAAAACATGAAAGTGACACTTACAAAAAGAAAGGTTCGCGGGAATATTTTTTTTTTCCAAAACTCACCAAAATGGAAATACAAACACAACTATAAAATGATAAATTTTCGTTGTGAGTGCACTCTAACTATAGAAATGGATTGGGCATCACACATGCACAATATTGATGTATCATTCCCTTATTTTCCAGCTTTTTTAAAACAATGTGCTCATGAACTCGTTGCAAACTGAGCATGTTTGAGAAAGTTACTTTGAAACTTTCAATCCAAGAAGAGAGCTGAAAAAGCATCGAATGACCAAGAATTGACTACAGAACGATTAATCCCAATATCTACATTAGCCTCCAAATTTCGAGTATTGGAAAAAAATTGGATTGTGTTTGTCGCAACAACAAAATTAGCGACACACTGGTAGAACTCCAACTTCTCTCCCTTGGTCAATTGTTTCGTGCAAGTTCTAGTTCTTTAGGAAGTATTAGTTCATTGTTGAGATTACTATGGCTTCACCATTTAACCTGTGCATAACGTAGTCCCCTTCATTTGTTTACTAATTTAAACAAAAACATAATATTAATAATCACACATTGTTTCAAATTAGGATAGGGTAATGAAGTTCATGAGCTTTATATTTTAAGGGTATAGATTTTAATTTTTGGAATTTCTCCACTCCCGGAAAGCCTGAACATTACGCCAACAGAGTCACTACAAGAATGCAAAAATTTATCTGATCCCAGAGATCTTAGACAATACCCTGGCAGAGTTTCTTGTTTCACCTCTATGTGCATGAAGCATTTTTCTCCTTTCACCTTTATTTATTTATTTAAAGAGGGTTGTGCATCGACACCTATTTTTTTATGGGAAAATGAGCGATCCCAAATTATTCAGAGCAGGAGAGGTTTTCCCTTTAGAGAAGCATATATAAGACCTCTAATATTGGTTTTATCATTTATATTTTCCCCTTTTTCTTCTCCACTTGATTGGATGAGCTTGAAAACACTAAAACATAAAACCTGAGTGTAGGAATAAGGTTTCCAGAGTATACATGTAGGTCATGGTTTGACACAAGGATTTCTTAACACAAAGATCATATTTTCCATTGGAACATCATCGACCAAATTTTGTAACCAAGCCAAGGAAGAAGGAGAGAGAGTTGTCCAAATATTGTAGTGTTACAAATTCCTTTTCTATTTTTCCACATTCCCTTATCAGCCAATAGAGAATATTCATACAAGGTCTTATTAATGGAACAAAATGAAAATAAACAACATAATAAGAAAAATAATCCAGAACACATGAAAAAATATGGCTAAAGAAAAACATGGTGTGAAACCAAAACTAGAAAGCACAAGACAAACTATAAGAAACTAATGCAGGATGGATGTGAAGGTGAACTACAATGCAACTAGACCTACTCCTAACCTAACCAAAAATAGGGCCAGGGTAATGTATAATGGAGTTTGCAATATATCCACCATAATCATTCCCAACCTCCAATCACAAAGATACGATCGATTAACGTAGATATAAAGTAATGTGAAAGAGAAAATATGAGAGCTTGAATAATTTTCACAAAAAAATGAAGGTATTGCATGTGGGAAGAAAGTTGTGTCACAACCACTACTTTCATCTAATTGAAATTCTTACCTTTTTTTATGAATACCATCTTTCAACAAACCTCGAAAGCTTCTCATGAATCTATCTCCATCTACACATAACTCCTTATTAAGTGTGAGGGAAGATCAAAACTTGTTATTTGTGACAGAGCTTTCCATGTAATATTTTTCCAACCATTCAATGATTAGATCATAAAATTCATGATGATCCACTTGAATGACCTGAAATATTTGAAAAGATGAATTTTCAATTAGAAGCATGGGATTACGATGGGAATCGTGTGAGGGAAAATATATCTAATCATATTCAGTAGTCATGTCGAGAAAAAGACGACCTCAAATAACCATCAGCGAAGGCTAGAGTGCCTCAATTGCTCAACAAAAATCTGAATAGTGAGATATTGAACGATGAAGATCGAACGATGTAAAACAAGTTTCATTGGATGTATTGGTGAGAAAATGATAAAAAAATGACAATAATCAAAGACATAATAATTATTAGATGATATTATTAAAGAATCAGATTCCCAGTTTGTAATAAATTGATATAAATAAATTTGAACAGCTATGTGAATGCTCTCAACAATCAAACCAACTTCCTCACTAGCTAAATGTGACAAAACATTTTCGTATAACTGGTGATATACTGTACAAGCATCATAATCATCAAAATAATTTAAAATGGATGTCATCATAACAAAAACATGAGACCAATCTGGACATGATGAATGGAGAAAAAAATTATTCATGTGATAACTCGTGCATTCATTATCAGTCAAGAGGATTTAAGGTGAGATGGTGGGAAATATTTGCAATATAACATTCACAAGAAGAACCAAGATTTGACTATTAAGGAATGAATTCGATAATAATAACAACTTCAACCAAAGATAGTCCTCGAAATGATAAACATCAAAATAACATGACCCTATGAGAGATACACATTCCAAAGTCGAGTTTGATACGAAATATTCGAATGGAGATAAATGAACTAAAACAGATTCTTGAATCTCGTCACAAGTAAAATCTTGAAAATTTGAAAGTTCATACTCGAAATACCAAAAATTTTCAAAAATAAATTTACATCAAGTGAAACCATGCAGAGAGAAATATTCTGTGAGAGAAACCAAATATGGCTTAGTTCAGGGGGCTTACTATAGTCGTGAGATCTTGACATAACCATCAATGGAAGTTGAAGTGCCTCGACTCCCTGGTAGGTCCTCGAAATTTCTAGGATTGTAAAATCACATGTGGATATTGAACCATATCGTGCATGGTGTGAAGATAACTTCTACCACTAGTGTTAGTAAGCCCACGGCTCACCAGATGGAAACCATATCTATAATTTAGTTGGGAGTGAATCACCTTCACATGGAGGATTTTGGAAAATAAAAAAAATATTGAAGGCACCTTCTCCTTCCTGCTCCCCTACTTGTGTAATGTGTCTACCTTGTATTTGATCGCAATTTGAACCCACAATGCGAAAATCAAGAGTGTGCGTAAAAATAGCTGCTGGAACATATTTCTCACGTGGATAAGCCATCATAGAAAGCCAAATCAGATTTGAGAATCAATTTATGAACAGTAACGTCATCTTGCAGAATAGAGGAGTTAATATTCATTGTAGGCTTCATGAGCCATTTTGGAATTTTCTCCATTGAATCTGAATCGTGAAAGGTGTAAGAAGAATGAGAAGATGGATTAGGAATTTGATTTTCAGATTTCCCAAATTTACAATCACCACAAGGAGGAACCCACATCGGGACTAGGAAATGAGGAGGACAAGGAACAAAATGAATAATAGGTTCCTCCTTTGAAATTAAAGGTGTCTCACGATTCACAAGAGTTGAGGAAGTGAAAACATAAAGAGGATTATATTCACATTGATTCAACGTTCAAAATTTTTCTCACATAAATCTTGATCCACATATTATTTAGGAAACTCATAAAATAAATGAAGGAATATATCATAAAAATCCTCAATTAATTCATTAGGCTCCATTGCAAGTTGATTGATTCTTTTGTGTACATCTTGGTTATCATAACAATCAAAATATTTATCAATATCCCTAGTAAAATGGTGAAGAGAATGAATGGAACTAGATTGTAATATATGACTCAAATGCTTAACACGAACTTCGAGAGTGAGGGTGAATGGAAAACATAAAACATACTCATCATTTTTTTGGAGAGTTTTACAAAACACATGAAAATCATTTATGTGTCTGGATAAAAATATACCACCCTCGAAATTAAACTTGAACTAAGACAAGGCATGAACAAGTCCCATGGGGATTAAAATTTTTCTAGGAGAAAGGTTAGGAAAACACTTTGGTATTATGATTTGGGAAAAATCCATTTATTACAGAAGATTCATAATAGACTCAAGGGGATTATTTAGTCAGCTAGACCTCCTTTTAGCACCATTGTTGATGGTGCTAGAAATATGTAAACCAAGGGGTCTCCCAATGTGAAGTACCAATTACACCTCACACTGGTTGCAGTAGGAACCCCATCTGGAATATCATCCCAGTTGCCATGTATTCCTAAGGATATGCATTGGCTTCAACTGTCAACAATATATAGAAGTGAAAATGCACCTTCAAAAAGCAAGAGGGGTGTTCTTGTTGAGTGTTTGATCGCATGTGTGTCAAAGTTATCTCACCCGAAGGGGAGGAAAAGTAAACCTCTAAGAGAGATGTAGCAGTACCACAATAGTAGAGACAAACATGAACAAGAAGTGTATGTTCAAAATCAAGAGGAATAGTCCAATAGATGTGACTTTCATTGAAACCAATATGAAAAGGAAGATTTTTCTAATATCCAGTGCAATATTCCACAAGGATGTGGCAACAATAATATAAATTGCAAAAAAAATTCAATATCATAAGTACCAAAATAACTGAAATAGTTCAACTACTTTAGCACAAATGAAAGAAAATATGAATTACAAAAATTCACATAATAGTATTACAAATATCATTAATCCATGCATGAACAACATGTTTTCCATAAGGTTTTTGATATTAAGTAATTTTTCCAAGACACATGTATACAATGAACACCACTAGATCCAGTAGTGGATAGTTGGATCCACTCCTTGCTCCCCAAAATAATTATCTTATATCTCTAATGCATTGCGGGAGGAGCCAAGGTGAAATTTATTTGCTCATACAATGAGGGTGTATATATAACGAAGGGGTGATGCTTCACCCTTCTTGTGACTCTTTGACTACCCTCATGATTGTTTGACTTCCTATGACTTTTTGACTTACATGAATCTTCATAGTCAATGTTTTTCCTCCCAGATTTCCACTTTAAATTAAATTTTGAATAAAATTTACATGATCCACAATAATGATGTGGCATATGATGACTTCAGACAAGACATCACATGACACTGATGACACAGATCGCATGATGATGTGACAGTGCCAAGTTGGTGTTCTTGTTACTTCTTTCTTTGTGTCTTCTTTAAAAAATGGTACATGTTATTATTCTTTGCACTCTTGATGACTTGGAGGTGATGAGTATTCCATGTGATCTTGATCTTCACCTTGTGTTAGAGTTCCATGTTCCTTCGTCTTCTAATCTTTGAAGGAAGATGGCTCAAGATCTATAGACAAATCCAGTTCAAATTTATAAGAAATATCCATATCAATAGGTGAGTCAGGATTATCTATGTCACTTCCATTTTTCCTGATGTAACTTTTTGTTCCTATCTTTCCAACCTCATCGACACAGACATTTTCTAGTGTATTTGTCATCCATTTTGGGGGACCTTTCTAAGATGACCTAGGCTACTCATTTGACTGAGTTGGAATTGAATCAAGATTGAATCTCCCAATTCTATCAATCACATCATTCAAGGTGTCATCTGTGGTTGGTTCTTCATGTGGGGGGGAGTGTGCTTTGGAAGATGATTCCACGTATTGATTCAGTATAGGAATCCCTCCTTGAAGATGTTGAATCTCATTATCAAATTCTTGAAAATATTTTTCATGTGTGAATCTATCCAAGTGATCACGTTTCCTCTAAAGAACATTGTCCGTCTTGGAAGACTCAATGAATATAACATCTCTGGATACTACAAAAATCTTAGTAACTTCGCCATAGAGATGATATCCTTTGGAGGTACTGGAATACCCGAAGAAGATACATTTTCAACTTCTAGCACCAATTTTATTTCTTTTTACCTTAGGTATCAAAGAATAACAGGCAAAACCAAGGACCCCGAAATGCTTTATCGAAGGAATGTGGCAATGCCACATTTCATAAGGATTTTTGTTTCTGATCGAATTAGAAGGACAACTATTTTTTATGTACACAACAAATATAACTGCATCAGCCCAAAAAATCAATTTTACATTCTTAAAAACATCATGGAACGAGCCATATTTAAATTTTTCCTGATCATTCTTTCAGCTATACCATTCTATTGGGGATTATAGGGCAGAGTTGTTTTATGTTTGATACCATGTTGGCGAATATAGTTTTCAAATATGTTTGAAGTGTATTCTTTTCCATTATCAGTGAGCAAAGAGCCAATATGATTTTGTGCATCATTTTCAATCCATGCATGAATTTTTTTGAATATTTTAAAAGCATCATATTTGTTCTTCAATAAGTAAACCCAACACATTCTGCTGTAATAATCAATAAATTTCATCATATATTTTTTTCCATTTGCAAAAGTAACATGCATGGGGCCACACAAATCTGAATGAATAAGCTCAAGTTTTCTATGTGCTCTGGAATGTGCATCATGAAAGGACTGTTAGCTATGATTTCCTAATATACAAGCATCACATTGCTTAAGTTTCCCAGGAATTTTAGGCAATCTCGTAACACCATTTTTCTTCAAAAATCGAAGGCTGTCATAGTTTTAAGTGTCCAAATATAACATGCCATAAAAGACTTGATGGGAATGTACCTTCATCATGATGAAAACTGAATGCACAGTTTTGTGCATGAGAAGAGGTACCTTGCAGAGTTAGGACTCTTCCTTAATCTATTCCCTTCATGACAAGTGAGCGATATGATGCTTTTTTGACATCAACCTTGCCATGAAACATGTGAATGGAGTGTCCTTTCTAGTGGATGTGGACCAAGGACAACAAGTTTCTCCTCAACTCAGGGAGGTATAGTACCTCTTCTAGAAGATGATCTGGAATACCAGGCATCTTAAGACTAATTGATCCAAGCCCTGATGTCTTGAGTTTATATTTATCTGTGAAATATACTTCTCCATTAACCTTGTCAGTAAATTGTTCAAAAAAATCTTTTCTAAAATTCATGTGACATGTTGTTCCTAACATATCTGGACACTACAATCATCTTATTGACTTCATCATAGAGACGGTATCCTTTGGAGGTATTGGAATACCCCAAGAAGATACAGTCTCGACTTCTAGCACCAGTTTTACTTCTTTGTACCTTAGTTATCAAAGCATAATACGCGGAACCAAAGACCCTGAAATGCTTTACCGAAGGAATGTGGCCATGCCACATTTCATAAGGAGTTTTGTTTCTGATTGAATTAGAAGGAGACCTATTTTTTATGTACACAAAAATATAATTGCATTAGCCCAAAACATCAATTTTACATTCTTAAAAAACATCATGGAGTGTTACACCATTTTTTGGTCATCTAACCTATTATCATTAGATGGACCCAAGTACACCATGTAAGACCAATTTTACCCTAAGTAAAATTGCTTTCACTATGTAAAATAACTTGATAAACCACATTTATTAGGTTGTTTATGGTCAAAACAGGAAAACCCAAAAGGAAATATTAAACAAACCCATTTTGTTTAATTTTCCTCATGGAATAATTAATTAAACCATAATTTAATTATTATTCCCAGTCATGTTTAACCCAAAAACAAAGAAATTAATTAGATAAACCCTTATTTATCTTATTATTTCTAGGAATAATTATTTAAATCTTATTTAGATAATATTCCTTGTTAAATATGACCAAATCACCCACAAATAATTAAATAAATCATTATTTATTTAATTATCTTTCAACCACTTCCTTAAATAATTAAATAAATCATTATTTATTTGATTATCTTCTAACCGCTTCCTTAAAAAGATAAATAAGTCATTTATTTATTTATTTTTGACAAATTAAGGGATTTGACCCAAGTCAAATACCTTTTCCCTCCAACAAATATAATAAAATATTCCATAAAAAGTGGATCTAGATCTGGCTAACCCATGCACCAAGATCTAGAATGACCCAATATTTTGTTATAAATAGGAGGGTTTTTCCTATCATTCTTCACCTTTTGTTGCCTATTAGATCACTCTGGATCTATACACTTGGTCCCATTTTTCTACCATTTGCTGTGTGAGCTCCCTTTGAGTTCCATTCTTTTTGTGGGTTTTCTACACCAACAAGAGAGAGAAATCTTAGATCTGAAGTGCTGAGGACTTCCAAGAACACATCCCACTGAGGAGAATTGGATACGCCTTCTTGTTTTCCTCCCAGGTGCCCAATTAATATAAAAATTCTTTCAAAAATTGTTCTTGTCTTGTCTATTGGTATATGGAGCAAACCCTTGTTTTTTCTGCTTAATGTCTTTCCATGTATAGATCTGGTTTTTGCAGCTCTTTTATGTTCAACTAACCACAGATCTGAAGATATTGGCAGCCACTTTTGTTGTTAGGGCTATTAGTTATGCGTAGCTAAAGTGGTCCTTTTTCGTACACTTCGACAAAGGATTCATACTAACAAATGGCGACTCCACACGGGTTTTAAATTACGACTGCTGTTGTTTTTCATATTCCTGCATATCCAGCTACTTCAGACCCTAGGGTTTCTTTTCAGCTGTTTATTTTTCCTATTTTTATGTTGTTTTTCTCACATAAAACCCTAAAACATTAAAATTTCTAACTTCCGTGTGTTTCTGGCCCTGTTGCGCAGGTAAGCGACACCAGCCGCAACTGAGACGACAACTTTTCTGAAAATCTGCCACCGAGACAACCGGAATGGGGGGTCACACTTTTTGGCCCATAACCTATGACCTGGACCTCCATGTCGCACTTTTCTACCCCTTTTCTGCGACCTGCACTGAAAACAGGTCAGAACCTGCGACCTGCCATTTTTTCAGTGATTTTTCTGCATTTTTTCTGGGTTTTGCTGAAGCTTCTGTTAGGGTTTTCCAGCCTTTGTCTCAGCCCGCTTTGACCTAGTTCTGAACCGTTTTTACTCATCTAAGTGGGAACCTAGCCCCCCAGGGCTTTAGTACCCTCCACTTTTTGTGGAAGAGTTTTAGTTGTTTCAGCCGTCTGTTTTTCAGAGTTTCAGCCTTCCTTTTTTTAGATCTGTTACCTCCTTTTTAGATCCCTTGTAATCAACTCTTTTACCTCTCAAATCACCTCCTGAAGATTTGTTTGGATCTAATTTTAGGACCTCCTCCCAGTCCTTGCCGTTTTTTTCTGATTTCCTCCCTTTTTCCAGCCATCTTGCCTCTGTCTCTTGGCTGTGATCTACACCTCTTTTCAGCAGCTTTATCCTTTAGATCCCTGTCCCTTTTGACCTTAGATCTATTGGCCTCTTTTCCGTGTGTTTTGCCTAGATTTTTCCCCTTTTTTAGATTAGTTTTGAGAGACTCGCCTTCTTGGCTTAGATAGATGCACAAGTAGCTGTTATTTTTCTGTTATTTCAGCATTATATACTGTTCTCTGCAGATTTATTTTCAGTTACGCAGCACACTTTTTTCTTGCTCTCAAAACGGAAAGGGTTTAAAAATTAAAATTAACGCACGCCACACACTAACCCTAAGTGAAGAAGCGCCTGGTTAACACCGCCTAGCAAAGACTCTAAAATCAATTGTCACTGCACCTTTTCTGCCCTTGACCTCACTTGATTCTGTCCCTTTCTGCCCTTGTCAGTTTCCTCCTTCCTGTCATCATTGCGCCCCCAAGGCACCTTTCCCGGAGACTTCTTGGCCTTCACCCTCAGTTTCCAGTCGATCGACCTGCTCCGCCCCGCCGTCGTAGAGCCAGTCCCCCTCCGAGTCCGCACTCCGACTCCTCTCCTGATTCATCGAGTTCTCCTTCTCCTCCTGGTTCTCCCCGTGTCACCTTCACCATGTCTGGTCCAGGGCCTAACGCTGGTGGTGCTCCAGGCCCTAATGTCGGACCTACTACTAGCGGAACCACCACAGGAACTACCTCAGCCATACCCTTGCTGCCGTACATTGCAGGCCTCAGCCTCCCTGATTTCAATCAGTTGATCAACGACCCTATCCGCCACGAAGTTGGTTGGCCTGCTATGCCAACCAAGCTCCCCTCCGACATCCCTAAGTTTGAAGGCCTTGCTGGAGAAGATCCAACCAATCATGTCCGATCTTTCCACATGTGGTGTTCCTCCAATTCCATTACCGATGACTCCATCCGTCTTCGTTTGTTCCAAAGCACGCTTACTGGCGAAGCTTCTAAATGGTATGTTGACCAAGCCACTTCTTCCCATACCACCTTTGCGACCCTTGCCCAAGCCTTTTTATCTTATTTCCAGCTCCCTCTCCGATACGACACTGGCACAGAGCTCTTGACTTCATTCAAGCAAACCTCTTCAACCCGCCTTTCCGCCCATGTTCAGGAATGGTGACGAAGACAGAGCTTATGTCGAGCCCCCCCCTTCGAAGATCGGGTTTACATGGACTGGTTCCTTCGCACCCTCTTAGCTCCTATCGGCAAAGATGTCACCTCTCACTTTCCTCAAACTGAAGAAGCCGCCCTCCAAATAGCCTTGAAATATGACCTGATCTACACTCAATTTGGTTATGTTTATACCGTTCTTCTTGACCTCCCCAGGCCCGGCGGCGCTAACGCCCGGGGGGCATCTCATTCCACCGACGGTATCATTGGAGGCCTTTCCCATCCATACGCTCAACCTCCTATGGGCTATGGTCTCCCTCAGGGAGGGGCCAGCACCTCTAGCACTCTTCCCCCTCCCGGTAGCATGTATCCAGGATACGGCATGCCTCCTCCTTTTGCCCAACCTCCTGCTTACCTCAATTTTTCCCAACCTAACCATTACCTTTATCCGCAGCCTGGTGCGCCAGCTCCTCCAGCATATGCGCTTCCATCTCCCTTGCCTCCTCCAAACCCGCAACAACACTTACAGCCCCCTTCAAGGCAAGTATTTGCACAGCAGGGCGCGACTAATCCCCCTTCTTCTCAACGAAGGCGGAGAGGCAACCCAAACCAATCTGCCCCTGGTACCCGTGGACCCAATCCTGGTGTTGACCCTAACACTGCCAACCAGCAACAGGGCACTCAGCCCAAGCCGGACAGGCCGCTTCACACTAATAAGCCTTGTTCGTGTTGCGGTGTTTATGGTCATTACACTCACGATTGTCCCCTCTTAACCCAGATGCGGGAGATGTGGGAGCCTCATGCCACATTGCGCGGACAGCACACCTCCCCTCATGCTCCTCCTAATGTGGCCACTACTCAACTAGCTGTGTTTACTGATCCTTTCCCTCAGCAAGGATTCATGGCTACCCAACCGCCTGACAGCCAGGTCGCCACTCCCCCTTCCCTTTCTAGTTCCTCTGATTACCAGATCCTTATGATGCACTCCGATCCTTCCCCGACCGTCGACCTTCACCTTCAAATTCGGTCTCGCCAGTACCCCAAGCCTCCTGCTCAGTCTGCCTCCGAGCCTCGTTCTTCAGGTTCTACAGAGCCTCTTTCGACATCCAGTGGCCCCTTACATATCCCTCAACCCAAAGTTGAGGTTCACACCAAGATTCCTAAGGGAACCCTACGTCGAAACGCTGCTTCTGGTCGAGCTGCTCATTCATATAGTATAGTAGATGATTTGGCGCAATCCCCTGCTGCCATTTCCACATTGGAACTCCTCTAGTCATGCCCTTCCCAAAAGAAGGCTCTACTATCTGCCGTGGGCGCTGTAGATCCTGCTGATGACCAAATGATTGTTTTCGACGCCACTCAATCAGACCACCCTCCTCTTCCTCCTTCCGTCGCCTTCCAAATCCCAGTCAAAATCCGGAACGCCAACGTTTCCCGGTGTATAATTGATGAGGGGGCATCCACCTGCGTGATGTCCGCTTCGGTTTGGAAGCAACTCGGATCCCCTGAGCTGGCCCCTTCCACGATCACCCTTCGAGCATGGGACGGTCATGCCTCCCAGCCCATTGGCTTGTTTCGTAATTTCCCTATCACCCTCGCCGGTAAGACTGTTTGCGTTGACGTCGAAGTCATAGACGCCCCGCTAGACTACAACATTCTATTGGGGCGAAGCTACACCTATGCTATGTCTGCTGTCCCATTCGCGGTTTTCCGCAAGATGTCTTTCCCCCATAATGGAAAGATAGTCACCATTGACCAGTTGACATATCATGAGCCAAAATCTCAGACCTCACCTGAGACGACCATCTCTTCTGTAGCCAACAAGCAAACCATCGATTCCTTGACCAGTGTCTCCCCCGGCATTTACAAAGATTCCTCCCTGCTTGGAACTTTCCCTAACCTTCCCCCTCCTCCTATCACTGATCCCAGCTTATCGAATGTTTGCATGATGCAATCGTCTCAGGCTACCCGTAAGCGGCTTGGCTCGGCTAGTCAGCAACCTCCCCCTCGCCCTCCGCAACCCGCTCCTAGCCATTCGTCTCAGCCAGCCGGACCTCCTCCTTCTGGCCCTCCCCCTACAGCTAGTATCCCTGAACCCCTTCATCCTCCTGGATCGGTTCCCCCAGGCCTTAACCATCTCGGAGCCGTCCCTCCTGGTCATTTCCCTGCTGGGCAGATCCCTTTCCTTGCTCCCCCTCCCGGAGTATATTATGTCCCCGTCATGGCCACCCTCTCTCTCCCTAACTTGACCTTGGGCATACCGGTCTGGTACCTTGATCCCCCAGCCGCCACCCCTCCTGGTCATCCCAAACCCTACATGGCTTTGACACCGGTTCAACTGGTCCCCCTCGCTTCCTCTGTTGCCACTGTGCCCCCAGCACCTCCACAGGACCCTTCTCCTGTCGTGACGGCTCCTAGGAAGAAAGGAAAAGCCCGCAAGGGGGCACCCAAAGACAAGACCACCACGACTGACCCGTCCCCTCCTCCCCCCGCAAAGCCTTGTGCCTTGTGTGATGTCACCGGTCATGCCACCCATGCTTGTCCCGAGTTGCCCCGTATTCAACCCATAGTTAAAGTCGCGTTCCCCGAGTCTACGGTTCCTGAAGCCTCCATTCCCTCTTCGTCCGTAACCAAGAACCCCAAGACTCTCCGCACCAACAAACCCTGTGCTTTGTGCGGCGTTCATGGCCATTACTCCCACCATTGCCCTCACTTGACGCATTACCGCGCCTCTTTAGAGGTGGTCCGAGAGTATGAGGTTGAACAAAATCAATCCGCCTCTCCCATCCTTGCGCAGTATGCTTCAGGTCAGCCTGAGGATCCCCCCGCTCCCATCGACATTCTCCCCCCTGATGTTCAGATGACGGAGTCTACTGTAACCATTCTTTACCTATCCTCCTTTGCGATACACTTGGAGCCTAGCCCCCCTGCATCCTCCCCTGTTGTGTCACCCGACCACCCCTTTTCTACCCATACGCGAGATTACTCCACCCGTGTCTCTGTTGACCTCCGCAGCCCGAGTCCTCTCCATACTTCCGATCGCCCTCATATACCACCCTCCAGTTTGTATATGAGTCACAGTCATCCTGCTCCTTGCACTCCCTCCCGCAGTTGCCGCCCGATGTCTTCTGTGCACTCACGCTACCGTCATTGCCTCTCCTCCCCTCATTTGTTGTCTTGTAACACCATTCCGCAGGACCCCCCGTCCACACCCTTTATCGGTTACGCCGATGGTGCAAGTCGTTACTCCCGAAATCTAGCCTCGGCAGGTTGGGCCATATTCACCCCCTTGCATGCCCTTGTTCTCTCTAACGGGGTCTGCATTGGTTCTGCCACCAACAATCAGGCCGAATATGATGCAGTGCGTGGTCTCTTAGCCGATGCCCTCTTTCATCGCATCCTCCATCTGCACATTCGTTTGGATTCCCTACTTCTTGTAATGCAATTAAATGGTGTTTATCATGTGCATAACCCTGTGTTGTTTAGACGCTATTTACGAGTGAAACTCTTGATACGTGCATTTGAAACCATAACTTTCAACCATGTACCTCGAGAACAGAATCACTATGTAGATAGTATTGCAAACCATGTTCTAGATTGGAATTTATCACACACATTTCATTCAAGACAATAACATTTATAATTATTACAAACGATGCATATCCATAGTATGTGTCGCATAAACATGTGTTTAGAGTCCATCTACTCTGATACATATGACATGCCCATAACATGTTACAAAAAACTCAAAACTGGGGGCACCACTCGCCCCTACATACACACTAGGGGGCACCACATGCCCCACACCTAATCACTATCTGGCAGATCCCGAGCCAATGGCTCTGCCCCTGCAGCCTGTAGATCACGAATCCCCTGACCGGCCATCGCCATGCGCCGCATGACCCCTCGCCATTCCGAGGGCAGACCAATACATGGCTCTATGTACTGGTCGTCTAAGTCCTGCCACCCGCGCTCTGATACTCCGGTCAGCAACCTTTCGCATCTACGGCGGATGTCCTCCAGAAGGGCGGCTGCATCCTCATTTAGCGCTGCTCTCGACCCACTCAGACCTGCGGCTCCAGCTGCTGCCGGTCGTCCCATATATCCGGCTGGTTTTACCGGCGCTATATCTGCATACCAACAGTACATGAATCAGTACCCTAGCTACTATTCAAAAACATGTAACATGCCCATACAAGAATAGCAATCTGTCACTTACCATCGGGCCCCCAGACTCGACCAGGCGGAAGTGGCAGGTCTAGATCTCCACAATAATTCATCCCACTATAGGGATAGTCGTCTATGTATAACGACATCTTATCCCAATGGGAAAAGAACTCAGGTCAAAACACTCGCCCGACCGCCCCTCCTCCTCCTCTGCACAGTAGCTGCCCCCACCGGCGCATCCTGGGCTCTCTCGGGTCCCCATCTGGAAGCTGTACACGAGGCCGCAAGGTCGGGATCTTCTCAAAGAAGAAGGCGCACAATAAAGTCCCATACGAGCAATCGTGGTTCACTTGCCGCTTGCAGAGTGAAAACCGTCGTTTTAACAACACCAGCATCATTTGGGCCCACCCATAGTAGGTCCCACTCAACACACTCTCTACCAGCATCATCTGCCCCCCGGTGATGTGATGAAATGCCTGGTTGCCCAGGATACGCAGCACAGCTGTTGCCACTGCACGGGTTTCTAGCCTCTCTAGATCCTCGATCGGTATCCGAGTCCCCTTGACTTGGAGACTCGGTCGACAATGTCGTTCCACAAACTGGCTGTGTGTTCCCCACTATCCCCAGTGGTAAGAGACCCGTCACGAAATACACATCCTAGACTGTCAATTTGATCCTGTGCCCCTGCACTACAAAGACCTCATGCTCTGGATCCCAATAACTGATAATTCGGGCCAACAAGGGCTCTCCTGCTCTCATCAACAGGTTCTCCAAAAACTTTAGAACCCCAAACCTGGCCAACACACGACGGACACCCTGATCCTCCTGGATCTCTGCCCGTAATGTATCCAGGTCTCTCTCTCTCCAGTTAACCTGTAAATCTGCCATACCTGCACAATAACATCATCTTTTTCAGCCTACAGATCAGGAATACCATAACCAAACACAAAAACCCAACTCCCAGCCATAAAACAGCACCAAAACCCCCTCATCTCCCATGTCGCAGTTTTCTGCCCAGTTCAAGACCAGGTCACAGTTTTTGCCCTGAAACCTGCGTCCCAGGTTGCAATTTTGGCCCAAAAAGTGTGACCCGGCCATAGAGATGAAGGAGGGTCTGTTTCTGGGAGTTTGGACCCTAAACTGAACTTTCAATCCATCAAAATGAAAGAGTAAGGTTAGGCCTCTTACCTGCAACTGATGGATCTCGATTCCAACGGTCGATTTTTCCGCTACGCTTGCCGCAAGATTTAGGGCCTTCTCTCCTCTCTACATTCACCACAGCAACAATAGCAAATGAGTGAATTTGGAGGGAAAACTGCCTTATTAAAAGAGAACCCATGTTTCTTCTTTCGGCTACTGCGACCACACCATAGCCCCGTTTGATAAACCGTCTACACCGTTGGAAAGCTCTCACCGAGCCCTCAAATGGGTATCTATTAGTTTTTTATTCTCTGATACTTCACCAGGACACATTTTGTCCAAGAAGGGTCACTTCCCCTCTCATTAAAATCGAATTTCCTCACTTACGACACTTTTACTCGGGGCACCACTTCGCCTCGTTACTTGTCTTTGTTCGTGTCGATCTTCGTCATGAGTTCCCATTTTGTACTCATGTTTTTATGGTCCCCCACTGGGCCTTTACTGTGTGGCAGCACCATTGAGTCTCCCTTGTTTAGAGCATCCAAGTTGAGTCATCATTGCATTCATGGAGTCTATCTCGAGTCCCTTTGTACCCCACTATAGCCCTCCATTCTTCATTGCTTGGTCTCTCTCTTGTGTCGCACTTTATGACCTTCAGTCCCATTGTCCCCTATCCCTTGTGATATTGTGTCAGTCACTGCCAGGTCATTCATGCCCTTTATGCTCTAACAAGGGAATTCGTTCATTCGCTACTCAGTCCTTTCCATTTCCCTATCATCATTGGTGTCAGTCTGTCCGTCGCTCCACTTTTTTCTCTCGTGCCTTAGTTGAGGATGTCTCCTTGCCTCACCTATGGCGGACCTCCTTCTGTCGACATCATCTCCTTCCTTCCAGAAGCTAGGTCTAGAGGGCGGCGTACCTTGGTTCTAGCTTCCACTTTTGTTCGGTGCCTCGGATCAGGCAAAGGGATCTCTCGTTTCCCTTTGACTTGACTGTTTCTCCAACTCCTTTCAGCATGATTGAGATCCGTATACTTGATGGTCCAGTGATCCAGCAGCAGCTCTTGATGATTCTCGGGTGTGTGTGAGATGTCTCAACCCTCATGAGGGGGTGGCCCTGCAGGTAGCCCCCCACATGCCCGGATGACCTCTTCCTTGCAGCCTTCGATGCAGCTCCAAATATTTGATGATGTTGGCCTTAGCCACTCGCAGTGCATGTATCAGTCAGATTTGCATTTTCATGTATCAGTCAGATTTTGTAAGCCCTTCACCATTTTCAGGGGGAATTTGGGTTGTATTTGTATCTCATGTACTCAGATATTATTGTACAAGTCCTGGCTGTTATCCCAGGCACAACATGTATATGGGATTCCTCATTGTATTTTTCTCTGGCTCATGATTATGCCGGCTGTACTTTATGGTTCGGTCCCTTGTTTACTGGACACACTATTCTTTTGTATTTTGTCTCGGCAGGCATAGGTATGCCTCCCCCGCCGCCTTCAGCACAGGTACCCTCTCATAAAAAGAGACTTGTTGCACCTGCGAGTCTCGTCTCCTCAGGGTCTAGTTCTTCAGCACACTATCTACCTTTCATTTCTCTCTCTGACTTCCCTTTTGTTGTCTGGTGATTGAGTTCTTACAACGTACTTCGGTCATACGATTTTCTCCTGACACTCGCACGCTGGGGGGCAATCCGTTACACCATTTTTTGGTCATCTAACCTATTATCATTAGATGGACCCAAGTACACCATGTAAGACCAATTTTACCCTAAGTAAAATTGCTTTCACTATGTAAAATAACTTGATAAACCACATTTATTAGGTTGTTTATGGTCAAAACAGGAAAACCCGAAAGGAAATATTAAACAAACCCATTTTGTTTAATTTTCCTCATGGAATAATTAATTAAACCATAATTTAATTATTATTCCCAGTCATGTTTAACCCAAAAACAAATAAATTAATTAGATAAACCCTTATTTATCTTATTATTTTCTAGGAATAATTATTTAAATCTTATTTAGATAATATTCCTTGTTAAATATGACCAAATCACCACAAATAATTAAATAAATCATTATTTATTTAATTATCTTTCAACCACTTCCTTAAATAATTAAATAAATCATTATTTATTTGATTATCTTCTAACCGCTTCCTTAAAAAGATAAATAAATCATTTATTTGTTTATTTTTGACAAATTAAGGGATTTGACCCAAGTCAAATACCTTTTCCCTCCAACAAATATAATAAAATATTCCATAAAAAGTGGATCTAGATCTGGCTAACCCATGCACCAAGATCTAGAATGACCCAATATTTTGTTATAAATAGGAGGGTTTTTCCTACCATTCTTCACCTTTTGTTGCCTATTAGATCACTCTGGATCTATACACTTGGTCACCATTTTCTGCCATTGGCTGTGTGAGCTCCCTTTGAGTTCCATTCTTTGTGTGGGTTTTCTACACCAACACGAGAGATAAATCTTAGATCTGAAGTGCTGAGGACTTCCAAGAACCCATCCCACTGAGGAGAATTGGATACGCCTTCTTGTTTTCCTCCCAGGTGCCCAATTAATACAAAAATTCTTTTAAAAATTGTTCTTGCCTTGTCTATTGGTATATGGAGCAAACCCTTGTTTTTTCTGCTTAATGTCTTTCCATGCATAGATCTGGTTTTTGCAGCTCTTTTATGTTTAACTAACCGCAGATCTGAAGATATTGGCAGCCACTTTTGTTGTTAGGGCTATTAGTTATGCGTAGCTAAAGTGGTCCTTTTTCGTACACTTCGACAAAGGATTCATACTAACATGGAGCAAGCCATATTTAAAATTTTCATGACCATTCTTTCAGCTACACAGTTGTGCTGGGGATTATAGGGCACATTTGTTTGATATTTGATCCCATGTTGGTGAAGATAGTTTTCAAATATGTTTGAAGTGTATTCTTTTCCATTATCAGTGCAAAAAGAGCCAATATGAGTTTGTGCATCATTTTCAATCCATGCATGAAATTTTTTGAATATTTGAAAAGTATCATATTTGTTCTTCAATAATTAAACCCAACACATTCTGCTGTAATAATCAATAAATACCATCATATATTTATTTCAATTTGAAGAAGCAACATGCATGGGGCCACATAAATCTGAATGAATAAGCTCAAGTTTTCTATGTGCTCTGGGATGTGAATCATGAAAGGACTGTTAACTATGCTTTCCTAGAATACAAGCATTGCATTTCTTAAGCTTCATAGGAATTGTAGGCAATCCAGTAACACCATTTTTCTTCAAAAATCAAAGGCTATTATAGTTTCAAGTGTCAAAATATAGCATGCCATAAAATACTTGATGGGAATGTACCTCCATCATGATGAGAATTGAATGCAAAGTTTTATGCATGAGCAGAGGAACCTTGTAGCATTAGGACTCTTCCTAATTCTATTCCCTTCATGAAAAGTGAGCGATATGATGTTTTTATGACCTCGACCTTGCCATAAAACATGTGAATTGAGTGTCATTTTTGGTCGATGTGGACCAAGGACAACAAGTCTCTCCTCAACTCAGGGAGGTATAGAACCTCATCTAGACGATTATCTAGAAGACCAAGCATATTAAGCCTGATTGTTCCAAGCCCTGATGTATTGAGTTTAGATTTATCTATGAAGTATACTTCTCCATCAACCTTGTCAGTAAATTATTCAAAAAAATCTTTTCTAAAGTTCATGTAACATGTTGCTCCTGAATCTAGCAACCAATCGTTTCTCCAAGAAGTAAGTGAAGCATCAAACAAGTCTTTAGTTACGCCAATGTTACAATGTGCTACAACATAATGAGTGGATTCAAGTTCTTTAACTTTGTTTTTTTCATGAGTTTTACCTTTTTCTTTATTTCTTTGCTACTCAATTTTTTCCCAAGGCAGCTTACATGTAGATGCATCCTGCCAATATTTATTGCATTGTATGTAATGAAGATCGGATTTTTCACTTTAAGTTTGTCTGGCCCCCCTTCCTCCGAAATTTCTTATTCCTCTACCTTTTCAGCTACCTCTTCCTCAGAAATAATATTGAGCATGATTATTCTCTCTATGTGCGAAACATACAACTTCTTCAAAAGACAGAGGGGTTGTATTCTTTCCAAAAGCCTTCTCTCTTTATGAAATTTTTTTCTCAAGGGAATCAAAGGTGATCTTCATGAGGTTTCCACTTGCCTGTAATGATTGAAGGTAATATGAGTAAATGGGATACAATTCCTTAACATAATCTATGAGAGGTATGTCAATTTCTACATGATTATTCTTAATGTCATGCATGATAGATTTTACTTCTAATGCTAAATCAAGAGGGTCATCATTTTTCAATTCAAGGCTGAACCACTAGTACATTTGGCAGAAATTCCAACACTTTGGTTCTGACACTTTTGACCGAATGTCGGAAATTTCCCCAAATGTTTTCAATTTTTCAAATCTCGCCCACAACTGTCACTATACCGACGTTTGAAGACAAGTGTCAGTATTGCGACACTTTGAAGTTAGTGTCGGTCTTGCGACATTTGTAGCAAAGCATCGGAATTGCGACAGTTTGGGCAAAAGAGTCAGAATTACGATGAACAAGATCTAAGTGTCACTATTGCGATGTTTGAGGAAAGCGTCGCTATTGCGAAAGTTTGGGCTAAGTGTCGCTCTAGCGACGTTTGTAGGAAAGTGTTGCTATTGCGACAATTTGGAAATTAATTTCTTTGGCCTCCCCTTTAATAAATAATAATCTAACATTGGTCCCCTTTTTGAATGGTTGGAGCAACATAATAAGATATCTTTAGTTGACATATCACATTGCGATGAAGATGGAAGGTGGTTATGATGGGACTTCTAAGGAGTGTCAAAAAATATTAAAGACATGATGCGCTCACTCATTGGTTCACTTTTAATGTGTGCCCCAAACCACGGTCGGGCACGCCGTGTCGCGCAGTGTGAGGTCACCCGACCGAGCACGTTTAGGTTTGGCCATTTCGTTCGAGGGCACCCATACAATTTTGCTAAGTTGTGACTGCCTGGGTGTCTTGTGCACGTTCGGGTGGCCGATTTTCCATTTTCTCCCTTATGGTATCATTTGGTCAGGCGCGTCGTGTCGTGCTGTGTCAGGTTGCCCGAATGGGCGCGTTCCTGTTGGGTCGAGCCGTTTCGTTCGAGGGAGCTTGTATCAGTTTTACTAAGTTGTGACTGCCTGGGTGCCTTATGCACGTTTGGGCGGCCCATTTTCTATTTTCTCCCTTGTGGCATTGTTCGGTCAAGCGCATCGTGTCGCACCATGTGAGGTCACCCGACCGGGAACGTTCGGGTCGGGTCGATCTGTTTCATTCAAGGGTACCCGTATTAGATTTTCTAAGTTGTGACCGCCCGGGTGCCTTGTGCATGTTCGGGTAGCCAGTTTGTTGTTTTCTCCCTTGTGGCATCATTTGGTCGGGTGCGTCGTGTCGCACCATGTGAGGTCGCCCAAGCGGGCATGTTTAGGTCAGGTCATTCCGTTCGAGGGTGCCTGTATCAATTTTGCTAATTTGTGACCACTCGGGTGCCTTGTGCACGTTCGAGTGGCCCGTTTGTTGTTTTCTCCCTTGTGGCATCATTCGTTCAGGTGCGTCGTGTCGCGCCATGTGAGGTCGCCCGACCGGGAGCGTTCAGGTCAGGTCCGACCATTTCGTTCGAGGGTGCCTGTATCATTTTTTCTAAGTTGTGACCACCCGGGTGCCTTGCGCACGTTCGGGTAGCCCGTTTGTCGTTTTCTCCCTTGTGGCATCATTCGTGTTGGGTGTGGATCCTGATTATCTTGTTTACTTTATATCACAGCATTGGACCCCTATACCTTCAAAAGGGTGGCAACACCGCCCATAATTAATCATTGTCGTGGGGGGTCAGCCCCCCCCTGGCAGGGGTTTTCGGGGGCAGTGCTCCTGAAGCTAAAAACAGATGTAAAATTGCCTTGTAAAAGTATAGTAATTCAAGTCAATCTGGGCCATTCATTAGGCAAATGATCTGATGGTAGAAGTTATGTTTAGATTAGGGTTTTTTGCCCTAGAAGGAAACCCCCTTGTATATATGAGGGTATTGTATTGCGGCTTTGTATTATGTGTGTATTCTCAGAGCGAGAAACAAAGAGGGAGACTGTGAGAGAGAATAGAGGATATTACAGTAGATCTGCTGTAGGTTTTGTCTCTTCAATTTTTGCTGGATAATAGAAAATAAGGACTGGCTATTCGGGGTGGACATAGCCCAAACTGGGTGAACCACGTATATCTGTGTCTCTCTGGTTTTATGTGTTTTTTGTGCTTGTATTTTTCCACATATTTTATGTGTTGCATTGCTCTGTAATATTTAATTTTCTAACAACTGGTATCAGAGCCGAAGGTATATTTGGCTGATAAACTCGCAGGAAAGAAAGGTTCCTGGTTCGATTGGGAGCAATGGAGGATGATGGTAAGTTTAGGGTCGAGAAATTTAACAGCCAAAAATGTTCGCTATGGAAGATGCAGATGGAAGATTATCTGTATCAGAAAGATTTGTACCTACCATTGAGCGGAAAAACAAAGAAGCCAGCGGCCATGACAGATGCAGAATGGAACATTCTCAATAGAAAGGCACTCGGAACAGTACGGTTGTGTCTTGCGGCGTCAGTCACCTTCAATATTTTGAAGGAAACAACAGCAGAGGGTTTGATGCAGATGTTGGCGAAACTATTTGAAAAACCCTTGGCCTCAAACAAGGTATTTCTTATGAAACGACTATTTAATATGAAGATGTCGGAAGGTGGATCTGTTGCAGACCATTTAAATGAATTTAATACAGTTACCAGTTAGTTAAGTTCTGTAGGGGTAAACTTTGATGATGAAGTTAGAGCTCTGTTATTCTTGTGCTCATTGCCAGAGAGTTGGAATGGTTTAGTAATGGCCATTAGTAACTTTGTCTCTGGATCTAGTACTTTAAAGTTTGATGATGTTGTTGGTGCTATCCTTAGTGAGGAAATGCGATGGAAAATCTCCGGTGAGACGTCAGGTAATGCTTTGAGTGAAGAGTCTAGGGGAAGAAGAATGGAAAGAGGAAAGAGCTCGGGATATCGCAGTAAATCAAGGAAAGGAAGATCCAAGTCCAGATCGGGGATAGTGTGCTAGAATTTTGGAAAGAAAGGACATCTAAAGAAATACTGTAGATCTCAGAAGGGAAAAGAAGGAGACACACAGCAAGAAAAAAATCATGAAGCAAATGTGACAGGTGATGTGTTACAAGATGCTTTGATTCTTTCTTTCGAAAATGTTATTGATTCTTGGGTTGTAGATTCAAGGGCTTCATTCCATGCCACACCTGATAAGAAATATTTTCATGACTATGTTCAAGGAGATTTTGGACAAGTTCGTTTGGGTGATGATAAACCCCGTAAAATTGTTGGAATGGGTAAAGTTCTTGTAAAACAACAGAATGGAAACCAATGGCTACTAAAGGAGGTAAGGCATGTTCCAGATCTGAAGAAAAATCTGATTTCAACAGGGCAGTTAGGTAGTGAAGGTTGTGTGACAACTTTCACAGATAAAACTTGGAAGGTCACCAAAGGAGCGCTGGTAATAGCAAAAGGTGAAAAGGTTGGTACATTGTATTTATGCAATGGTATTTCTAACTCTGTTAATGCTTTAACTTCCAAAGGAGCAGATGCAACATTATTTCATCATAGGCTTGGACACATGAGTGAGAAGGGAATGAAGATTATTCACTCAAGAAATTTGTTGCCAGGTTTGAAGAATGTTGATTTGGATTTCTGTGAGAATTGCATTTATGGAAAACAAAAGAGAGTCAGATTTCTCAGAGTTAGGAAAGAAAATAAGAGAGAAAAATTGGATCTTGTGCATACAGATGTATGGGGACCTGCTCAGGTATCATCTCTCGGTGGCTCTCATTATTATGTTACTTTTATTGATGATGCAACTAGAAAAACATGGATTTATTGTATTCAGAATAAATCTGATGTATTTGATACTTTCAAGAAATGTAAAGCTTTGGTTGAGATTGAGACAGGAAAGAAGTTGAAGTGTCTCCAATCAGACAATGGAGGTGAGTATTGCAGCAAAGAGTTTGATAGGGACTGTTTAGAGCATGGAATTCGTAGAGAGAAGACAGTTCCAAGAATACCACAAGAAAATGGTGTGTCAGAAAGGATGAACAGAACAATCATGGAGCGTGCAAGGTGCATGAGATTGCATGCAGGATTGCCTTTACAATTTTGGCTAGATGTTGTAGATACTGCTGTTTATCTAATAAACAGAGGGCCTTCAAGTTCCTTGGATGGTGGTATTCCAGAGGAAGCATGGATAGGTGAAAAGGTAAACTACTCTTTTTTAAAGCCTTTTGGTTGTGAGGCCTTTGTCCATATTAATAAAGAAAAAAGAACAAAGCTTGAGGAAAAATCAAAGAAATGTACCTTTATTGGATATGGTGCTAATGATTTTGGTTATCGCTTATATGATTATGAAAATCACAAAATCATTAGGAGCAGATATGTAATATTCAATGAAAAGGTCTTGTATAAGAATTAGTTGCAGGAAAAGAAACAGGAAAAAGAAAGCAAGGAATACATGGTTCTTGATGAGATAACTGAAAAAGTAAAGGTGCCTGAAAATAATAATAATCAACAGTCAGAGCAGTAGCAACCACCACAACAGTAACAAGCACCTCAAACACCTGAAAGTGGTGTTAGAAGATCTATCAGGATAAGTAGACCCCCTGAACGATACTCTCCTTCATTATATTATTTATTGTTGACTAATTCTGGTGAACCTGAATGTTATGAAGAAGAAATGTAGGTTGAAAGCAGGAAGAAGTGGGAGCTAGCCATGGAAGAAGAGATGGACTCCTTAATGCATAACCAGACTTGGGACTTAGTCAGGTTGCCTGCAGGTAAAACTACATTGCAGAATAAATGGGTTTACAGGCCGAAGGAAGAAGATGGAGGAAAACAAAGGTACAAAGCTAGACTTGTGGTGAAGGGGTTTGCACAGAAGAAAGGTATTGATTTTGATGAAATATTTTCTCCTGTTGTTAAGATGACTTCAATCATAACTATCTTAAGTCTTGTAGCAGTGGAAGATTTACATCTTGAACAGTTAGATGTAAAGACAACATTTCTCCATGGAGATTTGGAGGAAGAGATATACATGCAGCAACCAGAAGGATATGAGGTCAAAGGGAAAGAAAAATTGGTGTGCATGTTAAAGAAGAGCTTGTATGGCTTAAAACAGGCTCCAAGGTAGTGGTATCTAAAATTTGACAAGTTTATGTCTGAACAAGGTTATACTAGATGTCACTCTAATCATTGTGTTTATCTAAAAAGGCAAAATTATGGAAGCTATATTATATTGTTATTGTATGTAGATGACATGCTTGTTGCAGGGTCTAACATGCAGGAAATAAATGTGCTCAAAAGAAAATTGGCAAATTCATTTGCAATGAAGTATTTGGGAGCTGCAAAAAAAATCCTTGGTATGAGGATAACTAGAGATATGAAAATTCGCAAATTAACACTGTCTCAGAATTAGTACATAGAAAAGGTGTTGAAAAGATTTAATATGCACAATGAAAAACCAGTTAGTACACATTTTGATAGCCATTTCAAACTTAGTAAGGAGATGTTCCCCAAGACCCTCGAAGAAATGGAATATATGTCTAAAGTTCCATATGCATCTGCAGTTGGAAGCTTAATGTTTGAAATGGTCTGCACAAGGCCTGATATTGCACATGCAGTGGGAGTTGTAAGCAGGTACATGAATAAACCAGGAAAATAACATTGGATGGTAGTAAAATGGATTCTTAGATATTTGAGAGGTACCACAAATCAAGCATTATGTTTTGGTGGTTCAAACATTGCTCTACAGGGATATGTTGATGCAGATATGGCAGGTGACAGAGATAACAGGAGGAGCACTATAGGATATGTATTTACTGTAGGTGGAACAACTATCAGTTGGGTTTCAAAAATCCAAAGTGTTGTTGCACTTTCAACAACAGAAGTAGAGTATGTTGCTACTACAGAGGCTAGTAAAGAAATGATTTGGTTACAAAGGTTTACTGGTGAATTGGGTAAGAAGCATGATATGGGCACGTTATACAGTGATAGCCAAAGTGGCATTCATCTTGCAAAGAATTCAGCATTTCATTCCAGGACTAAACACATACATCTCAAGTACCATTTCATACGGTCAGTTTTGGAATATGGAGAGTTGAAGCTGGAAAAGATACACACTAGCCAGAATCCTGTAGATATGCTAAAAAAAGTTGTAACCAGGGAGAAACTGAGAATGTGCTCAGTTTCAATTGGTCTTCAAGGATGATGATGAAGATGAGGAATAGCCAGGTCCAAAGAGGATTCATTGTCCAGCAAATGAAGCAGTGATGGAGTTGCTACAATCAATCTCCAAGTGGGAGATTGTTGGGTGTAGAGCCTGATTATCTTCTTTACTTTGTATCACAGCATTGGACCCCTATACCTTCAAAGGGGCGGAAACACTGCCCATAATTAGTTACTGACATGGGGGGTCAGTCCCCCCCTGGCGGGGGTTTTCTGGGGCAGCGCCCCTGAAGCTAAAAACAGATGTAAAATTGCCTTGTAAAAGTATAGTAATTTCCAGTCAATTAGGGTCGTTCATTAGGCAAATGATCTGATGGTAGAATTTATGTTTAGATTAGGGTTTTTTGCCCTAGAAGGCAACCCCCTTGTATATATGAGGGTATTGTATTGCGGCTGTGTATTATGTGTGTATTCTTGGAGCGAGAAACAGAGAGGGATACTGTGAGAGAGAACAGAGGATATTACAGCGGATCTGCTATAGGTTTTGTCTCTTCAATTTTTGCTGGATAATAGAAAAGAAGGACTAGCTGTTTGGGGTGGACGTAGCCCAAATTGGGTGAACCACGTATATCTGTGTCTCTCTGGTTTTATGTGTTTTGTGTACTTGTATTTTTCCGCATATTTTATGTGTTGCATTGCTCTGTAATATTTAATTTTCTAACAGTTCGGTCGGGTGCGTCGTGTCGCGCCGTGTGAGGTCACCGGACCGGGCACGTTCAGGTCGGGCTGTTACATTCAAGGGCACCGATATCAGTTTTGCTAATTTGTGACCGCCCAGGTGCCTTATGCACATTCGGGTGGCCCGTTTTCCATTTTCTCCCTTGTGGCGTCGTTTTTTCGGGTGCATCGTGTCGCGCCATGTGAGGTCGCCCGACCAGGCGCATTTGGGTTAGTTCAGGCCGTTTTGTTCGAGGGCGCCCATACTAGTTTTTCTAAGTTGTGACCACCCAGGTGCCTTGTGCACGTTTGAGTGGCCCATTTTCCATTTTCTCCCTTGTGGCATCATTCGTTCGGGCGCGCCGTGTTGCCCCATGTGAGGTCGCCTGACCGGGCATGTTCGGGTCGGGTCGGTCCATTTCGTTCGAGGGCGCCCTTATCAGTTTTGCTAAGTTGTTACCACCAGGGTGCCTTGTGCACATTTGGGTGGCTCGTTTTCCATTTTCTCCCTTGTCGTATCATTTAGTCGGGCGTGTCGTGTCGCGTCATGTGAGGTTGCCCGACAGGGCGCATTGAGTTCGGGTCGTTTCATTCGAGGGAGCCTGTGTTAGTTTTGTTAAGTTGTGACCAGTCGAGTGCCTTGTGCACATTCAGGTGGCCCATTTTCCATTTTCTTTCTTATGACATCATTCGTTCCTGCACATTGTGTCGCGCCGTGTGAGGTCGCTCGACCGGGCGCGTTCAGGTCAGGTCGGGCTGTTTCATTTGAGGGCGCCCATATAAGTTTTGCTAAGTTGTGACCACCCAGGTGCCTCATGCACGTTTGAATGGCACATTTTCCATTTTTTCCCTTGTGGCATCGTTCGTTTGGCCACCCTGTGTCGTGTCATGTGAGGTCACCCGACCGGGCATGTTCAAGTCGGGTCATTTCCTGCGAGGGCGCCTGTATCAGTTTTGCTAAGTTGTGACCACCTGGGTGCCTTTGCACGTTTGGGCAGCCCATTTTCCATTTTCTCCCTTGTGGCACCGTTCGGTCGGGCGCGTCGTGTCACGCCATGTGAGGTCGCCCGACCAGGTGCATTTAGGTCGGGTCGTTTTGTTTGAGGGTGCCCGTATAGGTTTTTCTAAGTTATGACTACTCGAGTGCCTTGTGCATGTTAATGTGGCACATTTTCCGTTTGCTCCCTTGTGGCATCGTTCATTCGGGTGCGTCGTGTCGTTCTGTGAGAGCTCGCTCGACAGGGAGTGTTCGGGTGAGGTCGGGCCATTTCGTTCCAGGCCGCCCATATCAGTTTTTCTAAGTTGTGACCGCATGAGTCTTATGCATGTTTGGGTGGCCCGTTTGTCATTTTCTCCCTTGTGACATCATTCGTTCGGTCGCACCGTGTCGCACCGTGTGAGGTCATCTGATTGGGCGTGTTCGGGTCAGGTCGTTTCGTTCGAGGGCGCCCGTATCAATTTTGCTAAGTTGTGACCACCCAGGTCCCTTGTCCACGTTCGGGCAGCCCGTTTTTCATTTTCTCCCTTATGGCATCATTTGGTCGGGTGCGCCATGTCGTGTCGTGTGAGGTCGCCTGACTGGCCGCGCTCGGGTCGGGTCGGGCCATTTCGTTCAAGGACGCTCGTATCAGTTTTGCTAAGTTGTGACCACTAGGGTGCCTTGTGCACGTTCGAGCGTCCCATTTTCCATTTTCTCCCTTGTGGCATCATTTGGTCGGGCGGGGCGTGTCGCGCCGTGTGAGGTCACCCGACCGGGCGAATTCAGGTCAGGCTGTTTTGTTTGAGGGTGCCCGTATCAGTTCTGCTAAGTTGTGACCTCCCAGGTGCCTTGTGCACATTCGGGCATCCCGTTTGTTGTTTGCTCCCTTGTGGCATCGTTCGATCGGGCATGTCGTGTGAGGTCGCCCGACCGCATGCATTCGGGTCGGGTCAGGCCATTTCGTTCGAGGGCACCCGTATGAATATTTCTAAGTGGTGACCGCCTGGGTGCCTTGTGCACGTTCGGACGGCTCGTTTTCCATTTTCTCCCTTGTGTCATCGTTCGGTCACATATTATTTCTTCTATGATACTGGTTGCTCTCTCTTAAGTCCAATCTCTTGTTCTTCTTCTCTCTCCCTTTCTCTCCTTATACCTCCCTCTCTCTTCCCCAATCTCCCTCTCTCTCTCTCTCTATTTCTCTCTACCCTCCAATCCTCTCACTATATCCCTTCCTCTATCCTTCTTTCTACCCCCCTTCCTCTTTGCTTCACCTCTTCTCATTTCTCATGATTGTGGGACACTCGAACTTAAGATTTTCTGGAGTATTCATGAGGTGCAGTCTGGTTATTAAGACTTCATCAGATGGCCATTCTCCGAACTTAAATTGTGTGACAACACTGTGGCTTAGTTTCAAGCTGGAGATTGAACATACATTTGGCTTGATTGCAATAGAAATTTTTATCAATAAATGTAAATAAATGGCTAACAAATACTATAAATTAATAAATAAAGAAGACATGGAAACAAGCAACAATACTTACAAAATTGTTACATTGAGACGCAAAGAATAAGAAACTAATGTGCACAAACAGAGACCAATGAAACTATCATCTTAACCCCTAACCCCTTAAACACTAATTCCCAACCCCTAACCCATTTAACCCCCTAAACCCTAAAACTATAAACCCTTAACCCCTAACCCCTTAAACCCTAAACCATTAAACCCTTAACCGTAACCCCTTAAAACCTAATTCCCGACCCCTAACCCATCTAACCCCCTAAAACCTAACCCCATTAGCCCCTAACTTATAACCCTTAAAATCCCTAACTACTAAATCCCCTAAACCCCTAATCCATTTAACCCCCTAAACCCTAAACCTATAACCCCTTAACCCCTAACCCATTTAACCCCCTAAACCATAAACCTATAAACCCCTAACCTCTTTAAGAGCCTGCTTTATAGCCGCCATAGTCTTGAAAGTCACAAATGCAAATCCCCTAGATTTTTTGGTATTCTTATCATATGCAACCGAACCTTCTTCTATCTCGCCATATTTGGAAAAAACTTCTAAAAGCTTACCATTGGCCATGTCATATGAAAGACCACCAATGTAAAGTTTCCTTTGAGCTTGATCTATACTTTTACCAGGACCTATGCTTTCCATTGCCAGATTGCTTACAGTAATCCTCCCATCAATATTCTTGCTAGGCTCTTTCAGTGCCCTTTGAGCAGAATCCATATGCTTAAATGTGACAAAGCCAAATCAGTATGACTTTCCTGATGTCTTATCCATAATAACAATGCCTTATTCAATCTCCCCATACTATTCAAATGCATCACATAGGGTCTATGAAGAAGTCTCCCAAGCCAATCCATGCACAAACAGATTCCGATGAGCAGGGTCCTTGCTTGCAACATCTTTAATTTCTTCTGCAATTGCAGGGTATGAATAACCTGCATTGACCATAAAAGAGTTCAAATGCTCTTTGCTCAATGGCTCCAACAACGAGTGCAGATCGTCCTTCGAGAGTTGCAGAGCGGTGCCATTGGCTTCCTCGTCCAACTTTCTCTTCTTACATACAATCTTCCATAATTTCCATTCTGTGAATTGTAAAATGAGCCAATTTTGGAATCATATCAGTCTATAAATCCCAAGAATTCTAGTGTAACTACCAAACATGCTTGTAGCTCTGTTACCAATAGGGATGCCCCTCTGTTGAAGTGTATGGAGCAGAATATGATACCTGAGGATATCATTCATACCATAACATTACTACTTCCCTTTTAACCACATAAAAATTATTTTTAAGTTACTATAATTCATCTTTAATATCACATAATTAGATTAAAAAATCAACTGAAATCCTTAGTTTATGAAATAAAAGTTCAACAATTTTATATAATTAATAATTTAAATAAATGTCTTAGATTTAATATCATTAATAATTATTTATAATCAATAATACCACTTATTTACCCAAACTAGTTTAAATTATTTAATTTATTAAGTTTTAATTTATAAAGATATTTTTAAGGTGTTTAATTTATTTACGTATTCAAAAATTAATTATAAACAATAAGAAATCACAATCTTGATATTGTCAGGTTTTAATCAAAAAAACCATTTCATCTATTAATTAGACTACACTATTATTTATTATAGAAAATGTATCTAATTTGAATGAATGAATACATAGATTACTATCATTAAAGAAAAAAATATAAATTTCACTTTTAAAGTAATTCTTAGAAATAAGGAAAAAATAATACATAAATTATAAAGAAAAAATATATAATTTAAACAATCAAAATTAAAAAATATTTAATTATTTAGAAATTATTTTAATTATTTAAAAATTATTATAATTATTAAAAAATATATATTTTTAAATTAATTTGAGTGGGCCTTAAAAAAAAGCACGTGTTTCATTTCAAAATGTCAAAAATTTTCAAATATCAAAAGTTTTAATTTCTCTCATTCATTTCCTTCCAGTTGCATGGTTTGTCCAGGGAAGGAGGGAGGATGTGGCCATACTGTCGCCGGTTTTGAGAAAGGATGCAGCCATACTATTGCAGGTTTGGAAGAAGGATGCGAGAGATTTGTGCCTTGAGCCTTGCTCATGGATCTGGAGCCTAGCACCATGGACAGTATGAGGATCTATGCATTGCTCTCAACTCCACAACTCCAAAAATAGGTACTCTTATTCTTCAATAGAAAAAGAATTTTGGTTAGCGTTTTAGCTTCTTTTATAGGATCTTGTCTCATGGGTCTGCTTGTAATTTGTTCTATTGGGACTGCAACCCATTCCCAACCCGATCTGATGAAAAAAATGCACAGTGGCCTCTGTGGGAGATTATAAGCCTCATCTAGGTGTCTTTTCCTTGGATCTGCCTCTCTAGGGAAACAATACCCAACTGTGATCTTGATCCATTTTCACAGATAATGTATTTTATATCTTAGGTGTGAAAAGAACAAAGGCATGCCTTTGGATCATGATATAGTGCAGTACTATGCATATCTCGACCCTACAGGAAAATAAGATGCCATTGTCTTCTAATAGCTCCATCTAGTTGCATGAGGGAAGATTGAGTCTTTAGAGTCAGAGCTTATGGCCTCTGCACCATCATATTACCAGGTCAGGGAGAGAGAGAAACTGCTCATACTTGGCAAACCATACAATAATTGTTGAGACCTAGCTCCACTAGGTTAATCGCCTGCTTTTTCTAGTCTATCTCAATGACTGGAGCTGCTAAGTTCTGTGTGGAATTTACAGCCTTGGACATAGATGATAGTAGATACCAGATTCATGAAACTAGACCCCCAATCTTGGAGGAGTCCTCCGGAGAAAAAAATCGAGCGAAACATTGCAAGACCTTAAATTATTCCCATAATGAACTATCACCGGGGTCTTTAAAAATTCCAGAGAAATGTGTTATCACAACATTCCCAAGGTCCTACTGAGAAAAAATATGGTTTCCATCCTAGTCCTGTAGATCTCAAATGGAATTTTTATTTCTCGTGTGAGAATCAAACTTGTGAAAAAATTGTGTTCCCATCACCCTCTTGGATCCAAATGGAAATCCTGGCAATGTAATAGCCTGAATATCAATAATAAAAATACATCACTAGTAGTAGATGGACAATGACAGAATCATAAGGGAATATGATTCCACAAGAGAGGGAGGGATAAATGATGTAGCGGTATTCCTTTTTCTTTAGAGTTTGATAGCACTTGTACTAGAACTTGTAAAAAGGTTATCAGACACACATCCACCCTATCAGAAAATTGAGGAATTATCCACTTTGAAGGAAACATAACACAATCCTTTATTGCTCTGTTTTCAAACTTGAACTAGGCCTTTGATTGCATCTCTTAAGTGTTATGTAGTGACCAGTCATGACAGAGGATGCAAGAATAGTATTTTTTCTTTAGAGTTTGATAGCACTTATACTAGAATTGGTAAAAAATTTATCAGATACACTCATCCACCCTATCACAAACTTAAGGAACCATCCACTTTGAAGAAAACATAAGACAATCCTTTACTGCTCTGTTTTTACTGTTCAGACTTGAACTAGGCCTTTGATTGCAGTTCTTAGGGGTTATGCAGTCATGAAAGAGGATACAACAGTTTAGGCATCTTTAATAACCTCAAATTTACTCAATCCCTCTATCAAAAGCTTAGGAAACATTCTGGTTGAAGAAAATACAACCACAATAAATACCCTTTTTAAGGGTTGGTTACAGGTTGCACAGTCTTGGTTTTTTACTCTGTATAGGTCACTGCTATCAAATCTTGGAGACGAAAATCACGCACAATCACCTTTCAATTCTAAGAAAAGTGTATCAGATAAAGATGACAAGCCATGTGTGAAACCGATATTTGGCTTTAAACAGTTTAGTAGACTTAAGATCATAAAATCACATAAGAACACGAGTTTCAGAGTGTTTCACACCACGAAAATATTTGTAAAAGATTCCTCAAATTGTCCTTTGTCTAATCCAAGAAACCAACAGCTCCAAATGATCCTATGTCATCTGAGACAGAACTCTGCATGATTGTAACTCTTGATGTAAAATAGAGCACTCAAAAAATAGTCTTTTTGCAAGGGTTTACATGTGTTTTGGATGAGAACACAGAGTACTTGATAAAACTAATCATATGCAATAACGACCAGGTACCACAAGTTTTGGAACAAGTATAAGCTGATGTATAAAACTCTTCAAATCCTCAAATACTTCAACTTGTATTCATTCCTTCCCCCAACACATATAGACCTGCAAATATTAATATCACTCTACTTCTCTCTCACACAGTACAAGCTCATAGTATTTGCCCCTCATTCACTGTTTACACTAGATTCTGTAGGCTTAAATTACACCATGAAGAGGTGATTCAATCTTTCTTCTGATCGTCCAATATTAGGAAGTCAATATCAGTTCCTAAACTAACTCTTAACAACTCTAAATATATCTGATCATACTAAAACAAGTATATCCTCATCTTTGACTCATAACGAGAGGTGGAGGATGTTACATAAGGCTTAGAAAATCCATCCACATGTGTGTAAACCAAAAAAATTATTCCTATCTAACCATAAACATGACAAACTTGTACAAAAAGTGATGCAACTGCATCAGTCTATCAGGGAAAAAAATGACTTCATGGGCTGTTTTCCATGAGTTCTTCAATGATGCTACCATTCTTGGATATATCTGAAATCTTTTCATCCATGTATCATCTTAAGTGGATTTTCTTTCCATTTGATCAAGTATTGAAAATATTCCTTGCCCCTAGTCTTCTTCACTATCTTCTTGTCCAAGATTGATTCAAATCCTTTTAATCGTGATTTAATCAGTTGTAATTAATATTTTATAGTGTGATCAACATCAAGTTCAGGTACATTTGATGAGTTTTCTCCTCGTTTGAAAGGATACAAGTCTGAAATTTGAAATATAGGAGAGATTCCAACATCGCTTGGAAGCTCTATCTCATGGACATTTGAAGAAAATTTCCTCAAGACTTTACAAAGTCCAATTTTCTTCTATTTTTTTTTGTTATAGTCCCTTTTGGGAAACCTTTCCTTCAAAAAATGTGCAAACACCAAGTCTTAAACCTCACAAATGACCTCTTTCTTCTTTACATCTGCTCTTTTTGTGTACTTGCTTGTATTAACTTCAAGCTATTGTTTGACTTTCTCATGCATCACTTGCATGGTTGTTGCAAACTCTTCTCCATAAACACTCCTCATCTCTTGCTTACCCAACTGTCTTAGCTCATAAAAACCCCTTAGATCGATGCCATATACAATCTAAAATGGGCTAAGATCTTTGCTTCCGTTTGGTGAATCGTTGTAGGAAAACTCTGTTTGATAAAGTACTTGATCCCACTATTTGGGATGTTCACTCACTAGAATTCTTAGGTTGTTATTGAGGCTTTTATTGACTACTTTAGTTTGTCCATCTGAATTGCAATTGAGATTTGTTCCCAACTTTGAATCTCATGGTCTTCCTAGGAGTGTTAAGGATTTTTTTGTGTTAGCATGCTCTTTAAGTGAGAAATTTCCATCCTTATTGATATAAACCTTCTTTACCTGTACTTACACATACAATAAACACTTCAAAGAAAAAATTTCTTCATCACTCTCTTTACGCCATTCCTTTTCATTGCTACATTCTTTGGTGTTATCACAATCTCTATTTTTATAATGGAATTCAAGATGCCCATTCTTAACCTTTTCTTGGCTTGCAACTTACTCCTTCGTCTTCATATTTTCTTGATTCCAAGATACTTTTTTTTTCTTCAAGCATCTTGTCTCTAAGAACATCCTCAAGAAACTTTATTTTCCCTTGCTTTGTCTTATAGTTCTTGGATCCTTCTCGAAGCTTATCAATGAGTTTTTTACCCTGTTCTTGATCTAAAGCTTCTGAAAATTCAAACAATTCTTTGGAATTCGACTCCATGTCCCCTGTTTTGGCCTTCATTTCTTTGACATCCTTGTATATTATTGTTCTTAAGTAGGTTTTTTTTCCATATTGATGTTTTCTTTTATGTTTATTTTCCAAGTATGTTATACACCTTTTCATATCAGACTTGTCATTCATTTGCTTTATCTCGTCTTCATATTGAAACCTGAGATCATTTTTACAAATAAGAGATGCTTCTTCAATTTCTCTCTGTACATGCATCCATAGTTCATAAAATAATTGTAATAGGTTGTATCTATATGCATTTGACATTTCCATAACATAATTTTGACATTGAGGAATGTTAAGACCCCTCCACTTTCAAGTTTCACTATACCTCTTTTCAGGAATTTGTAAGACCCACAAATTCAACTTCTTTTACCAACTTAAAAAAATTTCAAATACCTTGAACAAAAATTGTTTTAAGAGTCTTTACCCCTCATAGGCTATTAGTTTCTCATTGAGATTGAATAAGAAAATGTATGATAAACATATTATACCTTCAAGCTAATTACTTAAATGCTTGTAGATTCCCCTTCAAGATTGTGATCATGGAACGACAATAAAATAAACTTTGCTCCTTGGCCATCATTGATTTAGCTCTATTGTCATACTTTATGAGATATTGAAAGTCTTCATTACTCTATTTTCCTTCTAGTTTGAACTGAGATGACATCCTTCATACTCTCATCTAGTACTTAATATGGTATTCTTGGTCTTCAAGCTCCATACCTACATAGTCCAAACTCCATCCTAGAACTCCATTTTATTTTTCCAAGTTTTCTTCTTCATACTTGGGTCAATGCTCTTCTCCCTTATGGTTTTTCAAAGGTCCTTCAAGCTGAGACATAGGTTTTGGATGGATCACTGTTGGTATCATTTCATGGCCTATCTTTTTATCCAAAAATCTCATCATTATCCACCATTTTCCTTACTAAACCTTCATAAATTCCTTATATCCTATTGAAATTGATTAATATAGTATCATAATTGTTATTTTTACATTGAAATCAATTTTGGGAATTTTCGTGTTAAAAACTAAAATTTTTGAAGAAATTACAGGTTATAGTAACTTCCTGTAAATGCTTTATGTTTTTACATGTGGCGTGACAGGTAGACCAAAACGAAGGATGACGGCTTAATCTGGAATGTACACGGATGGTAAAAAATCTATTCAACCTCAGATTCAGAGTTCCTAAGTATCCGGTCAATGCTGGTCAAACCCAACCATTTCAGCATAAAAATTTGAATCATAAATGAACAGACTTGATATTTTTCTTGTATTTAGGGATTTAAACCAATTTGAATTCTTTTGGAAGTCAGTTAGGCTTTTGAGGAGTATGAATAGCCTCCTTTTTGTTATGTAATTCATGATAAATAGTTAGAGGAAAAGATATTGAAAGTTAGTTGATACGTAGAGAGACATACAAAGACATGAGATTTATGTGCCAAGCTTGAAACTCTGTTTTTACGTAATTGATTTCCATACTTCAATAGAGATAGAGATTCAGTTCTTCATGGTATTATGATCTAGTATTTTCTCCATTTGAAGTTATTCCAAGTGTGCTTGCAACATGTGGAGGGCCCCCATGTAGTGCTGGTACATTTTCTTTATGTTTTCCTTTACATCTGCATATTCAGATCCGATAGTGCATTTAATTTAATTTTTATTCTGTGAGTTCATGAATTTTGATTAGAAGTATGTTTATTGTTTCAGTTATCATTTATGCTTTATGGTCATGGTTATAATTGAAAAATTCAATAACTAGATTAATGAGTAAACCTTGTAAGAGGATTTAATTTTTGATTGAATTCGAAATTATTACCTTGATCTCCATTTTTAAATGAGTTTGATTTATGTATGCTGATTTGGAAGAGATTCTGTGAGCTGAAACCTTGTAAAAGGATTATAATCTCAAACAACCATAATCACTCTATTTTTAGGAAGATAGATCTGTTTTAATTAGAGAGGTGTTTAAGTGTGTAAGGAACCAAAGGGAAATCTCTTGTAAAAGGGTATTAGATCCTGCTGCAACAAACCCTCACTTAGGAAATTAGATCCTTCTAGGTCTATATATATTAGACAAGTATCTCTAAGCTTACCTACTCGGGTTGACAAGAAATGAAAGCCTAATCTACAGTAGTATAATAGACCGAACAATCACCATACATCCATCTTGTTCAAAACTTGTTATATGCTGCCCTAATAATGAAATGTTCACCTTTTCTTTGTATTTCTCTCTAATATTCCTTCCCGATATAGCTTTTAACCTGTTCATGGTCTCTTCTTTCGTTCTCCACCTGATTTTTCATTGATTTGACTCTTCACCATCTCCATTAATGCTCCATATTGGTCCTCGATCATTCTTTTTCTTTCTTGATTCCTTGTAGAAGATTGATTTCTTGAATAATCTTGGCTACAATATTTATGAAGCTCATACCTTTGCTTGGAATACATGAATTTCTCTTGAATCTCTATTGTTTCAAGATCCAAAACCCTATTTATTTGAGATGCTACCATGAAAAAGTTACTTCATTTGAAATTTCTTTCCTTTCAACTCGTAGATTGTTTTAGACCTCTATAGGACCTGATATGAGGTTTCCTTTTTTATTTCCATCTATTCCATCTTGTGAAATCTTGGAGCTTTCCTTCGGTTGGTCCTCTAACCTGTTTATTTGAGGTCCATGACTTTTTATTTGCATTGCATTTGTTTTCAAGAGACAATTTTTTTTCTTTTTCCTTTATGAAAGCCTCTTGTACTCGTTCATCTTCATATTCTTAAATTCGGGCAAACAAACACTCATATAAATAGTTAGACTGAAAAACTTGATGCTCATTTGCCCCTGTTGATGCCTCTAGGATTGACATATCTCCTCTATGCTGGATTGAACTTCTTAATTTTTCGATGAGACTCTTATCTTGTCTCTCATTCGCCTCTTCTTCATCAAACATTGGTCCTCTCTCATGTTCACAGATAAAGATTGCTTGCTCTACCCCTAAGGGCTAATTTTCATACCTTTTTCTTCCTTCAACTCATTTTTTTCTCCATGCCACCAATTCAGGGAAAGAGCTTGATGAAAAACTCTGATTTCAGTGAGATTTAGTATTTTATTGTTGTCGATTCACCTTACAAAAATGTTGATTCCAAATTCAAAGTTGAAGGCTAGGATTTTCGTTCTAATGTTTCGGTTGTAGAACGAGAAATGACGGAATGGAAGGATGCTAGAAGCTGCAGTCTGAGTAAGAATTCCCATGTCTGGTGTATGGTTTTTAATAATCAATGTAATTTAGGGGTGATACAATCAATCCCCACTACACAATATCTGGTCAACATTTCAAATGGCAAGATTGTTGACGTGCATGTTAGCAATTTGTTACCTATGAATCCAAATATTCTTGAAGGAATTGATGACCCTATTCAACTTACTTATCTGAATGAACCTTCATTTCTTCATAACATTCAAAAAATATTTGCATTGTCGAGGGTATATTTGATTTTTATTTTTTTATTTTTTTAACAAAGCATCAGAAGACCATTGTTATGTAATCCTAGAATTGTCTCTGAGTAGTTTCCTTCTAGAAATATCCAGATTAGCGTCATTGATGGAAGACATGCTAATTGCAACTGGGCTGTCACCATTCATAGTATTTCACATCATATCCAAGAAAACAGATCCTGATGTCGACTACTTTATGTATTAAAAAAACAGGTCTTAGATACCCCGGTAGGCCAAACATTCAGAAAATATTTACTTCATCAAGGGTATATTTGATTTTAAAAAAAATATTTTTAACACAGCGTCAAGACCGACATTAATTTTTTTGATATTTTTACTTTTTTTGTCGGAAGACTGACGCCTCGATCGTCGGAAGAGAGACGTTACTTTTTTAAAATTTGTAAACTTTTTTGTTGGTAAAGAAACATTACATAAGCATTGGATGCACGACATTCTAAATTTCGGATGATATTTCGTCGAAATTACGACAATTTTTAAAACATTGGAATTAAACGTTGGAAGCCATAACATCAGAATTACGATGTTTTTTTGAAAACCTGAAAAGTGTCAGAAGACCAACAGTTTGTGATTGTCAGACCGACAGTTGTGGCTCGTCGGAATACCGACGCTTATAAAACGTTGGAATAGCAACATTTTGCAAAACGTTAGAAAAAGTGTCGGTATTGCGAAACTTTGGCAAAGCATCGGAATTGAAACGTAATGGCTAACCACATTTTGTCTGGCCTCAAACTGTCACTCTTGCGATGACTATGTGTCTGAATAGCAACGAAGTGGTCGTCGAAAATTGGGCCAAATTTTCTAGTGACAACTTAATCATTAATTGAACAATTTTAATTTTTGAATATGAGTCATAGAGTTCTTTAAATTTTATCAAGGATTCATAGGCATTTGAAAATGGTGTAATATGGTGACTCACCTCTTCATTTACAGAAGCTAAATTCAAGGCATAGGCCTTGCAAATCTTGTTTTTTCACATGGCGATCACCTTGCCTGAGGTGGGATTTATTGGTGGATTGTCTCCTTCTCCTTCAAAAATTCCTCTCAGCAACTCATTAAAAATGAGTGTGATTTTTTTTCCAAGACCATTCAGGATATTTCTCATTGTTGAGAGAACAACTCCCACAATAGATATGAGAGAATGCATTGTGACTTTTGAAAAAAATCTGCTGGAAAAAAAACTCAATTCTAGTGTAAAATGTATGTTTCTACAAAAGAATCAATTCCGGAGTGAAAATGAACTCTATTGTAAAAATCGAATTATGAAAAAAATGTATATTCTGCTGTAAAAAAATCAATTCTGGATTTTTTTTTTTGGTGTAAAAAAATGAAAAAAAGATTGTGTGCACGAGAGGTTAGACCTGGGGAAGGTCGGACCTAGGGGAGGTCGACCTGGAGAAGGTGGGTTAGGGGGAGGTAAAAGTAGGGATGGGAGGGGGAGGGGGACGGGATTAGGAAATTGCGGGGACGAGAGTGGTGAAGGGGAGAGAAGAGTGGGAGGGGAACAGTAAGTTGCGGGGACAGGAGTGGTGAGGGGTTGCGGGAGTGGTGAGGGGGTGAGGGGGTGAGGGGGAGGGGGATGGGAGTGATGAGCAGGGAGAGGGTTGCGGGAGTGGTGAGGGGTAGGGGTAGTGGGGATGTGAGGGTTGGGGAGTGAGAGGAGGACATGAGGGAGGGGGAGAGATGGGGAGGGGAGTCCGCGGGGAGGGTAGAGTAGGTGAGGGGGAGTTGTGGGAGTGGTGAGGGGGGAGTGATGAGTGGGGGGAGATGGGAATGGCGAGCGATGAGCGATGAGCGGTGAGGAGGGGAGAGTCATGAGAAGTGGGAGAGATTTTTGGCTGTGGTTACGACAACGACTGTGCTTGTGGCTGCAGTTGTAGTTGCCAAGAGAAGTAGCAGGGAGTAGCAAAAATTTGAATGCAACAGGGAGTGAAAAAAATCGAAATGCAGTACGGAGAAAAAAAAAAATTGAATGTAGCAGGGAAAAATAATTTTTGAATGCACATACTTTCAAAAATTAGGAATATGGTAGTCTGCAAAAATGTAGAATAGAGAAGGTAGGGAGTCACACAAAGGGCAAGAATGCCAAAAAGGGGTTGGATTTGATACCATGTCAGACCAGGAGGTAACTTCAAAAAATAGAATATGAATTTGATAGAGGATATACATGAATTTATACATGGAGGTGAGACCATTGAGATTCATTTCCCAATGTCTCTTAGACTTCCTTATTTCGTAATTTACACTGTTATACAATTTCACCCAATCCCTTAGGATTAGGTGTCAACAAAATAAATAATTTTAATCAAATTAAATTATTATATTATAATTAAATTAATGAAAATAAAAATACTAAAATACAATTCCACTGTTATATTAGAATAAAATTGTTGAATAAATTATTAAATTTTAAAGAAAAAATTAATAATATGATTCTAGGACCAAAAAAAACAAATATTAAAAATAATTTGGATAAATAAAATAAATAATAAATAATAATAAATAAACAAATATTGGAAACATAAAATAATAATAATAATAATAATAATAATAAATAAATAAACAAATATTGGAAGTATAAAAAATTAAACAAAAGAAAATTAAAAAATAAGAAACTAAAGAGAAATTTTAATAAGAAATTATATATAACAAACAACAAGAATATTACCAAAACTATATATATATATATATATATATATATAATAATAATAATAATAATAATAATAATAATAATAAGAATCCAATTTTTATTTAAACTGAATAACGGTTCTTTAATGTATGAAACATGCTATATATGGAATTCCACAAAAATATGGGATTGAATAAATTGATGCATGCTTAAGAATTTTCGAATTATTGAAGCTACAATTTCAGCAATATATAAAATTCCAAAAAATATGAGATTAAATAAATGCCTTTCATGTCCCTCTAAATTCTTAACAAATCCAATAGAGCTTCTAATAAGATTAAAAAGTTTTAAAATAACAAACTGAGGCATACTTATGAATAAACTAATGCATGTTTATGAATTTTCAAATTAATAAAGCTACAATTTCGCCAATATATAGAATTCCACAAAAATATGGGATTGAATAAATCCCTTTCTTGTCCCTCTAAATTCTTAACAAATCCAATAGAGCTTCTAATGATATTAAAGAGCTTGAAAATAACAAAGAAATTATTAATTTAGAGTATTTATTGTAAATCCTCGTGCTTCATTCCATCAATATTTATGTACAATGTATGATAATTTTACTAATTATATATATAAAAATTAAACAAATCCCATAATTACGCCCAAAGAATTTTATATGGTGAGATTCTCGGTGAAGATACTGTTCAAATTTCGCAGGAATTTTTTTTTTCAAAAGTCACCAAAATGGAAATACAAACACAACTAGAACGTGATAAATTTTCGTTGTGAGTACACTCTGACTATCGACATGGATTGGGCATCACACATGCACAATATTGATGTATCTTTCCCTTCTTTTCCAACTTGTGTAAAACAATGTGCTCATGAACTCATTGCAAACTGAGCATGTGTGAGAAAGTTACTTTGAAACTTTCAATCCAAGAAGAGAGATGAAAAAGCATCGAATGAATGAGAATTGACTACAGAACGATTGATCCCAATATCTACATTAGCCTCCAAATTTCGAGTATTGGAGAAATTTGGATTGTGTTTGTCGCAACAACAAAATTGGCAACACACTGGTAGAATTCCAACTTCTCTCCCTTGGTCAATTGTTTCGTGCAAGTTCTAGTTCTTTAGGAAGTATTAATTCATTGTTGAGATTACCATGGCTTCACCATTTAACCCGTGCATAGCGTAGTCCCCTTTATTTGTTTACTAAGTTAAACAAAAACATAATATCAATAATCACACATTGTTTCGAATTAGAAAAGGGTAATGAAGTTCACGAGATTTATATTCTAAGCTTATATTTTTTCATTTTTGGAGTTTCTCCACTACCGGAAATCCTCAACATTACCCCGACAGAGTCACTACAGGAACGCCAAAATTTATTTGATCCAAGAGATCTTAGAAAATACCCTGTCGGAGTTTCTTGTTTCACCTCTATGTGCATGAAGTCATTTTCTCCTTTCACCTTTATTTATTTATTTAAAGAGGGTTGTGCATCGAAACTTATTTATTTATGGGAAAAAGAGGGATCCCAAATTATTGAGAGTAGGAGAGGTTGTCCCTTCAGAGAAGCATATATAATACCTCTGATATTGGTTTTATCATTTATATTTTCCCCTTTTTCTTCTCTTCTTGATTGGATGATCTTGAAAACACTAAAACATAAAACCTGAGTGCAAGAATAAGGTTTCTAGAATATACATGCAGGTCACGGTTTGATACAAGGATTTCTTAACACAAATATCATATTTTCCATTGGAACATCATTGACCAAATGTTCTAATCAAGCCAAGGAATAAGGATAGAGAGTTGGCCCAATGTTGCAGCATTACAAAGTCCTTTTCTATTTTTCCACATTCCCTTCTGAGACAATAGATAATCTTCATACAAGATCTTATTAATGGAACAAAAAGAAAATACACAACATAATAAGAAAACAAAGCCAAAATACATGAAAAAATATGGCTAAAGAAAAACATCGTGTGAAACCAAAAACTGAAAGCACAAGACAAACTACAAGAAACTAATGTAGGATGGATGTGAAGGTAAACTACAATGCAACTAGACCTAATCCTAACCGAACCAGCAAGAGGGTTAGGGTAACGTATAATGGAGTTTCCAATGTAGCCACCATAATATTTCCCAACCTCCAATCATAAAGATACGATCGATTAACTTAGATATAAATTAATGTGAAAGAAAAAATATGAGAGCTTGAATAATTTTCACAACAAAAGGAAGGTATTACATGTGGGAAGAAATTTGTGTCACAACCACTACTTTCATCCAATCGAAACTCTTACCTTTTTTATGAATACCATCTTTCAACAAACATCGAAAGCTTCAATGATTAGATCATAAAATTCATGATGATCCTCTTGAATGACCCGAAATATTTGAAAAGATGAATTTTCAGTTAGAAGCATGGGATTACGATGGGAATCGTGTGAGGGAAAATATATCTAATCATATTCAAAAGTCATGTTGAGAAAAAGATGACCTCAAATAACCATCAGCGAAGGCTGGAGTGCCTCAATTGCTTGAAAAAAATCTGAATAGTGAGATATTGAACGATGAAGATCGAAGGATGTAAAACAAGTTTCATTGGATGCACTGGTGAGAAAATGATAAAAAAATGAAATAATCAAATACATAATAATTATTAGATGATATTATAAAGAATCAGATTCCTAGTTTGTAATAAATCGAGATAAATTAATTTGAATAGTTATGTGAATGCTCTCAACAATCAAACCAACTTCCTCACTAGCTAAATGTGACAAAAAAATTTCATATAACTAGTGATAAACTGTACAAGCATCATAATCATCAAACGAATTTAAAATGGATGTCATCATAACAAATACATGAGACCAATCTGGACATGATTAATGGAGAAAAATTTATTCATGTGATAACGCGTGCATTCATTATCACTCAAGAGGATTTAAGCTGCAATGGAGGGAAATATTTGCAATATAACATCCAAAATAAGAAACAAGAATTGACTATTAAGGAATGAATTCGATAAGCATAACTCCTTCAACCAAAGATAGACCTCAAAATGATAAACTTCGCAATAACATGACCCTATGAGAGATACACATTCCAAAGTCAAGTTTGATACAAAACATTTGAATGGAGATAAATGAGCTAAAACATATTCTTAAATCCGATCACAAGTAAAATATTGAAAATTTGAAAGTTCATACTTGAAATACCAAAAATTTTCAAAAATAAACTTACATTGAGTGAAACCATGCAGAGAGAAAGATTGTGTGAGAGAAACCAGATCTGGCTTAGTTCAGGGGGCTTAATATAGTCGTGAGATCTTGACATAACTGTCAATGGAAGTTGAAGTGTCTCGACTCCCTGGTAGGTCCTGGAACATTCTAGGATTGTAAAATCGCATGTGGATATTGAGCCAGATCGTGCATGGTGTGAAGATAACTGCTACCACTAGTGTTAGTAAGCCCACGAATCACCAGATGGGAACCATATCTATAATTTATTTGGGAGTGCATCACATTGACATGGAGGATTTTGGAAAATAGAAAAAATATTGAAGGCATATTCTCCTTCCTGCTCCCCTACCTGTGTAATGTGTCTGCATTGTATTTGATCGCAATTTGAACCCGCAATGTGAAAATTAAGAGCGTGCACAAAAATAGCTGGTGGAACATATTTCTCATGTGGATAGGCCATCATATAAATCCAAATTAGATTTTGAGAATCAAATTATGAACAGTAACATCATCTTGCAGAATAGAGGAGTTAATATTCACCGTAGGCTTCATGAGCCATTCTATAATTTTCTCCATTGAATCTGAATCGTGAAAGGTGTAAGAAGAATGAGAAGATGGATTAGGAATTTGATTTTCAGATTTCCCAACTTTACAATCACCACAAGGAGGAACCCACATCGGGACTGGGAAATGAGGAGGACAAGGAAAAAAAGGAATAATAGGCTCCTCCTTTGAAATTAGAGGTGTCTCACGATTCACAAGAGTTGGAGAAGTGAAAACATAAAGAGGATTAGATTCACATTGATTCAAAGCAATAAAAAACATATGTTCAAACTTTTTCTCACATAAATCTTGATCCACATATTATTTAGGAAGCTCATAACATAAATGAAGGAATATATCAGAAAAATCCTCAATTAATTCATCAAGCTCCATTGTGAATTGATTGATTCATTTGTGTACATCTCGGTTATCATACCAATCAAGATATTTATCAAGATCATTAGTAAAATGGCGAAGAGAATGAATGGAACCATATGGTAAGGTATGAGTCAAATGCTTAACATGAAATTTGAGAGTGAGGGTGAATGGAAAACACAAAACATATTCATCATTTGTTTGGAGAGTTTTACAAAACCCATGAAAATCATTTATGTGTCTGGATAAAAATATACCACCCTCGAAATTAAACTTGAACTAAGACAAGGCATGAACAAGTTCCATGGGGATTAAAATTTTTCTAGGAGAAAGGTTAGGAAAACACTTTGGCATTATGATTTGGAAAACATCCATTTACGACAGGAGATTCAGAATAGACTAAAGGGGCTTATTTATTCATCTGGACATCCTTTTAGCACCATTGTTGACGGTGCTAGAAATATGTAAACCAAGATGTATCCCAATGTGAAGTCCCAATTACATCTCACACTGTTTGCATTAGGAACCCCATCTAGAATATCATCCCAGTTGCCATGTATTCATAAGGATATGCATTGGATTCAATTTCAACAAGAGATAGAAGTGAAAATGCACCTTCAAAAAGCAAGCAGGTTGTTCCTGTTGAGTTTTTGATCACATGTGTGTCAAAGTTATCTCACCGTGAAGGGGAGAAAAAGTAAACCTCTAAGAGAGATGTAGCAGTACCACCATAGTAGAGACAAACATGAACAAGAAGTGTATGTTCAAAATCAAGAGGAATAGTCCACTAGATGTGATGGTCATTGAAACCAATATGAAAAGGAAGATCTATCTAATATCCAGTGGAATATTCCACAAGGATGTGGCAACAATAATATAAATTAAAAAAAATTCTCAATATGGTAAGTACCAAAATAACTGAAATAGTTCAACTACTTTAGCACAAATGAAAGCAAATATGAATTACAAAAATTCACATAATAGTATTAAAAATATCAATAATCCATGCATGAAGAACATGTTTTCCATAGGGTTTCTAATATTAAGTAAATTTTCTAAGACACGTGTATACAATGAACACCACTAGCTCTAGTAGTGGAGAGTTGGATCCACTCATTGCTCCCCAAAATAATTATCTTATATCTCTAATGCCTTCTGGGAGGAGCCAAGGTGAAAATTTCTTTGCTCATACAATAAGGGTGTACATATAACGAAGGGGTGATGCTTCACCCTCGTTGTGACTCTTTGACTACCCTCATGATTGTTTGATTTCCTATGACTTTTTGACTTACATGAATCCTCATAGTCCATGTTTTTCCTTCCATATTTCCACTTTAAAATAACTTTTTGAATACAATTTACATGATCCACAATATAGATGTGGCATATGATGACTTCAGAGAAGACATCACATGACATTGATGACACAGATCGCATGATGATGTGATAGTGCAAAGTTGGTGTTCTTGTTACTTATTTCTTTGTGTCTTCTTGAACAAATGGTACATGTTCTTATTCTTCATACTCTTGATGAATTGAAGGTGATGAGTATTCCATGTGATATTTATCTTCATCTTGTGTTAGAGCTCCATGTTCCTTCGTCTTCTTTCCTGATGATAATCTTATCTCTTCAGCTCCATATATGTCTCCTAGAATTTCCTCCTTTTCTATCTCTTTATTTCTCATCTTTTCATAGCATGATCGGGTACACACATTTGTAATACACTTATGATAAGACAACATCAGTCTGGTAAAACCCTAGGCTAAGATCACACCGAAACCGGTTGTTAGGTTGGGGAAGAGTCTTAGTAATTGTGCAATTGTGCATCTCAGGTATTCAGGGGTGAATATTGAGCCTTGAGACTACATAATGCACACTACAGGATATGGTGAGGAGAAAAAATGCGCAGTGTATGAGCTCAGCTTGAGAGGTTGAGGGATTTTTCAGTGCTTCAACCAATTGCGCATTTTTGGAGGGAAGATGAAGCCAGGTGATTGCGCCATTTCGAAGTTCAAGAGATTAGGGTTGATGTTTGAGCCTTGAGACTACATGTTTCATAATTTATACTATACTAGGGAGAAAAACTTCAGAGTGTGTAGTTTAAACAAGACTGGGGAGATGAACTGCACAGTTTTTGGGCCTAGTGAGCTCAACTACGGGATTTTTCATTGCTTGGGAATATTGCGCAATTCTGGGAGGCAGAGAAGGCTATGCCATTTTGAAATTGTGCATATCAAGAGCTCAGGGGATGATCTTGAGGCTATATATTGTAGAATTTGTAGTTGAGGCGAGGCTGGGAAGATGAATTACGCAATTCTGGGAGGCAAGGTCAAGATTTAGCACTAAATTTATGAAGTTCGTAGTAATGCAAGGTAGGAGCTGTGCATTGCACCATGTAAAGGGAAAATTATGTAGCTTGAGGATTGGAAATACATAGTGGACAATTAATGAAGTTCAGATGATACTAAGTTGCTGGGAAATTTTGGAGAATTGTCCAAGTGTGGGACCGAAGAGACTGATGTGAACAGTGATATGACTTGACTATGATCACACAATTGAAACACTTTGATCACACAACAAAGTAGATCATCCCGACATGTTAAAAACATATTTCCGTCAATGCGACAATATTGTGATGACTTTACTACAAGTGCGACACTAAAGGTACACGTTGCGACGACCGTGATGGAAGTCGTGCGACAATTCTTAAGACTTTGGGAATGAGTGCGACTGATGTTTAAATGGTAATACCATCTCATTCACACAAATATAACACCTTGAAACCACCAAAACAAGCATGCATACGTTGTGCGAGAACTAACATGCGAAAATACACCAATTTATAAAGTATAAACGAATATTGTGATATGCAAACAATTTTTTAAGTAACACATGTTAGAGAAAATATAACATGAAAATAACACTAATTGGAGTGAAATAAAGATAAAGGAACATCCGAAAAAATAAAAGTGACACTCACAAAAACAAAGGTGCATGAGAGCTACAGTTTACAAAACTCACCAAAATAGAAATATAAACACAACTAGAATGTGAGAAAATATTGTTTTCAGTGTGCACTGACTATCGACATGGATTAGACATCACGCAGGAACAATCTTGATGGAGTGTGCCATTAATTTTGAATATTTCTTAAAATAATGCACTCATGAACTCGTTGCAAACTAAGACTGCGTGAGCACATGACTTCGACACTACCAATCCAAGAAGGGAGCTAAAAAAGAATACTCTAACCAAGAAGTTATTATGGAATGACCGATGACAAGATCCACAAAAGGATCCACAATTTTAGTATGGGAAAAATTTTGGAGGGTGTTTGTTGCAACGACAAAACAATATCAATGAAAATTTTAGGGGCTAATATTCAGAAGTGGCTTAATCTTCCATTGTTTAAAAAAAAAAAATCACCAATTTCCATTTTTTTCTAAAAATGATTTTCCCAAATTTTATGCTATAAAATTATTTTCTATGAAACATTGCCAAAATTCTATAAATATTGTATAAAATCATAAGTAATTTTAATATTTTTACAAATATGTCACTAAACATTTTATATTTTCCATATTAGGGACCGGCAAGATTTGCAAAAGTTTCTAAACTTTAAGATAAATTGTGTCTTTCAAATCTTCCCTATGAGTCATTCTCTATTAAGAAATATATTCAATAGTATCTTTGACCATTTCAAAATATTGAGGGCTACAACATCCCTTATTTTTTTACTTATTAATCGCATAGGTATAACATTCCTATTGTGACCAATTTTTCCTAGCACCATTCACACTTGTAATGTTGAGTAGCCTAATAAAAGTATGATATCGAATTTCCTAGATTGATTATATTTCTCCCTTGAACTAATGTATAGAAACTTTCATGTCCATATCTCATAACCCCAATGAAATTTACTTTTTTATTCATTCACCATCCTATACTATCTGAACAACCATCCATGTTCAATTGAACCTAAACTTAATCTCTTATAACCTTTGATAAATTTTTTTTTCAAAAATAAAGAATTCAATTATTCCATTTATATATGAAATAGTTTATTCATTTCACAAAGTGTTGTGGAGGTAAATCCCCTCTACGGACAGAGGCAAACCCACTAGCCCTAGAATGGGTCTAGCAACAATTGAAACACGCAAAGCTATTGATTCCTAGTTACAAAAGATAGAATCGCGATAGATCGCTTATCGTGATTTCTTCGCTGTTGTTGTTGAAGAAGAAGTGGTGCTTCCGTTCCTAGATAGACAAGTCATGATCCGTGAGCTCGCTGCATCTAGATACCTGTACACATCCAAAGAAGAGAGACAACCTGCAACGTAATATTTCACACTTTATAACTATCAATCAGTCAGAGAGGAATGAATGAAATTGCATTATATAATGGACAAACAAAATCATGGAAGCAATAGCAGAGTCATGTATATTAAGATACGAGAGGACGATTACAACCGGTGCTCTGACGTCGTGATATTCCTTCGACATGATTCCAGTGGGACGTGTCTCACAAATCTTGTCAGGGGTTTGACAAAACTCTCTCTCTCACAGGGTTCTCCTTAGCTCTACTCTTGATTGTCACTCAGCAATGATTTCCTTCCCAAAAGTTTAGCTAGCTTGCAAATGGAGAGGGCAGGATTTTATAGAGTGAGGAAGGGAAGTTGGGATCCCTATAATCATGGGATAGAGTCCTATCTCTTAGGAAGGTTCCATGAGAGGTGGAAAACCGTTTTCTAAACAGCCCAACTTATTTTTGATGATTCATTCTGAAGTTGTTAGAACCAAACTTCCGCCATTTATTTTTAAAAAACATTCCCAAATAGGCTTGGCATGGGTGAGGTAGAGGGACAGGGCACAAAGGGGTGTGGGCCTAGTGTAGCTTTTCCAGGTCGACGTGAGTGATGAACTGGATACTCGCGCCAAGGCCAAAACATATGTTTTTAGGGGTTTTCAGAGGAAATGTTATTGAGGAGAATTCTTGCCCTTATGCAGAAGAATGCCATCAAGGTGTTTTGAGGAAATTTTACTGTTCCCAGGTCATGGGAATTGTCCTCCAATGTACAGGATGAGGAAATGTAGGGATGGTGACAAAATGCTGTGTAACAGATGCCCCCCTAAATCATGAGGTCCGAGAGAGAGGGAGGGGTGAAATGCTTTATGAGAACATGTTCAACTAAAAACACTGCTATCGGAAGACCTGCGAGTACAAATCCAACTGATATCTCTGATACATGATATGAGGTATGGGCGCAACCATCGATAATAAAGTGTAAAAAACGAGATCCAAGTTATGGACGCCGCCATCCAGCAAAATAAGGATCAACAAGTAGAATCAGGTATGGTCGCAACCATCCAATCCAAAGAGTCATGTAATCAGTCATAATAATCGACAAAGAACCCGTAGCCTAGATTTCATCAGAGGAGATCCAAGGTCTTGCGCTCCATCTCGACCCGAAAAAAGTGCAAGTTTGAGCATGCGAATAAGTGATCTGAAGTCAAACATGCAAGAACCTCGTCTGATTACTATCCAATGATGAAGACTGTTAACAGACACGAGAGAAACCACCAATAATGACAATGGCTCTCAAGGTACAAGATGTACAATCCATGGAACGTGAATAGTGATCTAGCATCGAACACCCGTAGAATCATCCAATCAAAGGCCAATAATGAAAAACTTACGCTGAATGCGAAGAACCTGCCATTGAGGCATACAAGCTCCAACGTACCTGAAGGGAGTCTCTAGATCAAATTCCTGGATAATGAGCTGAAGTCGAGAGGAATTGACCTTGATCGAAGGTGGGCCATAATGTTTTACATATCAACGACACGAGACAAAGGAACATTATGTTTGTGAATCAAGACCAACAGAGAATCAGAGGGAGGTTGAAAACTATAGAGGTCAACTTCTCCTGAACATATCTGTGGCACGACATTGGATTTGGCAGTGTTTGACTTCAAGGGATCTAAGGTCACGGTGACGTGACAAAGAGCGGATGAGAGGTCAAAAGAGATTACCCAAACCCATGGAAGAAAGCAGATAACAAGATGAGATGTCCCCAGCCCGACATGAATGCAGACAAGTGCCATGTTCAAGAGTGACATACTGCCAATATGATTATGATTTTGGTTCCATTTTCCCCCACCATTTCTGGCTAGTAAGAAAATTATTTTTGGAAACAAACTTGAAGGGGATAGCATGTGCTTGCGATGTAAGTTCATCCTTCAGAAAAATCCAACCTAGTACATTTTACGAGCCCTAGGAAGGAGGAACTCGAGTAACGTCATTACGGCGGATTCCGATATCATTAGTTTTTTACAAGTCTGACAAAGGAATAACTCAACGTCTTTTCATGTTTAGAGAGTTTAAAAAGAGAGTGGAAAGGAAAACTCCACCAGTCCCTTTTCATAGATAGTCCCACAGATCCGAAAAGGTAGAAAAATATGTATGAGAGAACCTCCTAGTTGCAATAGGCTAGGGTATTCCCTTTTCGTAAATAATCTATCCCAGCCCAAAAAAGGGTTACACGTATACTGGGTAGATGTCTTTTCGCAGCCAATTTAACGAGCTCAAAACGACAAGTGACTCAGAAATCTTTTCAGTTTTAGAGAGTCAGAAAAGAGCTGAAAGGTGACTCCAGTAGTGAGTTTTTCGTGTTTTTACCAAGTCCGAAAAAGTATAAAATACAACTCATCTCTTTGTCAAAATCACGTGAAAAAACCTGTTGCTGCACAAAAAAACGCGTGTAAAACATATTCGACGAAAATAATCTAAAAATATAAAAAAAACAAGTTAAAAACCCATTTTATGACTTTGAAAAGCTATAAAAGACCAAGAGTGGTAAAAAATATTTAATTTTCACTTTTTACCTCTTTGCAAAGCAACAGTGACCCTTTTGTGTTTCGATCTTCAAGCGACGAGTGCAATGAATCTAATGGACCAAATTGAATTTCGTCCAATTTAGGTAAGATCCAACCTCTTTGTCCATCTTTTAAGCTACATTTTACTGTATTTAATCATTGTTTCAGGTCCTTTAGGGAAGTATTTTCAAATTTTAGGGCTCCACAGTTGGCGTGGGTTCCAGGTATAGACCCGCGTCAATCCTCTCTATTTTACACAAAGGTCGCACCAGTTGGTACGACTGTTAGCTAAACAGCTGCGCCAACAACGCAACACAAAATCCAGCTACAATTTCTCAAAAAAAAACCAATGAAATGTGGTTTTGAATACCAAAGGAGGTTTATAACACTCTTATGATTGATTGATGTAGGTTTCCAGCAAAAATGATGGTTATTTAATGGAAAGAGAGAGAACATAGCGAAGAAGATGAACTGGTAATGGGAAACGAGCATTGTATGAATGCTCTTCAAAATTGCAGGCTGAAAAAATTATTTCTGACGCCATGTCTCTGGGCTCAGCCCGAACAACTGCGGTATCTCATCAGCATTTGGGATGAGGATGAGGATACATTCAAACTTCAAGACCAGGAAGTTGAGCTCGAAGTATAAGATGTATACTTCATCACTGGACTGTCATGCAAGGGTCCAGTCCCTATTTTGACTGGTACCAGGCTTTCAGGAGAAAACATGACAATGGTCATGAAAAAGGTGTACCCAGGGGCACGCAAAGGAATAGGGAACGTGAAAGTAGACATTCAGACCGTCCCCGATCTGGCACTAAGAGTAGTGCTACACACCATTACGCGGGTTGTGGGATCATAGGCACTACACGAGGCCAAAAAGATGTAGCTACTTCTTGCATCAGAGTGTATGAACCCAATTATCTTTAACTGGACCACAGCCGTGACCATGAACATTAAACAGAAACTCACAAAATGCAAGTAGACCAAACTGAAACAATTTGGATATGGGTCGATTCTAGTGTCGTTATTCTTGAAATGATTACCAAATTTTCAGCACCAGGAGGCCATAGTCCTGAATCCACCACTGAGAGAGCCACGAATGGCTCAATGGGCGGCATTGATGCCTAGGGCAGGGGGTGGCCAGCAGATTTCCTGGCAGCCCGAGTTATTTGACTGGCTCCGACGACAGTTGATTGTCGTGGAGGACTGGCCCTATACGGACACCGATTTTACCAAAGACCCAGAACTTCCGCTCCTGGAGGGAGAGGACTGGGACGAGGAGCTTGGTAAGACTCATTTTGTATTTTCATGAGTTTTATGATTTTTTGGTATACATGCATGTTCTAACATCTAATCGTATATGTATGCAGATGTTGGCCTGGAGAGGCCCGCTGGAATGTAACCAATAGCGAGGAGGACCCCTCTCGCTTATGAACCTCAAGGTGAGGGGGGAGAGGGGGATGAGCTCGTATAGAACCTAGAGGGGATCGCTCGCGGAGTTCTGGATTATGCTCATTTAGCTGATGTTCCCCTATCTTATCAGAGGCACACCGTAGGGGTGTCAAGTCGTCTCCACTGCTTACTGAGGCGGTTGGTGCGGGCAGTGACGTGCTACCATGAGCACCATGTTGATTACTCACCTAGGCTTTCTATTTGCATATTTTTGAGAGACATGTCATCTCTGGATGTAACTGAAAAAAACATATATATTTTTGGTTTTATATGATGCACATGTTGCAAACACTCGACATATATATATACATCTATTTTCTACATGGATCTTGTTTACATATGATGATGTTTTTACAAATTTCGTAAATGTCTATCTAATACCATGTTGGCTACTGCATCTGTTAGTGTATTCATTCATCTTGATATATGCTGATATGTGATGTAATCAAAATTTCTTTCAAGTAAACGAATACGTAGATACAGTCTTAAAATGCATGGGTTTCTAACTGGATAATGACCATTGAGTTGTAAAACCACAAGCTGTGAGTCCAGATGTACAAGTAACGCGTGAATGCCGAGGTTAACAGCGTCATTTAATAATTCCAAAATGGCACTATATTCTACGACATTATTTGTAGTAGGCCCTAGACAAACACCTTGTAAATTAGCCAACTCACCAGCAGGACCGTAAATTACCCAGGCTGTTGAAGACATGTTTCTCGTACTGTGGGAGGCACCATCTGCGAAACCGACATAAGTATTAATAGACATCTACACAATCAAGAAGACCCAATAAGTAGAAAAACGCTTACAAAGCACACCACACCACACATGCACAAAAATGGAAAAATCACCTATGTACATATACTATGCAAGAATGATTCAAGCATAATATTTCTTCAGGAACAACCCATTTCTAGGCTCCGCCAAAGGAAGACCTTCATAACCGATCAGCTCATAAGCCCCATTTTTCAATACAAGTTTAACGATATAGGGCCCATGCCACATAGGTTGGAATTTTCTTGCCCCAAGCTTGTCATGAGCTTGATCATACAAGAGGACAAGGTCCCCTTTGATAAAAGAGTGCGGAGAAACCATTTGATCGAAATCAGATTTAGCCCGATTTTTCTGTGCCTCGATAGCCAAAGTAGCCAAGTGGTGCGTTTCGTCCAATATCTCGAGATATAGGAGACGTTCTTCCTCCGGTGAAGTCTCGCGCAGTAATTCCACAGCCAATTTTAGTGAAGGGATCTCACATTCAACTGAAAGAGTAGCTTCCAGACCATACACCAGCTGAAATGGTGTGAATCCAGTTGCACTCTTCACTGAAGTTCGGTAGGCCCAAAGAAATGAAGAAAACTCGAGATGCCAACTTTATTTGTGTATACCAATTTCTCGTTGAAGCATCGCGACAAGCACCTTGTTCACGACTTCAACCTAGCCATTTGCCTGAGGGTAATATGTCGTTGAGATGTCGTGACACAAGCCTAAATTAGATGTCAGTTCTACCATCATATAGTCCCGAAAATGAGAGCCATGATCAGTGACAATGGCTTGAGGAATGCCGAAACGAGTGATCACATGGTTGAAAATGAATTGTGCAGTTGTCTTACCATCCACAGCCAGTGTAGGCATTGCTTCAGCCCACTTGGTGAAATAATCTACGACAATGATGATATAAGTATGCCCCCCAGCTGAGTGAGGGTTACAGGTTATAAAATCAATGCCCGATTTGGCAAAAGGGCCCATGGTAATGACAGGATGTAATGGGAGAGGCGGCACACACATCTTGCATTGGAATATCTGGCACGCATGACACTTCCGTACTGCAACAATAAAGTCTTTAAATATAGATGGCCAGAAATATCCTGCACGAAGGATATTCTGTGCGCTAGCATAACCAGACATGCGAATGCCACAGGTGACACTGTGACAGTCATTCAAAACTTTCTTAGCCTCTTCTAAGGTCAAACATCGGTGGAGCATGGAATCGACTCCAACATGATATAGGGTATCTCCGACAATGAGATATGGTTGCGACTGATGTCGAACGTGGCATCGAGCATCCTTAGTTAACTCAGACCAAAAGGTAGATGTGTGGAGGGACACGATGATATCACCATACCATGGATCGAGAGTGATGATTAAGAAGAGAGTTTCGTCGGGGATATGATCCTCAGATTGAGATGAAACAGAGTCGGTAGGGAGAGAACAAATGAGATCAGCAAAAACCAGTGATTTCTTTGATTTGGCAGTAGTTAACTCCAAATCAAACTCTTGGAGGATCACAATCCACTTTGAGTACTTTCCTCGAAGCAATTGTCGAGAAAAAATGTAAGTCATGGGGTTGCAGTTAGAAATCATGGTTACCGTGCGTAACAGGATGTAATGGAGAAACCGCTGAACAGCCTGGACCTCGGCCAATGCAAACTTCTCGAAGTGTGCATAATGCGTTTCAGTGTCAAGGAGGTTCCAAGATAGGTAATAAATCTCGTGTTAGTTACCATCATCATCATCTTGCACCAAAAAAATGGCAATTGTACTGAATGCGACAGCTAAATAGAGGGTAAAGTCGCAATGATAATTCGAAGGACATATTAACAGAGCATTGATAAACAACGTCTTAAGGTTATCTAAATATTGCTAATAAATCTTGTTCCAATAGAAAGGGACGTCCTTTTTTAGAAGTCGCGTGAACCCTTTGGCTACCTCCGCATAGTTCAGGATAAAACGACGTAAGAAATTTGCTTTCCCTTGAAGACTCTGAAGCTGATGTAATGAGGATGGTGAGGGGAGAATAACAATAGCCTCAACCTTAAGAGGGTCAAGGTGAGTTCCATCCTTAGAGACAATGAATCCTAAAAGTCGACCAGAGTTGAGACATAAGATGCACTTGTGAGGATTAAGACTGATGTTGTAAAGTCTACAGTGGAGAAAAATATGGCGGAGATGTTATGGATGGTCTTTGCAAGGAGTTGAATGAGTTGAAAGGTCATCCAGGTACGACTGAACAACATTACATATGTCGTGAAAGGCGTAAGACATGGCACGCTGGAAGGTAGCCCCAACATTTTTTAAGCCGAAAGGGAGTTTATTATAGGCGAATGTTCCCCACAGACAGATAAAAGCAGTCTTATGTTGATTGGATGAGAAGATATTGATTTGATTATAACCTAAAAATTCATCCATAAGGGAAAATATATCACTCCTCGCATAATCGTCAATGATCTGATAGATAAAAAGGGTGGGATAGTTGTCCTTAGGGCAAGCCTGATTGATATCTCGGTAGTCAACACAGACTCGAATTGTGCCCTGATTTTTATCCACAGGGAAAATATTGGAAACCCACTCTGTCATAGGGATCGAATATATGAAACCCGCTTTAAGCATTTTCTCAACTTTAGCTTTTATAGCAGCGGCTTTCCGAGGATGCGCTGAATACAGACGCTGGCGCACAGGCTTCGCAGCAAGATAGGTGGGAATTTCTTGCATGACGATACAGGGATCAATTCTAGGCATCTCTTTGTAATATGAAGCGAAAAAATCACGAAATTCACGGAAGACACTAGTGTACACTTGAATCTCATCAGGAGAACAAGTGACTCCCACATGGATGTTCTCAACAACCCCCAGTTTAACGGATATGTTAATAAGCATCGTTTGGGTAATGTTACTCAGATTTCCTTCTGAGAAAAATTTGTGAGTCAATATTGGCGTTTGGAGCAGCGGAGAGGGAACCTAAGATGTAAAAAGCTCGAGACAATTAGACATTTCCCCCAGGCTAGGAAAAAAAGAGGAATGATGATTCCCATCGCTCCACAGTAGATCTTCGAGAGACATAGTCTCCATGATAGCTTCGTTAGATGGAAAAACTTCTCTCAAAGGATCGGGCGAATCTGCATCGCCGAGCCAAGGGGATTTAGAATAAACATCAAGAGCCATGCTCAAAGGAGCATTATCAGTAGGAGTAGGATCCGATGTGGCAATGATCTCACAATAATTGATTTCAACTGGGGTTAGAGGCATCGATTATCCAAAAGAGGAAATATATAAAGGAGAAGGGATGATCCATGGGTCATCCGACCTACATATCGTATTGACTTGAACGGTATTCGGTGGTGGAGGAGGAAAGACACCCATAAGGGCAGGATCTTTGAAAATTCCCAGTCCCACACTGTCAAAAGGACTAGGTATCTGATCCACATATGGGACATTGTTATCGGATGACAAGGTAAAGAAGGATAACTGGTCGACAGTAACAATTTTCCCTCATGCGAAAATTTCAACATGCGAAAGAGGCTGGATGGTACGCACATCATAGCATGGGTCCAACTGCGACCGAGCATAATATTATAATTGATTTTCACATCAAAAACTTCTACTTTGACGTTAACCATCTTCCCTTGTAAAGTAATTAGTAGAGTCGCGAGAACACCCAAGGGTTTTGATTCTCTTCCATCAAATGCCTCGAGGGCATTGGGAGATGAAGTCAAGGCTGGAGAGCCAATGGCCTTCCAGCAGGAAGATGACATGACGCATGTGGATTCACCTTCAGCCACAATGGCTCTATGGATATTGAGACCGTTAATACCGACTTGTATAATAAGCACAATCTGGTGTGGAAGTCGGGAACAAAATTTTCCAAGTCGAAAGAGAGAAGGCTAGAATCAACAGGATCAATCCTGTCGATGGCAGATAATAACGCCTTCTGCTGAGATGGGCAACTCAGGAGCACTTCCAATGCAGACATGGTGGATGGCGCATGTGCCAAATTATCAACAATGCTATAATGCTAGGTAGCACGGGCGTTTGGATTATAGGAAGATCTCCTAAGAACACCTTTAGAAGGTGGCCACACAATAGGTTCAGGACTAGGCCTTTCAATATTAAGTGGGGGAGGAGGACCATCAGTGATCTCATTCTCTATCTCCTGATGCAACCCAGCATAGTCTTTTGACCGAGTGGTGATAGAAATAGGTGCAAAGCCATTCATCATGAATACTTGTGAACCAAATTGCGTAGATGGGGCAGGCTACTCGACCATCTATGTTTACTGAGATGGGAAGGGATCTTTGAGAATAGCAGGAGTTCCCTTGGTTTTGTTATTGCCTAAATCTACCTCAGACTGAAGGAAGGTAGAGTCTAGGGTAACATCAAACCACGCTTAATCTAGTAGCTAGCCCTACCAGATCAGGAGAGGGCTCTCTCTGGGTCAATCTCAGCAAAATATGATGAGTGAGGCTTGAGATGACTTGAGTAAAGGCTGATTTTAGGCTAGGTATATATGTAAGAGAGTTTGATTTGATTTTGAAGGTGTTTGTTGGATCAAAGGGAAAGGGATATTTTGGGTCCAGGAAATGATCAGTTTTGCATAGAGCTGAATGGGGCAAGAAAGGAAATTGTTTTGATGCTTCGAATTGAATGAAATGGATAGCTCAGATAGAGGAGGAGTTTAAGAGGGAAAGAGGTTTCAATAATCCTCTTAAGACAGTTGAAAACATGGAAAATTAAACAAAACTTCAAGGCAGAGCACTGCAAATCTAATGAATTCCACCTTTATGACTTTTTTGTTTAACTTAAGAAGAAATGAGAAGGAAGATGATACACATGAAACATCAGTAAACTTAAAAGAAAAGAGAGAAACACACCATCAAAACATAGAGCCACATGGATCCCAAAGAGTACTGCAAACCTTGTCTATTCCTTTGCCAAAATGCAGAGATGAAATGTACAATGAAGCTCAAAGTAATCCCAAGTGTCCAACCTATGCTAATGACTGAAAAATTACAAGATATAGACCACACTAACTCATCCCCAACCTCTAGGGGTCAAGCTCACAATTTAGGAGTTATTTCAAAAATATCTAAACTAAGAACTGGAAAATAGGCAGTGGAACAACTTGCCTCTATAAGATAGGAAATTGATTCATTCAGTTACAATTCACTTTTTGGTGAATGAATCTACTTACATGAGTTAAAATTAATAAAAATTACATTAAAACCATGAAATTAAATCAAGTTACATCAAGAGCTATAAATTTAAAGATAAAAAAGTCAAACTGGCCAAAACTAGGCAAAAAAATAAGCTACTGAGTGAAAACTAGGCCAAACTTCCCAATGCGTCGCGCCTGAAATCTCTATGCGTCACACCACTTTGGAGCCGATTTTGAAGGCCTTCTCGGTGTCCAAATTGAGTGAAGGATAGCTCGTTAGAAAGCTCTACCTATCTACTTTCCAACATAAGTCTAATTTCTGAATTTGGTTGCCATTTTCCCCTCCCAAAATGAGTTTTCCCAACACTACTTCCTGTGTGTCCAAAAGAGGGCAGAAAGGTCATTTTTAGGGTGTTTTTGACCCTTCAGGCAACCCAAAAATTGTCAAAATATTTAGGTAATGGGTAGGCATGCATATATTTTGATGAAAAATCCATAAATACAAAGTTTTATTCAATATGAGCTTCCAATTATAAGCGCGTGCCAAGTGGCGCTACGCGTCGAGCAAGAAAATCTGTGTTAAGGCCAAAAAAAATCAAAATTGACAACAATTTTCCCAAATTTCTTGAAATTTGGGCTGAATTTCCACCATAAACCGCTATGTTGAGCCAAGGAAGCTTCGGCCAAAATTTGGAGTCTATCATGCCTTTTTCGATGCTTTAATGCCCTCTTTAACTTTGCCTTCAGGATCTTGATTCGCGCCTTGCAAACATGATTCCTCGCCCAATAATGATTCTTCATGTGCCTGAGCATGTTATTTTTCTTGTTGGCCTTCTCCAACAGCTTCTCCAAATGAATATTGACCCTCTGAAGCCAAGTCTCTCGATCAGCCTCAATCTCTCGCTCAAATGTGGTCAATTTGATTTTCCTCCTCTTGGCAGCTTGCCGGTTTTGTCTTCATGTTTTTCAGCGCCATGGATGAGTAGGACTGATGAGGGGAGGATTTGATGCTAGCTGTAGGATTTTAGGGAAGGAAAAGGTTTAGGGGATGACATCTAGGGTTTTGGATGGAAATTTGTGTTTTGGGGATATTTGACTAGGGTTTGGGATAGTGGGATTAGGGATTTAGGGTTAGTTGATTAGGGATATGGGAAATGTGGAATGGGTAGATGAGAATGTAACGAAAGGGAAAAATGAAGGAATAAAGGAGTGATGGAGTGAGGGATAGCTAGGAGTGGAATTGGCAGTAATAAATACAACTCATAAACCCTATGTAATTTCTTTTGGCAAGAAATGTAAAGAGGTAGGGTTTTGATTTTTTCTCATTAAATCACCATAAGCACCAAGAGAAATTCATTCATTGGTCATGGAGGGATGTTAACTTACTTGGGAAATGAAAAATTTATCAATTTGAGAGCTTTGGTGGAATATTTGAATGTATCTCATGCTTTTTAGCCCAATGCGTAGCGCCAGTTACAAAATTACACTGCAAACCACTGCCCAATGTGTAGCGCCATCTCAATGCGTAGCGCCTTTTTGCAGAAGGCTTTTGGATACCTTCTCGATGTCCAAATTGGGTGCGGGATAGCTTGTTGGAAATATTATTGAGTCTAATTTCCAACTCAACTATAATGTTTCAAATTGGAGTTAATTTTACATGTCAAAAATCAAATCTCCCAAGACTGGTCAAAATGTGCAAAATGAGGCTGCCTCAAGGCAGAGTGCTGTTGCAGTAAACCTTTGAAGGTTTTCTTCAACTCCAAATTGAGCTCATGATATTTCATTGGAAATATCTTTGTGTCTAGTTATCATTTGACTCATCAAGAAAGTCATTTGGCCAACCAAGCTAGGAGAAAACTTGATTTTTCGAAGGTCACTTTAAAGGTGCATCAATTCTCCTGAGGCAACTGTATTTTTGACATTTCTCTAAAACCATGACATCTGTGTAAAAAGAGAAGGATTTTTTTCTTCCTTGGCCTATTTTGGACAAAAAAATCTCTCAGTTCTCCCAAATTCATCTTTTTTTGCTCAGAAACATCATTGGAGTAAAACCTATCCCGATGTGTGGAACAAAGGATTTGTCGAAATGAAGTGAAACAAAGGGGATAAGGGGCTTCCAAATTCTTGAGAAAATTTTGGGAAGTAGGGAGGGATGTTAGGAAGCAGGGGAAAGTATAATTTCAGAGATTGAGTGAGGAGAAGGGGTCCAAAAGGGAAAAACACAGGCCTAGCCTAGAAAATTGCCAAGTTGTAGCAAGAAACTAGGGTTTGTGCGAAAATGAGGAATTTGGGGGATATCAGTAATGGGAAGTGTTTAATAAGGTACACTAAGGATAGGGGAAGGTATAAGAACATCGGGATACAATTTTTGCTGATGATTTGACCATCCAAGAGAAATTACCTCCAAAACCCTAAGAGAGGGAAATGAACCTTACCTAGGCACAACTGAAGCATGAAAAAGGTGTAAAATGACCCAGTAGAACTTGAAATGATGATGAAAAACTATGAATGATGGTACACTCAGCTAAATGGTGACATGGACCGACATTTGGACAACTTTGCAGGAGTAAAAGAAAACCCTAGACCTAATGCCTACTGACCAAATTGTTCTTGAAGACTCATTGAAATGACAAAATTTGACCTTAACACCTGAAAATCACTTTGTAAGAGCATGTTGGATCACCAGAGGAAGGCTACAAATATTGACACTAACATTGGCTCCAATGGGGATGGTAGCTCCTTGGAGGTGCCAAGAACTACAGATCTTTGGAAAGCAGACAGTGCCTTCATCCATTGGGAAACGGAGTCAAAAACTTAAGCTGGAATGCATGACTAAAAAATGATGACTTGATGACACAAATTGACACTCACTCAACTAAAAACTGACTTGATACTTAAACACAACCAACAAACTGGAAAATATGCTCAATATGAAGCTTATTCAATACAACCTACTCTAGTTGTTCCATTCGTCACTTGATCAAGTGAAATGAAACAACCAATGTAACCAAGAATTCTAGCTACTGTTTGAATTATCCGCAAGTGCTCGCTTATGAACAACAAGAGAGAACTACTAAAAGGAAACTCCCATGAAAAATTGTGAACAGATCCATTGAATACTATGGATTCTCTATCCGCCTCAAAAAACACTGCATAAGGATCATGAAGTTCATGCACACTAGGACTTAGCTCATCCAATGGATTACTTTTCTTCTCCTCATACCATGAATGTAAACTTTGATATGAGCTTTGTGGCAAGAATCCTGCTAAAAATGACGAAGAAACTGGTTGTCGTATCAAGTTTATATCAACACACGTTTCAAGCTCACATGTAGTCAATGGAGAAAGACTTTGACTGAAGAAATCATCCAACACATCAGCTATTGGATCATGAAAAACTTGAAAAGACTGAAAATACTGCTGCAACCCATTTTCTATTGGTTCCGATGAGATTACATGATTTCCTACAAGCTGCTCATTTGAATATTTACTATGAAATTTACCCTTCAAAAACTAAAATGATTAAAAAAAAAATGGTACGGAATCATCTTGTATCATTGGATCATATGTGCCAGCTTCCATGTCTTCATCTGCAACTTGACAATCAATGGCATTCGGGGGCTGCAAATCTGGATATGGGAAGTCTTGTACAAGGTTTTCATTGCCCTCAAGATGGTCCAGATCAAGACTTGTTGACAGTTGATTTCTGATTGCATGAAAGTTTTCTCTGATGAATTGAAACAAATCAAAACAAAAAGGCTAAGATCCTTCACTTAATTCAAAATTTGCTGCACTTTCCTCATCATTGCCATAGCTTATATGCATCGGTTGATCACTGTACTCGAGCTACTGAAAGTGAACTTCCTCCTTCCACAAACTAGCTGCTGATTTGTCTGCAAGATTAGCTTTTGTTTGGAGAACATAATCATCATCATACTGATCAAACTAAGTCAAATCATCAATATAAAACACATCATCAAGCATACATGTCATATCAACAAATCTCTCTTCTCCAAGATGATCTACAAAAAAATCGTTATCAGATCTATGACAACTGGGATAAGAATTTTTTTTTTTTGGATCAACAACTTGTTCTTCTTCAATCATCGAGCCATGGGCTTGAACATTATACTCATTCCTTGTGGTGATATTTTGCATCATCTCTTCCACTGCACTTACCAACATGTCAAGATTTACCTCTAGAGATGTCGATTTCTCTGGATCTACGTTTTTCATCTCTTCTTCCTTAAACCTTGCCCTTCGGATCCACAAATGAGCCTCTACATCTACTGCATTGTTCTGTATCTCTTCAAGTGTTGCAAGATTCCTTTCTCTCAGTTGAAACTCCATTTCTGGATCAAAGGCAACCGGGTAGTGAAAGAGAGCAGATCCAGGAGGAGGCCTTATATCAATTGGCATCGAATAATAAACTTGATTAAATATGGAAGAAAATTGTTGTACTATCTCCCCTGGTAGTCTTTTCAGCTGGTTATACTTTTCTATAATCAAGAAAGGGCTCTGTCTGATCACCCACCTGTCGAGGAAAACTTTGACGAACTGCTGGAAATCTGAGATGCTCGCATCAGGTAGGGTTTTGAACCAACTCTTGACTTGGCCTTGAAAATAAAGAGAAAAAATCCTAATACTGACATCCTCTTCATAAACTTCAAAAAGGTCAAGAAAAGACTCAAAATTCAGAACATGTCTCTCAGCAGTGATGCTGTCGCGTTCACCGTCAAATCTTGGTAGATATAGGTCATGATTTTTAGGGAAAGCATGGCATATAGGAGGTAAAATCAGAGGCTTGTATCAATCTGGAATTTTACAAGGTATAGGGGTATGTACAAATGCTGCAGAATCAATCTTGGTCTCTTGAGGTTCATCATTTTGAAGATGGTCATCACAAGATTCGGAAGAAAGGTCTTGATCAAGCTCAAAAGCATGAAAATATTTGGTATTCACAATATTAAAAGGGAAGGAATCAAATGCAGGCTGAGGATATTTCCTAAAACATAATATACTTTGAAAAGCCTTCTTGACATTCTCAGGAAAAGAGAAGAAATAATTTATGACAAAAAACAAAGTGTCTTGGATGAAATTCCAACTTGAATACCTTATCTTTCCATATTTTCCTTTCATGTTTCTGCTGGTCAGGTTCATCCTCTAGTGGATTCCTTAGATCTAATCTCGAAACTGATTTAGAGTCACCAGGTGAATGATTTCAGCCTTGCGGTGTCTGATTGTTGTCCACCATCAACAATCAGATCTGAACTTGATTACATTTTACTGAGGAAACCAGATGTTCATTTCATAAACTAGACCGGAGATTGACTAAAGAAACATTCATCTACTTTCGCTAATGCAAAGCAAGGGTGTTTCGAAGGCTACCTCGCTAACTTCAGGCTCTGTTTTTAGTTTATAAAGCAAACAATAGACTTTCGTCTCCCTAGTATGGTCGCCACTATGTTATTTCCTAAATCTACCTCAGGCTGAAGGAAGGTAGAGTCTAGGGTAACATCAAACCACGCTTAATCTGGTAGCTAGCCCTACCAGATCAGCGGAGGGCTCTCTCCGGGTCAATCTCAGAAAAATATGATCAGTGAGGCTTGAGATGACTTGAATAAAGGATGATTTTAGGCTAGGAATATATGTAAGAGAGTTTGATTTTATTTTGAAGGTGTTTGTTGGATCAAAGGGAAAGGCAAATTTTGGGTCCGAGAAATGATCAGTTTTGCAGAGAGCTGAATGGGGCTAGAAAGGAAATTGTTTTGATGCTTCAAATTGAATGAAATGGATATCTCAGATCGAGAAGGAGTTGAAGAGGGCAAGAGGTTTCAAGAATCATCTTCAGACAGTTGAAAACATGGAAAATTAAACAAAACTTCAAGGCAGAGCACTGCAAATCTAATGAATTCTGCCTTTATGAATTTTTTGTTTAACTTAAGAAGAAATGAGAAGGTAGATGATAAACATGAAACATCGGTAAACTTACAATCACATAGAGAAACACACCATCAAAACATAGAGCCACATGGATCCCAAAGAGTGCTGCAAACCTGGTCTATTCCTTTGCCAAAATGCAGAGATGAAATGTACAATGAAGCTCAAAGCAATCCCAAGTGTCCAACATATGCTAATGACTGAAAAATTATAAGATATAGACCACACTAACTCATCCCCAGCCTCTAGGGGTCGAGATCACAATTTTAGGAGCTGTTTCAACAAGATCTAAACTAAAAACTAGAAAATAGGTAGTGGAACAGCTTGCCTCTATAAGATAGGAAACTGATTCATTCAGTTACAATTCACTTTTTGGTTAATGAATCTACTTACACGAGTGAAAATTAATAAAAATTACATAAAAACCATGAAATTACATCAATTTACATCAAGAAAGCCGTACATTTTAAGATAAAAAGTCAAACTGGGCAAAACTAGGAGAAAAGAAAACTGCTATCGAGGAAAGGCAGGCAAAATTCCCAATGCGGCCGCGCCTCGAAATCTCTATGCGCGCACCACTTTAGAGACGATTTGGAAGGCCTTCCTAGTGTCCCAATTGAGTGCGTGATAGCTCGTCGGAAATATCTACCTATCTACTTTCCAACACAAGTGGAATTTCTGGATTTGGTTGCCATTTTCCCTCCAAATGAGTTTTCCCAACACCGCTTCCCCGCTTCCCTTCGTGGTGTCCAAAAGAGGCAGAAAGGTCATTTTTAGGGTGTTTTTGACCCTTCAGGCAACCCAAAACTTGTCAAAATCTTTAGGTAATGGGTAGGCATGCATAACTTTTCATGACAAATCCAGAAATACAAAGTTTTCTTCAAGAGGAGCTTCCAATTATAAGCGCGCGCCAAGTGGCGCTACGCATCGGGCAAAAAAATATGTGTTAAGGCCAAAAAAATCAAAATTGACAAAAAGTTTCCCAAATTTCTTGAAATTTGGGCTTAATGTCCACCATCAAGCGCTATGCTGAGCCAAAGAAGCTTTGGCCAAAATTTGGAGTCTATCGTGCGTTTTGCGACGCTTTAATGCCTTCTTTAACTTTGCCTTCAGGATCTTGATTCGCGCCTTACAAACATGATTCCTCGCCGAATAATGATTCTTCATGTGCCTGAGCATGTTCTTTTCCTTGTTGGCCTTCTCCAACAGCTTCTCCAAATGAATATTGACCCCCTCAAGCCAAGTCTCTCGATCAGCCTCAATCTCTCGCTCAAATGTGGTCAATTTGATTTTCCTCCTCTTGGCAGCTTGCCGGTTTTGCCTTCATGTTTTTGAGCGCCACGGATGAGTGGGACTGATGAGGGGAGGATTTGATGCTAGCTGTAGGATTTTAGGGAATGAAAGGGTTTAGGGGATGACATCTAGGGTTTGGGATGGCAATTAGTGTTTTGGGGATATTTGACTAGGGTTTGAGATAGTGGCATTAGGGATTTAGGATTAGTTGATTAGGGATATGGGAAATGTGGAATGGGTAAGATGAAAACGTAACGAAAGGGAAAAATGAAGGAATAAAGGAGTGAGGGAGTGAGAGATAGCTAGGAGTGGAATTGGCAGTAAGAAATACAACTCATAAACCCTATGCAACTGCTTTTGTCAAGAAATGCAAAGAGGTAGGGTTTTGATTTTTTCTCATTAAATCACCATAAGCACCAAGAGAAATTCATTCATTGGTCATGGAGGGATGTTAACTTACTTGGGAAATGAAAAATTTATCAATTTGAGAAATTTTTTGGAATATTTGAATGGATTTCATTATTTTTAGCCCAATGCATAGCGCCATCTCAATGCGTAGCGCTAGTTACAACATTACACTGCAAACCACTGCCCAATGCGTAGCGCCATCTCAATGCGTAGCCCATTTTTGCAGGAGTATTTCGGAGACTTTCCCGGTGTCCAAATTGGGCACAGGATAGCGCGTTGGAAATATTATTGAGTCTAATTTCCAACCCAACTGGAATGTTTCAATTTGGAGTTCAGTTTCCCTGTCAAAAATCGAATCTCCCAAGACTGGTCAAAATGTGCAAAATGAGGCTGCCTCAAGGCAGAGTGCTGTTGCAGTCAAATTTTGAAGGTATTCCTCAACTCAAAATTGAGCTCATGATAGCTCATTGGAAATCTCTTTGTGTCTAGTTACCATTTGACACATCAAGAAAGTCATTTGGCCAACCAAGCTAGGAGAAAACTTGATTTTCCCAAGGTAACTTCAAAGGTGCATCAATTCTCCTGAGGCAACTGTATTTTTGAAATTTCTCTAAACCCATGAAACCTGTGTAAAAAGAAAAGGAGGTTCATATTCCTTGGCCTATTTTGGATAATACGCTCTCAATTTTCCCAAACTCATCTTTTCTTGCTCAGAAACATCATTGGAGTAAAACCTATCCTGATGTGTGGAACAAGGGATTTGTCGAAATGAAGAGAAACGAAAGGGATAAGGGGCTTCAAAATTCTTGATAAAATTTTGGAAGTAGGGAGGGATGTTAGCAAGCAGGGGAAAGTAGAATTTCAGAGATTGAGTGAGAAGAAGGGGTCCAAAAGCGAAAAACACAGGCGTAGCCTAGAAAATTGCCAAGTTGTAGCAAGAAACTAGGGTTTGTGCGAAAGTGAGGAATTTGGGGGATATCAGTGATGGGAAATGTTTAATAAGGTACATTAAGGATAGGAAAATGTATAAGAATATCAGGATACAAGTTTTGCTGATGATTTGACCATCCAAGAGAAATTACCTCCAAAACCCTAGGAGAGGGAAATGAACCTTACCTAGGCCCAACTGAAGCATGAAAAAGGTGTAAAATGACCCATTAGAACTTGAAATGATGATGAAAACCTCTGAATGATGGTACACTCATCTGAATGGTGACATGGACCGACATTTGGACAACTTTGACAGGAGTAAAAGCAAACCCTAAACCTAATTCCTAGTGACCAAATTTTGCTTGAATACTCACTGAAATGACAAAATTTGAACTTAACACCTTAAAATCACTTTTTAAGAGCATGTTTTATCACTGGAGGAAAGCTACAAAGACTGACACTAACAGGTTTCCTTGAGAAATCTATTGACGTCGGCTCGTTGTGGAAAATCCTTGGTGTAGTGCTCTTCATCATAGATTAAACAAGGATACTTGGGCTTATGCTGCGATCTGTTATTAGCACAAGGCTTAGCCGAATCTGCCTTCGGGGCATCGGATTTAGCCCTGCCTTTTCCATTATTTTTACCTTTGGAAGTCTTGTCTGTAGGATTGGCTTGAATGACTTTGACCTCTAAGGACTTGCCAGAGTCCGGAGTAGGCTGAGAAGCAGAATCATTGGACGAATTGGATTTTGGCTTCCTGAAATTGGATGATGGAGACTTGCGAGAAGTCTGAGAGATGGAACTAATAAAACTGTCTACTGGTGGAGTAGCCAGTGCTTTAGAGGTCCATGGTCACGAGGCATCAGTCAAGATGTTATATAACGTGCCCGATTGAGAGTACACTAAATCAAGGTACTAGGCGCGAGCAATGGCCTGTTCCTTGGTTACACATGCCCCCATAGAAATTTCCTGTGGAATCTTATTGAAAAAGGAGGTAGTGAACCAATGAGTCAGAAGTTGATTAGGGATTTAAAACTTGATAAGACGACGACGACGTCTCCATTCATGAATGTGATCTGAAATATGAGTAGCTTTGTCCTATTTCAGAGATGTCATGAGATGTTTCCCTGCATCATAATGAACCGGTAACAGGAAATGTGTAAGGAATGCCATAGATAAAGTATTAAAATCTTGAAAAATACCACGGGATAGTTCTATGTACCATTTAGCAGCAACGTCAGTGAGAGTGTGCTGAAAAATACGCAAACGAATCAAGTCATCCACCCAAGAATTCGAAGAACACAATAAATGGTATGTCATGACGTGTGCTTGAGGGTCTTCTCTATATTTGGCCTCTTCTCTAGATTTGGCACCTTCATCAGAATTGGAGGCCAATATGGATTATGAAGAATCAGATCATTGGTAAATTTGGACATGTCTGGTAACTCCAACGTGGCGAGAAAAGGTAATTGAGGGTTAAAAGGAATGCTAGGCCACATGATAAGGACATGTACCTGTAAGCCATCCTGGTTGAGCATAACTTTGCCCCCATTGGTTCTGTCTTGGAGGATTCTGACCATAGGGGGTATAAGCCAGATAATTGGGTTTATATGGCAGCTGAAAACCAGGATATGGGGTTTGATAACCAGGATATTGATTCTGAGTATACATGGGTCCCGATTGAGTAGTGTAAGGATTGCTGTGAAGTATAGGTATAGCCTGGCTATTGAGGATAATAACGAGAACCTTGAGGTGGGTTGTAAACCGGTCGAGACTGACCTTGAGGGTTGTAACCGCCTTGGGGTCCAACGGGCTACTGGTAAGTGGGGCCCTGCTGAGTCAAATATGTCGGGCATATAGGTGGATTCAGTTGTGGCATAGAATAGATCGGTGGCTGAGCAGGGTTAACAGGCAGTGTAGGTTGTCCTGGATGAACAGGTTGACCTACCTGATTAGGGGCACCAGGTTGCCTCGGCTGAGCAGGTTGGCCTGATGGCGGGAGTGGGCGAGGTTGTACCTAATAACTAGGTTGACCTGGGACAGGACCATAAGATGGCCCTAGCTGTGAAACATTTTGAGCAATGAAAAAATGAGGCTATTGAGGTTTCACCAAAGGTTGAGAAGGATGGGTTTTCCCCCCAAGACCATATGAAGGTCCAAGTGGATACACCGGTTGCCCTATCAGTCCTTGAGGTTACCCTGGTTGGACCACAGGGTGAGGCTGTAGAGGTTTACCTTGAGGATTGTAAGACTACCCTTATGGGCCATAAAATAATCCCTGTTGGACTGAAGGTTATCCTTGTAAGGGTTGCCCTTACAGATCATATGTATACCCTGGTTGGGCTTAAGGTTGTCCCTGGAAGGTTTTTCCTTATTGGTTAGAAGGTTTCACAAGCAGAGTAGGTATAAAACTATTAATATATTGATAAGCCTCAGGAGCAGGCAAATGAATGGGGTTGCCGTGTTCATCATATTGAAATGGAAATGAATAGATAGTGGTACCATCCGCTCCATAATGAGAAAAGTAAGGACGATTAATATGATGAGAGAACTAATAAACCTGGGATATCGACGGCTATAAAGTCATCCGATACTCCTCGGGAGAAAGCTTCTTAGGAATAGCAGTAGCAATATAAACGTCTTCTGGAACTGACGAGGTCCCAGTTGACTCAGTGGTGACAACATGCGTAGACGTAGCCATGTAGACATTAGGTCTAACAGGTACCGATGTGACAAAAGGAGATGCTGTGAGAGGTGTCGATGGTGACATCCCTAATGAGGTAATGGTCAGTTCCGTGGATGGAGTCGATATTCCCATACTGGCAATAGCGTCCATGACCTGACTTAAAGACCTATATCCAGCTGGGAGTGATGGAACAGGTGAAGAAAGAACAGATGGTTCAGGGATGTCTTCAGGAAAAAGCTGGTAGTCTTCACCAGAAGTAGGAATTCCCTCACTAGGAATAGGATTGGATGAGTCCATATTTGACCCTTCTGTAATATTTTTTAAAAGACGACAGGGAATAGGAGGTACGACAACAACAAAAAATGGTGATCCTGATGTAAGAGGAGGGAAGTGCTCCCAAACTCCAAATCCAAACTAAGCATTGGACAAGGGCCAATTGAACTCAACTGGTCCTCGAAAGGGAAGCTCAAATATAACTAGTCCCCTAAAGGGAAACTTGGATACAACAGGCTGCTGATGCTCAGCAGAGGACTGAGAGACTTCTGATGAATCGTCTATATAAGGACTACCAGTAGATGAAACTGATGGTTCCACCACGGTGACTATAGAAAAAATAATAAGAGATCAAAAACCAAGACACACAGGAAAAAACCAAGGTAAACAAACACAGGCCGAAAAAATCAATCTCTAAATGGGTGTGTGATCGTAGGTGATTAATTTTACCAAATTGAAATTGGAAATTTTACTGTTTCATGTTTTAAGAGTCTAGAAATGAGAAAAAGATGACTCTATCACTTTCAGTTTGGAAACAAGCGTGAAAGGACAAGCACTTGGTGATCTTTTCAAATTTAAGGAGTCAGTAAAGATCAAAATGATTGCTCTGGTAATCTAGGTAAATGGGTATACCAGATATCCGTGAAATGCCATATACACCTTGGTAAAAATGAAAGAGAAATCAACCAAGGAATTAATGTACGTGCAGGTAATATCTCTGAATGCTATGTCCAGTGTATCATGGGTAAAAGACGGCAGACTCAGCTTCCTATGGATAAAGGATTTGCAACCTAATGGGGTCTCCCTTTATACACGATGGTACAGGGAGCACAAGTTCGTACTAGCACTGTCTGTAGCCAGATGGCGAGCGAAAACTACTAGGCTTAAAGACGCCGAAACACGTCTCTACCTTAGACTACTAGATGTTCCGTTAAGTTTCAATGCTGCCTTAGGTTAATTCAGTAAATTTTAAAGCTGATCTCCAATTTACATTTCGATTTCAAGGCCCTATCGAATGTTGGATCTCATAAAACCTCTAGATGCCGAATACATGCCACAAAATATCATTTGTTCAATGAAGAGCTATCTTGGGGAGAGTTGAGAGCTTTCAAATGATAGCAAAATGAACAAAAAAAATCATCCACTACCGATTTCAATGCAAGCTAATGAAACTTGAAAATTTTTCTCTAGAATTATACAACACTAGTAATGCGAAAGAGTTTCCAATTTTCACTATGCCAATAAAAAATGAAAAATATTTTTTTTTATATTTTTCAATATATTAGAGAAAATGCACTAAATAAATGAAAAACTAATGAAAAAATCAATTTGAGAATGATAAAGAGAGAGCTGAAACAAAAAAATTTCACTCAACTCAAACAAGCACAATCAAGACTCAAACCGATGACAAAATCCCTCGATGCGAAGAAGAATCTCGAAAGAGACTCAAGCAAGTCGTGTGATGTAGGCTTAGAGAAACACAAAATGAAACTAAATGAAAGAGAGGACAATTACTCAATAAACGCAATGACTCAATTGGATTCAGCAAGATGAATGCAAAGAAGCAGAAACAAAGTTGACCGAGAAAGGAAAGACCCAAAACTTCCCACGGGAGGCTCAGCACACTGAAGCACCTAGAAGCCCTAGGGCTAAAATGAAAAACTGACAAAAAAGGGCCAAAAACCAGAGGAAAAGGGCTAAACACAATAAAAAATGACTTCAAAACACTCAAACAATCAGAAAAAAAAAACCAGGACCAAAACTCAAGCTCAGAGAGTCCAAAAATAGGCAAACCCTAAAACGTACCAAGGTTGGCGCGCCTGTCTGGTTGTAATCTGTGCCAAACAGGGGATGCCGCAGGTGCCTAACTAGCAACTAGCACCCTCTTCCACGACTATCATAGGGACAACCGCGCCAATCAGGTTTACCCTAGAAAATTATGAAAATGAACGAAGAGAGGCTAGATCTGGTCTTCTCAGGGCTGAATAGGGTTTTAACACCAACGAAGGTGAACTAGAAAAATAGACTAATAAAGAAAAAAGCCAAAAAACAACCCAATGGAGGAATGAAAAAATCCCACTGATCCCGAGAAGAGTCGCCAAATTGTTGTGGAGGTAAATCCCCTCTGTGGACAAAGGCGATCCCACTAGCCCTAGAGTGGGTCTAGCAACAATCGAAACACACAAAGCTATTGATTCCTAGTTACAAAAGATAGAATTGCGATAGATCGCTTACCGTCATTCCTTCACCACTGTTATCGAAGAAGAAGTGGCGGTTCCATTCCTAGCTGGACAGGTCACGATCCGTGAGCTTGCTGCATCCAGATACCTATACATATGCAAAGAAGAGAGACAACATGCAACATAATATTTCACACTTTATAACTATCGATCAGTCAGACAGGAACGAATGAAATTGCATTATATAATGGACAAACACAATCATGGAACCAATAGCAGAATGATGTATAATAAGATATGATAGGATGATTAAAAATAATTCTCTGACGTCGTGCTCTTCCTTTGACAGGATTCCAGCGGGACGTGTCTCACAAAGCTCGTCAGGGGTTTGACAAAACTCTCTCTCTCTCACAGGGTTCTCCTTAGCTCTGCTCTTGATTATCACTCAGCTATGATTTTCTTCCCAAAAGTTCAGCTAGCTTGGAAATGGAGAGGGTAGACTTTTATATAGGGCGGAAGGGAAGTTGGGATCCCTATAATCATGGGATAGAGTCCTATCTCTTAGTAAGGTTCCATGAGAGGTGGAAAACCATTTCCTAAACAAGGAGATCCGGAGTCAAACAACCCAACTTCTTTCTGATGATTCATTCTGAAGTTGTTAGAATTAAACTTCATTTATTTTAAAAAAAAATTCCCAAATAGTCTTGGTGCAGGTGAGACATAGGGACAGAGTGCCAAGTGGCGCGGCCATAGTTTAAATTTTCCAGGTCGGCGCGAGTGATGAACTGGATACTCCCGCCAAGGCCAAAACATCAATTTTAGGGTTTTTCAGAGGAAATGTTCTTGAGGAGAATTCTTGCCCTTATGCAGAAGGATGCCATCAAGGTTTTTTCATGACATTTTATTGTTCACAGGTCACGGGAATAGTCCTCCAATGTACGGGATGAGGGATTGTAGGGATGGTGACACAATGATTTGTAACACAAAGAAAGGATAATAATAGTACAAACTTATACTAATTAACATAAAATTATGTCAAACTAATATACACTCGCTCTATCTTTTAAAAAATGAAATCACAAATACATATACATCAAATCTTCCCAACTCTAATTTATTATTAAAAAGATCCTATTGTTTAGCTTGCAAGATGCCCCATTTAGATTTTGGTAGGCATGATGCGACATATCCAAGAGAGTTTGAACTAAGGATTAAAATATGATAGTTGTTGTGCAACTTCATATTATTCCATCCACCATTTTCTTAGCCTACATGATAATTGGACTCCTTTCCCATAATAATTTATTTCATATGTATTTTAGTGACTAAGATGTACCAAAGAAGCACTAATGGACAATATCTATTATTTTGTCCTTTATTCCTTCGACAAATGAGAAGAAAATCCAACTAAGTACCTTTATTGAGAGGCTGTAAATTTCTCCTTTTGTAGTGAATGGAGTTTGTCTATAGTATATGCTTTCAAAAGAGGAGTACTACTATCATGAAAGTTTTCATTCTGCTTCATCATTAGCTAAACCATTCTTTGGCATTTTTCTTGAAGAAATCTACATTTGACATTATTGGCTTTGTGTCAATGCTTAAAAACGTCTGCTTATTTATGATGTGTAGCTCCAACTATAAGTAGATAGCTCCTGAATTGGTAGCTCTCTAACAGCTCCTAAACCACACTACAATGAATCTCTTCTACAATATGGTACTCGTGATCTCCAGTTATATTTGTATCATAGGTTATGTGCATAAGGAGTGATACTTGGAAATAATCCTCACATTAGTAAATAGGTAAGATTAGTTTGTTGTTTTTTAAGTTTTGTGGAGAGATTTTATCAACAAGAAATTATTTGTTTGAAATTTCTTGGATCTCATGACCATTGTTTATGTGGCTTGTAATTTGGCTTTGTAGTGTAATAGGCGATTTTTTTTGAGTGAATTTGTGCACCATGACTCCTCAAATTTATAACTTGGTATTAGAGCAAACTTTGGCTTAACTCCCTTCACGGAGGGCCAAGAAGATGGGGAAGTCATAATTTCTATATGGTTTATAAATAGGATTTCAGAGTGTGAGAGAGAAAATTCTCTCTCTCTCTCTCTCTCTCTCTCTCTCTCTCTCTCTCTCTATATATATATATATATAATCTTGTGTATTTCTGAGATTCGGGGATAAGCCATTGCATGTGGAGAATCCATCCACTAATGTTCTTGATTCTGTTGTATGATATATCATTTTGATAGTGGTTTCCAAATACGCTTGAGGGGGAGAAAGTTGTTCTGAGCGAGTTGTGTCAGTGGATGAGGCCCAGGGAGTCATGTGCAATTATAGAGCGATGGATCACTCATAGTCAAATCTTGGGAAAAGTACTGAGAGGTGCGGGGTGGGGTGAATCAATATTATAAAACTACATTTTTTGTTTTCTTACTCTAATTTTTGTACGTGACTTTATTGAAGTAAACCTGCGTATGTACACGATTGTTATGCAAACAACTAGCGTAAATTCAATAAGCTTATATTTAAACTACTTCCTCATCTGTTTAGCTTAAATGAGTGAATCAATGATTCATCAAAAATTTGATAAGAAATAAAAATGTGTAGTAAGAACAGAATAAAGCATCACACATAAGAAACACACATGAACACCAATATTTATGGTGGAAACCCAATGTGGGAGAAAACCACCGCTCCTGTCCTCTTTGTCTTCAATTTTATTATTATAAAATCTTCTTACAATCATGTACTAGCAGAGAGTCATACCATCATGCACCCACCCACCTGCAGAAGGCTACAACCTTCACTCATTCCCCATCTCGTATTGGAAGGGAGCTCCAACCCCCTGATCTCATTTACTAGCACCCACTGGAAGGGAGCTCCAACCCCCTAATCTCATCACCATCTACTATTGGCAAGAAGCTACGACTTCCTCATTAAATTTTCCAACCCTCAACACGATCGTGGAAAAAGTTTCATAAATTTTCACACTCGAGTAACCTGCTTCAACACATTAAAACTTGTAGGCCATGTTTCATCAAATTTCAGACTGGAACCACTACCAAAATTTAAGACCAATACTATATATCAAAATTGAAACTAATAATTGTACCAAATCATTCAACCAATCAATGATATTCAATCACATGCAACTAATAGGATCATCAATGCTCAAGACATCACTATAAAAATTAGATCAACATGAAAAATTCATTAACGGACAACATAAAATAGCAAGATTGATTAGACTGTTCAGAGATATTCCTTAGCAGAAACCCTAACTTTCATATGTGGCCTTCACAAAAAATTTCCGCGTGTATACACAGTTTTCATGAATGAAACCTGCGTACAGATATGCCCATACTACAGAATCAATACACTACTACTCAGAAGAGTATTCGTGTATGTGCGCATCTTACCAGAGACAAACCCGCATACAGATCTAAAATTTCCAACTCATATTTGTGTTGCAATTCAAAACTTCATACATACCTATATCATGACATTCAAAGAAATAAACACACGCAAAACCATGTATCTAATCAACCCATAAGTAGATCATACCATATATAGTCATTTCAGGTCTATTGAGCCTGATTTATCATTGTATTACTCGGTACCTATTTATTTTATATCAACCACTCATAAATATACCATACCATGAAATCATACTTTAAATCGAAGTATTCATGAATCACCCTCTCACTTGCACTACCTAACATTTATATCTTCATCTCCTTATATAGCTTAGTCCTTAGCCAATACCATGGGTCAAAACCACACTAATTCAATGGTATTCTTTGACAGGATCAAATATCCGTTGCCATACTCATTACTATGGGCTAATACCATGGTAAGGACCCTTGGTATTTATCAAACCATGGTGCGCAAAATGTACAAGACTTTGCTTCATAAAACCTATTTACATACACGAGTTTTCTTCACAGAGCCTGCGTATACACAACTTCTCTTCATCATACCTGCATATGTACATGGATTTTCTTCACAGAACCTATGTATACAAAACTCCTATTTACATACATGATTTTTCTTCACAGAGCATGTGTATACACAACTTCTCTTCATCATACCTGCATATGTACATGGATTTTCTTCACAGAAATTATGTATACAAAACTTCTCTTAATCATACCTGCATATGTACATGGTTTTGCTTCACATAACCTATGTATATTTGAAACTTTAGCTTCATAATTCCTTTGTCGTTGACTAATATTTTTTTCTCTGTCACATCCAATCTGTCTTGTAGATACATCCTATTTACATGTTCATCAAGTAGGTTTTTATCAAAAGACAACTCATCGAGTAGGTTTCCGTCAAGGACAACACATTAGTCATAATCCCAAAAATCTCCCCTTTCGACTTGATGGCAACCACTTTGGTGTTTGGTAACCTCAACCTGTAGATACATGTAAAAGACATCAATATTTTCAATTCAACCACCAAGTTACTCTCTCCCTTTGACATTAAGGGAAAAGGGTTGACCAATGCCAAATGAAGTCTTTTATTTTCTTGTAGAGACATGAGAAATGTAGATATGATCTATACTATATACTGAATATGACACCCTTGAGCACATGTTGAATACTATGAAATATTTTCAATGAAGTACATGACTCTATGAATCAACTAAATATGAATTTTCCTATCACCAATGACTCATATGGACTAATCTCCCAACACGATGAGATTTCATATTTGACTCATCATTACATCTGTAGGTTTTAACCTCGTACATAAATTATCTGCAAACGAAATCTTAAAGACAGAAAATAAACAATAGCGAGAGCATAAAACATAAAATAGATATACATAGATATTTCTCCCCTATATCCCAAAATTTGGACTACTAGTTTGGTTTTTCATTATATTCCTTTTAGTATTACAACAGATATATATACATGCTAAAGCATTCATAAACCCCAATCCATTAACCATAAATTATAACATAACCATAGTTCCCTTGACCGTATCTACAAAATATCAAGGGCCCAAAACCATCATGCCCCAGAACCATGTGCAGAACCATGCACAAAACTATAGGTTGGTCCACCCACCGAAAAATAAGGATTTTGGTTTTTTGCCCGGGGCACTGCCCCAGACCCTACGCAGGGGGATACCCTCCCCTACAAACCCCTAGACAAGGGGAGAATGCCACCCCCACTGTGACCCCCCCAGGCATGAGCCTAATCATGGAAATATTATAACAAATACCCAACATTCTCCCACTTGTTGTTTTCTTTCCACAGGGGGCCACATGAAAGCTTAGTCATTAGTCCATCCCTAGAGCACCCATTGTTTCTCTACACCAAGAGAACTTCTGAGTGCTCACAGACTTCGTCAATGCATCTGTAATATTTTTCAAAGTGTCTAAATTAACAAACAACACCTTTCTATCGTAAACCATATATCTCACAAAGTGATATTGAACATGCATGTTCTTTTTATTTAAATGATAAGCGGGGTTCTTACCCAATAAAATTGAACTTTGGCTATCACAGTCTATCCTTATAGCTCACTGCACCAACCCCATACCTGAACACAATCTCTACAACCAAACTACTTCCTTTCTTGCATGAGTGGTTGCCATGTATTCTACCTCTGTAGTTGAAAGAGCCACTACAGACTGTCTTTTACTCATCCAACTAACTACACCTCTAAATAGGATAAACACATACCCACTTGTAGATCTTATTTGGTCCAGATCTCTAGCCGAGTCTGCATCATCAAAACCATAGATTTCCAAAACTCTGTCCTATCGTCATCTTCCCTAGTAGCACAAACCATAATCAGTAGTGCCACCTTCACTGTTATCTAATGCTCCTTACCTAGTTTCTAGATAAACCTGCTTAATACTCCCACTGAATGTGCAATTTCTGGTCTAGTACAAACCATTACATGCATCATGCTACCCACTGCACTTGCATATGGAACACGAGACATATCCTCCTATTCTTCTTGTTTCTTGTGACACTATTTAGCAAATAGATTTACACCTACAACAATAGGAGCCGTCACCAGTTTACTATCTTGCATCATGAACCTATGAAATATTGTCTCGACATACTTCCTCTCATTTAACCAGAGATTCCTCTTTGCCAAATCTCTTTTAATTTCCATGCCCAAAATACAATTTGCAGCACCAAGATCCTTCATGTCAAATTTGGAGAACAATTGGGTCTTAAAATCTTGGATAATTTCTTTGTCATCTCCAATCAACAACATATCATCCACATACAAGAAAAAATAAATAACATGGTCGCCAATTAATTTAAAATACACATAATGATCCTCTTTGCTTTTGGTGAAGCCAAGTCCTTGTATATAGGTGTAAAATTTCTGATACCACATCCTCGGTGACTATTTTAACCCATACATAGAATTTTTTAACCTACATACCAATTCTTTTTTACCCTTCACTGTAGAGCCTTTAGGTTGCTTCATGTAGATCTCCTCTTCTAGATCCTCGTGAAGAAATTATGTCTTCACATCCATCTGTTCTACCTCAAAATCAAATGGAGCAGCAATAGATAAAAGTAATATAATAGAAGTCAACTTGGCAACAGGAGAAAACATATCACCAAAATCAATTCCCAACATCTGGGAATAACCTTTTTCTACCAACCGAGATTTGTATTTCTCCACCTTGCCTTCTATATTCATCTTCTTCTTAAACATCCATTTTCTCCTAATGGGATTCCTTCTAGCAAACAACTCCACCAAATCCCATGCCTCATTTTGGTACAAGGATTCCATTTCATCAACCATGGCCTCCTTCCAGATTTTTCCATCCTCTGAATCCACTGCCTCCCTAACATTTATGGGATCATCATTAGTGATAGTTAAAGAAAAATTTGAACATAAAGGAGATGGACTATACCTTTCTTGCTGCCTTCTCTCTCGAACTGATCTTATCATAGCTGGAGTTTGTGACCCTTCCTCTTCTGAATCTTTTTCTGTTGTAGAGTCCGATTCATCCTACTTTAGCTCAAAATCTATCATCTGAGGTTCCTTTGGTAGAAATTATGTTTAACAACATCTTTCACCTCTCTAAACACCACATCTCAGTTGTACACAATCTTCCTTATTTCTGGGTTACAATGCTTGAAACCTTTTAAACCATCCTTATACCAAATAAAGATGCACCCTGCAGATTTATTATCCAACTTGGTCCTTTTCTCCTTTGGAACATGTACATATGCATCACATCCAAATACCCTCATATGTGAAAGAGAGTGTTTCTTACCAGTCCATACCTCATGTGGAGTTTTATCTCCTAGGGATGATGAAGGTGATCTGTTAACTAGGTAACATGTAGTCTCCAATCCCTTTGCCCAAAATTCCTCTCCTAACTTGGTACCATTGAGCATGCTTTTTGCCTTTTTCATCAACATTTTGTTCATTCTTTCTGCAAATCCATTTTGCTGAGGTGTGTATAGAGTAGTCTTCTGTCATTTTATAGCACACTTCTTACATAACTCTTCAAATTCCTTCTTGCAGAATTATTCACCATTATATGTCTTTAGCACCTTTATCTTCTTCCTTGTCTGTGTTTCCACCAAAGCCTTAAATTCTTTAAATTTTTCAAAGGCTTCAGATTTATTCCTCAAGAAATATATACATGTATTCCCTGAGAAGTCATCTATTAATGAGACATAGTACCCACACTTTCCCATTGATTGAACTAAAATCGGTCCAAACACATCACTGTGCAAAAGCTCTAATACCTTGTTCTCCCTCTTAGCAATAGAAGGAAAAATCACCCAATTCTGTTTCCCATATACACAATGTTCGCAGAAATCAAAATCCAGAGAGAAATTAGACATAAATTCTACCATACCATTGCAATGAAGTATCCAAAGGCCCTTCTCTCCAATATGTTCAAGCATTTGATGCCATAACATGGTCTTTTCTCGAGAGATCGCTAGGCTTTCCGCTCCACTTTAAGGAACCGCAGAACTATTTCACCCATCAATCAAAATTCTACGCTGAAGCTTGTACAGAGTTCCAATCCAAACTCCTCGCATTAATACCAGTGCTCCCCAAACCATATTGCACGTATATTTATCAAACACTATTTTTACACCTGCATTGTCCTTCTTGCTTACAAAAATTAGATTTCTAGCAAATGTAAGAATATAAAAAGCACTAGGAAGTGTTCTAATCCTTCCACCTTGTGGTTTTAGCTTGAATTTTCCATGTTCGACGATTCAATCCTTCCAATCCCCTAAGAATACATCATCACCATCATACTTCTCATACTTGCAGAACCACTCCCTATGGGGAGTGAAGTGAAAGGATGCACCTGATTCAATCAACCATGCCTCATGATCTACATGTGTATTTGAAGAAGAAGCCAAATACACATCCCCACCTTCATCTGAGGTGGTTTTTTCCTCTGTAGAAGGAGAATCATCAGATCCATTTCCTTTCTCAGGAGCTTTAGGTCTGCAATCCTTTTTGTAGTTCCCTTCCTTTTCACATTTCTAGCACACCTTTAGATGATTTCATGAAGATTTAGATCTCCCACTTGATTATTTTTTTTTTCTTTTTTTTTTCTATTTTTATTTTTTTTGTTATGGGAACTTCCTTGTACAGATAAGGCATATCCATTCCAGCTCTCCATATTTCTCCGTCTAGTTTCCTCCAATAGCAATGCTGATAAAATTTCATCAAAAATCAATAACCATACTACCTATTGCAATAACCATATTGTTCCATGAATCTGGTAGATAACACAAAAAATTGATGAACTTATCTTTATCTGAGATTTTAATATCAACATATGAAAACATACTTGCCATAGTATTGAAGCCGTTCATAGTATCTTTCACTGAGTCTCCATCCTTCATCCTCATGTTATACTGCTTTTTCCGCATGAAAAATTTATTCACGAGAGACTTAGATTAGTAAAAAGTCCCTAACTTGATCCAAAAATTCCCCTCCATAGCTTCCCCAGATACATTCAATGATATTGATTATGAGATACACAACCGTATTGTGTTCTTTGACTTCCGATCCAACTTTTCGCAGTCTTCATCTAACATTGTCGTTGGTTTAGTACCCGGACCTACCACGATCCATTGATCTTTATCCACTAGAATATCCTCCATGTTGAGATTCCACAACTCGAAACTCTAACCATTAAATTTTTCAATCTCTATATTTCCACTTTTCTCCATCTTCTTTCACCCCAAGAATCGATCCCGAAAATCTCCCACTAAACAGGGTCTACCACGGGCCCGAGAAAAAATCCTGTTCGCATCAAAGGTGTCCCCTTAAAGCCAAAAAATATCTGATACCAAATGTAGGTTTTAACCCTGTACATAAATTATTTTCAAAAAAATTCTTAAAAACAGAAAATAAACAATAGCGAGAGCATACAACATGAAACATATATACACGGAGATTTCTCTCCTATATCCCAAAACTGGGACTACCGGCATGATTTTTCATTATATTCCATTTAGTGTTACAACACATATATATACATGCTGAAGAATTCATAAACCCCAATCCATTAACCCTAGATTAGAACATATCCATAGTTCCCTTGACTGAATCTACAAAATACCAAGAGTCGAAAACAATCATGCCCCAAAACCATGTGCAAAACCATTCACAAAACCATAGGTGGGTCCGCCCACTCAAAAATAAGGAAAAAAAATTTCTAGGGCATTGCCTGCCCCCTACGAACCCCTAGACAGGGGGGATTTCCACCCTCCCAGTGACCCACCCTATGTGTTCGACTAATCGTGGGAAGAATATAACACATACCAAACAACATCAAATTCCATGACATGGGATTACATAATTTCCTTGACCATATATGACTGAATACAACAAGAATTACATCATTGGTTTTTACATGAACTTTACATCGGATGACAAATATGAAATTTATAACCAAGACCATAAAACTCTACAGTGAGGTATGAAGACAATGATAGTCATATTCAATCATCATATACCGAATAGGATCTACACCATAAGTATATGTGCGCAAAAACATGAGTGATTTTCAATATCATCAACCTGTGACCAAGTATACAATATCAAAATCACGATATCATTCCGTGCATATAAACTATCAATTCATTCTCTTGACTTTACAAAAGAAAAATTTCTTCTTCCCTTTGTAGGAATAGCCCCCAACCATGTTCATCAAAGAAACATATGTGAGAAAAAAGTATATCATCATGAAATAAGATAGAGTAGTGAAGCTTCATAGACATGCATCAAGAACATATGTGAGAACCAATCAGTAATATAATGCAATGTAGCCATGTCTCCAAATATCATCCAATAGATGTACTAAGAAGCATATCGAGAACCTTGCAGCAACATCATACTATTGCCTCAATATGCAATAAGAATTATCATACCAGAACCACTTCATCAATAATCAATATGTATCAAACAATCATCCCTGTGATCTCTTATCACGAATTTATTCATCATTTATTTGAATAATCACGATACAACAAGCATCAATCAAGACAACAATCATCAACAACAATATCTGCATGTTCTTTACTCATATCTAAATCATTAGTCGTGCATCAAATCCACGTGTGCAGAAAAATAGAATATTATACAAATATTATTAGGGATCATCTAGAATAACATAATAAATCCATTTATCATGACAACAACATAACATCATTCGAACAACTGCATGAGTATCACAAGTATTAAAGAATAAGAAAACATAATTCCAACAATACATCACTAGCAGCAAGGCTAATGATTCCTGTAAACCTGTGCTACATATTCACTGTTAGATCTGTCCACATCAGGTCATACATCAAAGTATCTTCATCAATCAGAAAACAATCAATGTCATGTTGTACAAACTCATAGGTCATCATAACTCAAGACCATTCATAAGTAACATCAACAGATTGTAACCATCAACATGAGAACAAGAAAGCCCAATAATAGTTGACTGAATCATATTAGAGTCTTTTCTTGAGTATGTCCCATTGTTTCTCTGTCAGAGAGAAACATACACGATTGTATGAATAGGAACTCATGTATATACACAACTGTTTTTATAGGATCCGCGTACAGAAAGTCAAATACTTAAATTTCACAATTTCAGCTCCCCCTAAGCTTGTACAATATGTACATATTTTATGTTATCACAACAAGTGCACTGTTAGAAATATTAGAAAATATAATTAATAAAAAAACCATGTGAATCATCTTATATTGTTCCTTCTGTGATAAAACATTACTAATCCTGATAATGTATCTCACACCACTTTTGTAGTTACTAGGATTAGTAATCATTACAAATAGTTGACTGCAGTAGGGTCAAAATTTCCTATGTTTTTGACCGGTGTTACTTCTTTCTCCATATTTCCTTGAGATTTATAACTATTTTTTGGAACCTTTCCAATCTCCTAGATCTTTTCAACATACTTGACCTGCAATTGGTGGCCTTATGCCAAAAAGAGTTCAAGAGAAACAATATCCATGAAACCATCTTTTCTTCCCTGATCTAGGAGATTCTTTATTAAAAATGTCCTTCTCTTCTAGGGAATCCATGAAATTGTCATCAGATTCATTAATACTAAATGACATAATTACTTGAAGATCCTTATCACACTCTCCTTCTTCTCCAAGCGATAAACCATCACTATATTCATGTGCATAATAACTTTTTTATTATTTTGAAATCTTTTACCATTTTCATGATTTTATTTATGAAACACTTAGAACATAATTACCAACTCCACCACAATCAAAACACTTCAAGGGAAGCTTACCTCTGAACCTTCTGGTGCCTAGTTAGAGTTTCTTCATAGAATTTTCCTCATCTTCTTCTGATATAACCTAATTTCTTGTGTTCTTCCTTTTCTTTTACTATTGTAGCTTCTTTGAATGTGGTTTCTTAGATATTTTAGGGACCTCTTTTTCTCATTTCAAAGGCCGTTAAAATATTGTGGATTTGTACAATGATAAGGTGCCGCAGATCCTTCTTTTCTTCAATGGAAAACACTTTTGACATGAATTTTTGAGTTAAGAGATCTCAATATTTTCTCTACTAAGGTTGATTCTTTTATATCTTCACCCAAATTTCTCATAGAATTCACAATCACATTTATTCTCGGGAAGAAACTTGCAATACTTTCATCATTATGCATTATGACAGTTTCATATTCACTCCTAAGAGTTTGAATTTTAGCACTTTTTAACTTGGTGTCACCTTCATAGCTCGGGATAATCTTGTCCCATATGTCCTTTGCTAAATTTAGCTTCGTGAATTTGAAAAATTATGATTCTGTGAGGCTTCCTAACAAGGGATTCACAACTTTTACACTAGTTTCATATTTCTTTACTATCGCATCTATGGGAACAGATGATGGATATTTATAACGTCCTTCTACGACTCCCCATACATCTACTCCAAGAATTTTCATATAAGCTCTTGTTCGTATCTTCGAGAATATTAGATTACATCTATTAAAAATTGGTGGACTAATAGTAAATACTCCTTTGAGATTTCCCATTGTGATGGATCTCGTTCAAGAGATCAAGCTTCTTCTGAAGAACCTGTTTTGATACTAATTGTTGAGAAAAATAGTGGGGGGGGGGGGGGGCGGGGGGGGGCGGGGGTTGAATCAATATTTTAAAAATCACTTAACTTTTTATTTTCTTACTTTGATTTATGTACGCAAATTTAATGAAGTAAAAATGCATATGTACGCGACTGTTATGCTGAAAAATAGTGTATATTTAGTGAACTTATATTTCAATTAATTCCACATTTGTTTAATTGAAAAAAGTGCATTGGTGATTCATCAGACATTTGATAAATAGTAAACATGTGCATTAAGAACATAATAAAGCATCACACATCAGCAACATAGATGAAAACCAATATTTAAGATGGAGACCCAATGTGGGAGAAAACCATCGCTATTTTTGTATCTATCTTCCATTTTATTAGTATGAAAAATTCTTATAATATTGTACTATAATAGACTCATACCAGCATGTAAGAACCCACCCTATAGAAGGTTACAACCTTCACTCATTTTCCATCTCCTATTGGAAGGGAGCTCCAACCCCCTGATTTCGTTTAGCAGCACCCACTGGTAGGGAGCTCCAACCCCCTTATCTCATCACTAGCTACTATTCGAAAGAAGCTTTGAATTACTCGATGAAAGATCCAACCCTCAACACCATTATGGACCACATTTCTTAAATTTTCACACTGGATCCACCTGCTTCAACATATTACAACTTATAGGCCACTTTTCATCAAATTTTCAGAATGGACCCACTACCATTATTTAATCCCAGTACCATATACCAAAACTAAAACTAATCATTGTACCAAATAAATCAACCAATCTCTAAATCAATGAATAAAACAACCAATCACTGATCTTCAATCACATACAACTATTAGCATCATCAATACTCAAGACATCACTACCGAAAAGAGATCAACATGAAAAATTCATTGATAAAAAATAGAAACATATCAACATTAATTAGACTGATCATACATATTCTTCAGAAGAAACACTAGCTTTCATAGGCACTTTTCACAAAGTGTTTCCGCGTGTATATATGCATTTCAAGAATGAAAACTGCATAGAGATAATCCCATACAGTAGAATTGATATGCTACTACTGAGAAGAGTATTCACACATGTATGCATCTTACCATAGACCCGCATATAGATCTGCAATTTCCAACTCATGGTTTTGCTGCACTTCAAAACTTCATACATACTAAGATAATGGATTTCAATCAAATAAACGCACCTCAAACCACAAATCTAAACAACCTATAAGTGGATCATACCATACATAGTAATTTCAAGTCTATTAAGCCTCATTCATCATTGTATTACTAGGTGCATATTTATTTTAGATCAACCACTCATCAATGGCCCATATCATGAAATCATACTTCAGATCGAAGTATTCATGAATCACCCTCTCACTTGCACTTCCTAACACTTAGACCTTGATCTCCTTATATAGGTTAGGCCATAGCCAATACCATGGGTCAAAACCAAACTAATGTCAATGGTACTATTTGACAGGAAAAAATATCCATTGACATGCTCATTACTATGGGCTAATGCCATGGTAAGGAATCTTGGTATTTAGTAAACCATAATGCTCAAAATGTACAAGACTTTGTCTCCTAACAATTGCATACATACACAATTTTGCTTCATAGAGCCTACGTATGCACGAATTCTCTTCATCATACATGCATATGTACACAGCATTGCTTCACAGAACCTGTGTATATGCGACTTATCTTAATAATACCTGTGTATGTACACGGTTTTTCTTCATATAACCTGTGTATACTTCAAACTTTACCTTCATCATTCCTTTTTCATTGACTAGTATTTATTTCTATGTCACATCTGAACTGGCCTCTAGATACATCCTGTTGACATCTTCACCAAGTAGGTTTCTATAAAACAACAACTCATCGAGTATTTTTCCATTAAGGACATCACATAAATCATAATGGCAACATCAAAGTGGATGGGCATGAATTAGCTTCCCTGCGGTTCTACGTTCGAAGTATTTTCTCCCAAATCCACTGCTTGATTTGGTGATGGATATTAGAGGGACGCCTCGATACATTATAGTCAAACAGTTCTTCAAGTTAGTAGTCACAACTAAGAGTGACATGCTTTGCAACATGATGGTGCTATTGGAAATAATCACATGGAGCAAGAATGTCATTGGACTTTAAGCTACCTTTCATTTTAAGGATCCATGAAAGGACACGAATGATACAAGTAGTGAATCAGAGTAGAGAACTTGTGTTTCCATGCTGGCACAGTAAATGAAATAATACAATCATTCTATTAGTCAAGTCGATCACAAGGAACTTATATTATTATCATATTCATTTTTCTTTCTACGAAAAGTATGGGGTATAATAGAAGAACCTTGCATCTCCTCGGAATGACTAAGTTTAATCAGCCACATTTTGAGTGGGAAACTTCATATTTTCTTGAGGTTATCTAGTTGTAATCACTAATTCTCCCTCAGCTTCAATTCTCAAGTTCAACACCAATTTCCATATTTATTAATTATAATATGCTTCGGTTTCTTCTTTCAAATAATTTCATCATTAAGTAGGCCTTCCAACAACCTAACTTGTTTGTGTTTGAGCTCGTATATTATTTCTGCTTGTGGAAAGTGCATAAGTAATTATTGAATAGAATAACATAATTAAAATTAACGGTTCATTATGTTTGGTTCCAAGATAATGTATCTCTAATTTGATTGTGTGATTCTCTTATACGTTGATGGTTCTTTTTGTGCTTCAGGAATCAAGATAATCAGTTACAAGTTATGTTATCAGATCCATGAGCGTAGAAAGGTAAATTGCATAATTAACTGCTGGATACACTTAATACCCGAAAAAATCATCTATAGAACTATCAAAAGTGTAGCTCACTGCATTTTGATATATTAGAGTTTTTCCATAGGGTGGCCCAGTATTGAGATTGTCCTTCGGGATATTGAGAAGCATAAATTATACAAAGTTCGTCAAATAGAGTCAGAGCCGTTTATGTTTTAAATGGAGTTCAGGTGACAACTAGAATATGAGGTGGTGAAGAAAGAGTAGTGTTTGTGAGATTACAAAGTGGATGTGAGTGTTGATGAAGACCAACCAGACATATGTGACTATGTGTTTCTCTTTGTAATGATGTAATGTAAGCATTAAAAGAGGATCTTAGAAACAATTCTTACATTAATAAATAGGTAAAATTAGTTTGTTGGTTATTGAGTTTTGTTGAGGGATTTTCTCAAAAAGTAATTCCTTGTTAGAATCTGGTTGATCTCATGACCACTATTTATGCGGTTTGTAATTTGGCTGTGTAGTGTAATAGACAAATTGTTTTGAGTGAATTTGTGTACCATGACTACTCAAATTGCTAATTGTGATAGCATCCCTTTTCATCCTTCCCCACCTATAAACTCGTCACTTAGTTGATCATGTCTACAATAACATTAGCAACTGATCGAATTTAATTAAGGACACAACAATACAATAACAAAAAGAGATCAAGAATATGTAACACGTGACACTTAAATTCTCAAGTTGATATTCCTTTACTTAGGTATATCCTCGAACGAGATTAGCTAGGCCAACCATAGGAATGGCTTGCACACCTAAGCACCATTGGTTAATGCACTATGGGAACTGATATCTATGTAGAGAAACTAAAAAGATGCCGCAAACGAGAATATATTTAATAACAATCATCCACACCAAAAAATCGTATCTGCACTAACACAGAAAATAAGTAGTACAATGCATAGTTACCAAGTTTAAAAATTAGAATGTTAAAATTCAATACAGTAAAATTTTTGAAGTAAACATCTTATACATACTTAAATATATTGATTTATCAATATTTTAAAAATTTGACATCTACAATATAATATTGGAAATCTCAAAAAAATTTGTTTTCAATTATTTATTGATTCAATCAAATTAAATTGTAAATGGTAACTATTAACAATAACATTTGTTACTAGTTATTCTATATATCACAAAACTTTAAACATTATAATTTAATATTTACTCAAATTTTCAATAAATTTTATATTTCATTTTTTTTCATGAGACATTTAATTTTGAATTTAATGAATATACCACACATATATCCTATGTTTTACAACAAATAATTTATTCTATCACTTCTACTAACCATCGTAAGCAATAGCTTTTACGAATTTTATTACCATCCTTCATGAGAAATTCACTTTGCAAATACTAAGCAAAAGTATTTACAAATTTTATTAACAACCTTCCTAAAAGATTTACTTTGCAAAAACCTATGGCATAAAACATCAACATGCTTTACTATTCATGGTAACCTGTCATCTCATGGATCCAACCAACTCTACATATCATCTTACGGATCCTAATAGTTTTGTCATTCATTAAGCGGTAAGTTGCCATCTCAACGATCCAAAAGGATTTTTGAAGAGCGGATGGCCACGACAAATGTGTAATTTTGATTGGAAACATGCTTTGTTGTCCCTCTAAAAAAATACGCTAAATCCATGTCTATTAATGGAAAGCTGTATACAATTTTAACAGTTAACAGTATGCCATTTCATGAATGCGAAAGGGTTTACATGGAGCGAACGGGCCAGGTGGAAAATTTTTACGGTCTCGTGTAAATTGAATATGTGAAAATTAATTCACTAACCGAATCAAACCACCGTATTTTCAAAAAATTTCAGCCAATTCAACCAAATTTGGTAGCTATGGTACATTGGAGTTTCATTTTGATTATTCGCATAATATCATCCATCAAAAAATAATCTATTCTAATTCTATATACTACATATTTGTAAAAGAGAAGAAGTAATTTTCTTTGATATTTTTTTTTTAATAATTTAGGCAATGAAATATGATCCGTAAACTGTTAGTACATATTTTACTGGATAGTTCGTCAAAATAGATTTAATATGAATTATATTTAAAATTTAAAATTCTACATCATTATAATTTTATATCTTTTTAAATTTATGGATTTGTAGATTATTGTTAATAGTGTATGCAGGGGTATTAAAAATTATGCAGAAAATAGAGAACAATGAAATAAAATATCATAAACATATTTGGCACAAGATATAACATGGGAATCCATTTGGAAGAAAAACACAGCTGGAAGATCATGTTGCTTTGCTCTATTTCTCTGAATAAAAAATGATGACGATTACAAAGAAGTATGACATGTGGCCCATGGGCTACTACATTGCACAAATCGCCTCTATGTGCTCTATTGCCTATTCCTCTCATCTAAATTTTTCCTAGTTATGGAACAAATGAACTTGAAATAATGGAACCCTTTTTCCTCCTAGTGGTTGGGTTTTAACATATCCTGATAGCCTACTAGTGGTTAGGTTTGACTACATAAACTCTTAAGAAAAGTTATAATATAGAATCTTCTAGAGTCTTATTCACCATAATCACATCGCTAGCCCTCTTTTCATGAATAATGGTAGCTGACGTGGCATCTTCTTAGATTATGATAGTGAAAAAAGGAAGGTCAACTTTTAAGTGGCATAACCTTCACATATAGAATCTGATCGAAGTGATTCTTGTCTTGTTGGAAAGGTCTCTATGTGAAGAATAGGTAAAAAGAGTGTTCCACTAAAGAGACAATTTTCTAACCCCAAAAAACATCATTTACTTCCTGAAAATGCTCCTAGAAAGTTTTAGAGCCCATTTTGACAAATTGGGTCCTACTAATAAAAATGGTCTTGTGAGTTGATTCATCCACATTTTCCATTCTAAAATCATCAATATTGATGAAAAAAAATATAATTATCCAATTCAAATCAAAATAAGAGTTTTGTGACCTTGCTTTAGTGTCACAATATTACAAATCTATCTTACTATTATAGTTTTATGAATCCACCTTATTGGATATTGTATAAAATATGTCATTTCATGACAATATTATGATTGTTCTTTGGTGTTATAGTGCTATGACTCTGCCTCATTGTTATAGTGTTTCAGTTCCATTATTGGTGTTATAGTGTTGTGACTCGTCCATTGTTATTATAATATTACAACTTTGCCATTGCTATTATAGTGCTTCAACTCTACCATTGATACTATATCATTGTGAATTTTCTATTGGTGTTATAATGTTGTGACTCCTCCTTGTTGTTACAATGTTATTATTTCACCACAACTATTACAGTGGCATGACTTTGTCATTGTTGTTATAAAGCCAAAACTTTGACATTGATGTTATAACATAGCAACTCTACGTCATTGTTATAGTGTCTTAACTTTTCCATTGTTATTAAATGTTGTAGATTTTCTATAACATTATGGATCATGACTTCCTATGATTGGAACTGTCTTATGAAACTTTGTGCAAATTCATGGGCCACATATATGAGGAAATGAGGAAACAATGACTGGTTTAGGATATGGAAGATGAAGTTGAACCATTGTGACTATCTATCTCCCAAACCATAATATGAGAGAAAATAATAGATATAGGAAGATGGGAAGAGGAAATGATGAGCCTAGAAAGGAACAAAGGAGTAGAGAGAAGATGAATAATCAGTTACATCTAGTGGAAACAAAATCCAACCGTGTGTATGCAGAGTGATAGCATAAAGTAGATATGTTCATAGTTTGTATGAATAAATTTATGTGTATATTATTCGAAGATAATAAATTATTGTTGCCTCTTATATTTCTTCCTATAAATATGAATTCTTTAGTCCATTTATTAATCTTTAAATTCCGTGAACACTAACAAACAACTAGTTGTGCACTTTGTGGGCACAGATAGGTTCTTGAAGTTGGATATATACACAATTTTGATGGTCACCTCCATTAATTTGTATTAAATCTCACATGATATCTTAAGATGGTTTTCTTGTTAATGTCTCTATATTTCAAATTCATGGAAGGACCGAAGAGGGGGTTGTGAACGAAATTGTTGGAAGGAAAGTTATGAGAAATAAAGTTGGGATAAGGACTCTGAATGTTAGTTAGGTTGAGAGTTAGTAGACAGATTGTATAAATTCCACCACATAGACAAGGAAAAACACAAGGAGGTGAAAAAACCAATAATACGAAGGTTTGGAAGAAGAATAGAAGATCTGGAAAATAGGAGACTACGGTATGCTAAAATAGACTTAGAGTTAGAAGATGAGATTAAGGAAGTGATAAATGACATACAAATTGTTCCAGTATTATGTTTGATATCCTTTCTAAATAGTAAAGGTAGTGCATAAATGGAATTTTCATGCTATGACGGTCGTTTAAAGGCCAAGGATATTATTAATTAGATAGGGAAGCTATAAATTTATTTTAAGTACGAGAACGGTAAGGACCCATTCATGCTTGATTTTCGAAGACAAATTCAAAGGGAAATGTTACACCTTTTTAGGATATGTTATGGAAAAATTGGGTATACAACTAGTATAAGATGATTAGAAATTGGAGGAAAATGGTGAGAAACATTAAGGAGAAATTCCTAGTTGTTGATTACCAACAAAAGCTGTGCAAGAAAGAAGAAAAGTTAAGGAAGGCTATCTATAAAGTGTTGTGGATATCCCACTCAATAGTTCATCATGATAGATTTGATAATACTATACATAGAATATGAAATCTATAGTATTAGCATTATACTTCCTTAGAATTATACATTTATTAAGTTACTATTTTCATGCATGCAATATGTAAAGTGAGAAAAATAGATATCATACACGAATAGAATTCCTTACAATCATGATAACATTATATATGAATTGGGAAAACCCTTAGGGAAAAACCCAGTTGGAAGGTGAGTTTTTTTTTCTCTCTCATTTTTTGAATGAAAAGGAATGCAAGTACAAATAAGTGAGATATGTCACATGTGAGTTGTTAAAATATACAAACCATCTCTATTATCTCTTTCCCTCTCCAATCATAACTACTCTTATAGTGTATAAAAAAAATGCACTTGAATAGAATGGAATCCATTTTCCTCCAAGTGGATTGATTATAACAGAACCTAATAGTGTACTATTGGTTATTTTTTACCCTTTCAACTCCTAACTAAAGTTACAATATAGAATATTCTAGACTCTTCTTCATGATGATCATGTGACAAGCCCCTTTTGCATGAATAATGTGAGTTCACATGGAATCTTCTCAAATCATATTGGTCGAATAGGAAAGTCAAATTTTAGGTTTCATAAATTTTGCATACAGACATTAATTAAGAAAATAATTACACTATCGGAAAGGTATTTGTGTTTAGAATAGTGGTAGGGTGTTCTCGTGCTCAAGTGGAAATTTTTTACCTAAGTAATATGTCATTTTCTGCATCAAGTTTTTTTTGGAAGCGTTCTTACTCCAATTCACCAAAAAGGGAATCACTCATAAAAATGATATTATAAGATTCCCTAGTTTTTCACATTGTGAAAGAATTAATATGGATGAAAAATAATGTACTTATCCTATCTAATAACATATCCCCTTTTAAGGATGGATTTGGTGCCCAAAAGCTTAATCCGAATGAGTTGAAGTAATTTTTCATCCACCTTCTCTCAAGTGTACCATTTATACTTCCCTAGAAGTTGTCATTTCAACCTTATATACCAAATGTGATACACTCTTTATATTGTAGTTTTGGACATTTTTGCAAAACTACATCTTTTTTCAAATCTTCCTAGTCATCTGGTGCTAAATCCTCTATAGAAGGTAGGACTTATTCCTCTTCATGTTCCAGGATGGAAGGCTCATAGTGTTTCATATTCTCTACATTTACCATCGAGTAAATGTGTATATATGGGAGTTGACTATGTCTATAGTTGTTATCCCCAACCTTTTCCACTATCTCAAAGGGACCATATCACAGAGCCTTTATTTTCTTATTAGGACCTTGTAGGCTCTCCTTCAAGTATAACCATACTCTAGCCCCCACCTTGAATGAATTATTTGTTATTTGTTGATAATGCTTGGCATTAGATTTCTCTTTTGAATTATATAGAGTGTCATATAATTTTAGATCAATATTCCTGATCTTCTAAAAAAAAGAAATCCCTTATGGAATCCCCTATAATATCCCCCCTTGCTCCTCCTTTCTACCCATATGAAATTTTTAAAGGCGAAAGTGAAAAATATCCGAAACAAGCTTCAAATATATATTTACCAGTACAAGTCTAGACTACTGTATTATAAGAGTGTTATATGTACTAGTTTCATCCTAGGTTTTCCAATGCTTTTGATTGTAACCCCTTAAACTTTGCACCGAAGTATCATTGAATACTTCGGTTTGCCCATATTTTTTTTGGATGATATGTTGTAGACCTATTCAACTTCATATCCATAATTTCTCATAATGTAGTCCAAAATTCACCAACAAATATTTGGTATTTATCTAAAATTATGCCTCTTGATATCCCAATGTGCACCCAAAACTGTTGAAAGAATAATTTCACTTCTTCTTTCTCATTGATCATATTTTTGCAGGGAATTAGAAAATAAATTTGGTTGAATATGTTAAATGACATGAATAGGAAATCATGTCCCTTCCTATTTGTTTGTAAAAATCCCACAAATTCCATGTAAATTGTTTTCCAAGGATGAGTGACATAGGAAAGGGATGATATAAACCTTGTTTTTTGTTACTAAACTTTCTTATATAAGAAAGCATGCATCATACTCTGAACCTACCTACCTATTCTAGCATCCTTGTCTAATAGACATATGAATGCAATTTGGTCACTATCTTCCCTACATCAAAATACTCTAAAACCTTGAATGAGTGAGTGTCTATCATCAGTTGTAGCCACTCACCTTTAAGAACACATAACCATGCTATGACCATCATGCACATCACCCTAACTCTACAACTATTGAAAAAAAAAAATTGAAGTCATTGTCCTCTAAATATAACTCTTTATATGAATCATGGGTAAAATGATCCATGTGCATAAGAGTTCCAAAAGCTATTATCTTTGATATGGGTGGCCTTGAAAGCATTCCAACGAAATTATTTTTCTTTCCCTTATTATACTTGATCACTAAAGGAAACTATTCTAAAAACCCCATCCACTTGTAATGCCTGGTCCTTTGTAGCTTATGCTAGACTTGTATGTATTGTACTCGATGGTGATCTATGTGGATTACTATATCCCTTCCCATTACATAGTGGTTTTCAGTTTTCCACAAAATGCACTAAGGGAGAAAGATTTTTTTCATGGACAAGGTAATTGAAAATGATCCTTTGAAATAATTTATAATGGTAGCATATAGGCCTCTGTCCCTCCATCAAGACCACTTCCATAACATACCCACTTGCATTTAAATCTACTTGAAATGGTGTTGTAAGTTTGGTAATTCCAAAACTGGTGCTTGGTGAATCTTCTTCAACTCCTCAAACGCCCTTTTTTGGCCCAGAAACTCTATCCACATGTTGTTATGGTGTGGAGTGTCGTTGATACTATTGAAAACAATACTATACATTTTCTTAGGTATTATTCTAACCCGATGAAACTCCTAACATTAAAAACATTAGCAGGAATTGGGTATTTCATGATGGCCTCAATCTTGGAAGGACACATCTTCAACTCTCCTCCACCTATCAGATACCCAAAATGCACCAAATATTACTATGCAAACTTACAATTCTTCATATTTTATATTAATTTCTTCTTCTTCGAACTCTGTATAACCTGTATGAAATGTTAGATGTGATCCTCCTAAGTAGTATTCTATACTAGTATATCATGCAAATAAATAATAATAAATGAATCTATAAAAGGGTGAAGGTTATAATTCATTAACCTCATGAATGTAGATGGTGCATTAATTAGGCAAATCAATATAACTAACCATTCATACAAACCTTGTCTAGTTTCGAAAGAGGTATTATAGGTATAATTTTCATTGATTTGAACTCAAGGTGAAACCATGAATTTAAGTCTATCTTTGTGAAGTATTTCACTTGTTGTAACCGATTCAATATATTATCCATCCTCAGTAGGCGGTACCTATTACTGAGTGTAATTTTTATTTACACTCTGTAGCTACTACGCATGCACTAATTCACATCGTCATTTGGAGAAATGATAATGGGTAACCCACAGGGTGATCTATTTTGTTCAATAACAACATGTTCCAGTATAGTGTGATGTTTGGAAGTGGAGAGTTAGGAAATAGTTGTATCTCATGCTCCATTTCCCTCTTAGGTGATATCCCTTTTATGCTTCTTCAACAAATCCCTATATAACTATAGAAAATCTTTTGATTGTTGTGTATGTTACTCAGTGCACCACTCTAAGGATGACTTAGGTCCCATGGAGTCTTCTATAAACTGATTTTTTATTAGAAATAATAAAACATATTTACTGATATAGTTGATCAACCTTTGGCCTACTTGGCACTTATGAGTGAGATCTGTAACTTTCCCTTGTGCACATTCGTAGTGAAGGATTTTGTGTCCTTCAAGAAGAAATATTGACTAGTACTTTGCATGAAGAACACATCTTACATGTACATATAGGGAATTCTAAACACAACTCCACATACATCTACATCCAACTCTACTTCATTAATAAAATTAACATTGATAGCAAACTTGATTCTCCACTATTTTATTACCTTTATCACTACCTCCTTCTTGACCCATCCTAATGTATATGTGTTACAAGGGTCATGAATCTTGAGTGATAGTTTTTTGATTAAATCTACTCCTATGAGATTCATTTTTTTATCATGATTCAAGTACAACGTTGGTTTCCATTTGCTTGACCTATATATTATTATGGATGATTTTGGTCAGTTCCTTTTATTTAAGTTGTTGAAGACTACTCATATTTACCTCCTTCTTCACCAATATACAAATACTCTTCTCATCAATGTTTGAGTTGTTTTCCACTTGATTACTTGAGCCTATGGCCATGATATTTTTATGATTACCATTGTTATTTCTATTCTTTGCGTTGAGCTCCAAATGTAACTTCCACAATTTCTCCTATGTGTGACCATCAATGTTATAATGGGTGTAGCATAGGGAAAATTTTAGGAGTTAATATTTGCTGGTGGGCTACCTTTTCATGTTTTCTTCCAAAACACAATTCACCAATTTCAATTTTTTTTCTAAAAATAATTCACCAAAATTTTATAGTATAAAAGTATTTTACTTTTAAAACCACCAAACTTTTAAAAAGACTATATATAAAGCCATTATAAATTTGCGTAATTTTAAAAATATATTACTAAATATTTTGCAATTTACATATTAAGGACTAGTGATATTTTCAAGAGTTTATAAAATCTAGGATAAAGTTTCATCCTTACAGTTTCCCTGTTATAGTGGTTGTTGGCATCTCTTCATTGGTGTGTTATGGTTGTTCTTTTTTTGTATTTTCCCGTTTTCCAATACTTCTTCCATGCCATGGAAGCTTTGTGGTGATCACTCTAATTTACCCCAATTGATTTTCATTTCTTCTCACCTATGTTCTTTAGTTATTTCGTCTATTTATAAACCTCATCTATCATTTCTGGTTTGGACAATATCACTTGCTTACGCAAACGGTTATGTAGAATTCCAAGATATTTGAAAAATACATTTTGATTCTTTGGGGAAATACTTAGCATTATATTTATGTTTCTAATTTTTTTTTGTATTCCTATACACTATGCCTCAATTGATGGCACAAGATCGACAAATTCCTTACATACCTAATATGGTAGAACTGTGACTTTATGAGATTTATGAAATCCTCTCACTAGTCACTATAGGATATCCCTTCAACCTCAAGGTTTTTTGTGGCCTTCTCAATAAGACATACCATGGTCCTTTAGCTTTAGATTCGAAGCCTAAATATAACCTTTTTATGTCTTGTTGTCACCCTTCATTTCCATTTTGAGCAGGCAATATCAAAGGTTCATGGCACTTGAATTAGGTTGATCCTTTTCTGGTTGATTCTTAGACTCCTTCTTTGGTTCTTAATGATCCCATAATTCCCCCTTTGATCCATCCTTTGTGTTAGAACGTCAATCTTCTCCAAATAGTCTAAGAAGATTAATTAGGGATGCTATGAGAAGACTCACAATATAGTTTATATCCGCAACTTGTGATTTCAACTAGTCGAACGTTTATTTTATAAGATCTTAAGGGTTATTCATAGATTTTTCATTGGTGGGGTTATATGAATTTGTGCCAAACCAATTTAGATTCCATATAGCTACCCACAATATACCAAATGAAGATTTCTCTTATACAAATATAATATGTAAATTGTTGTGGATATTTCACTAGACCATTCATCAGATGATAAAGCTTTATATGTTGGATATTGAAATTCAATAAACTAGAGTTGAAAAGGATATAACGTCATCTAAATATTTGTTTACGGTGTCTATGGAGTTTGGTGAAAAATATAGTTTTTTTGTGGGGACACGAGGGGGGCGAATTAAACTTAAACTTTAGAACTGTAATCAACACACCTTATAACACAAATTTTATTGAATAATAAAATAGTTCAACCCACTTAGCCCCATACGATCATGGGTCCAGAACCATGGTCTTAACTTCACGTGTATAAATGTATCGAGAATAGGGTTTGTCCCTCATTTCACATTTTTTTCGCAAAGGTTTTGTTGGAGAGTAAACTGCGTAAGGGCTTCAACCCTATCAACGCTTGCAACCTTGCACAACCTCTGCGTTTATGACCTGGGTTTCCAAGCCCGCTATGGCCGCCAGCAACTTGAGTCAATTTTCAATGCCGTCTGGAGCCCTGCACAACCTCTGCATTTATGAAATGGGTTTTCAGCACTGCTATGGCCGCCAACAACTCGAGTCAATTGTCAACTATGTGCATCGACCTACTTGGTAATGCTGGGGCTTTTTCATTACTATTTAATTTCCTTTTTTTTTGTTTCTCAGCTGTCTTTAGAAAAAAATTTGTGGCTTTGTCTCCAAGGCGGCTCGACCTTTGTATCACAAGGTAAGTTTTCTTTCTAATTTCTGTTTGTGATTTTCATCAATACCTTTCCAATCTTCTAGTGCCCTGGTTAGAAGGTGTCGTCTTCTAGGCTTTATGGGAATGGTTCTTCCCTTTGTGGTCGCGTTGTCTCTCTACTGGTTTTTGCTACTTCAGGTAGGCCAGTTCCCTCATGACCCTTCTGAATTCATCTTTCAAATTTTTTCCTGTTTGTTCACATGTTGCCCTTTGAATTTCTATATGTTTGCTTGTGGTTGCAGGTGCTAACTTGATGATGTCTTCTGTTGTCGTTGCGGTCCAGAATTTCCCTTGTGTAACATGGTAGGATCTGTCCTTTACGTGCCAGTAGTTTTTCTTCAATCAGTTAGGAAATACAAACCCTTAAAGGGGTTTTCAAATTTTGGTGGTTGTAGTGGAATGTAGTTTCCAGTTTCTCCTTTCATTTTTACTTCATATAGTTGACTGGTATCATTCTAGTATTGTTGATATGTATCAGTTTCAGGACAGGGTGTAAACCCTTACCGTTGTGTAATTTCTGAAACCCTTACTGGGTTCAATATTCGATATTGTCCTTAATTGATGTAGGCTATTACAATGCTAATGTCAATTTTGTGAATTTCATTTGCATGGTTTTGAAATGTAAGCTTGTTCGATTATGAATTTAATTTACAGACTTTTGGATAAAAGAAATGAATAAACAGAAATAAAACCTGTATTTCTTTCTTTCCAGCATACGAATTGGTACTGCTTGAACATTTTTGGGTTCTGCAATTCCTTTTATTTGGCACAGGAAAACTCTCCGCACATTTCAATATTCAATTTAATTTAAAATGCAGAAAAAAATAACTGTTCTTTGAACGAGAACTTCAATAATATTTTTTTTTGTTCTTCACTTTTTTAATATACTTTTTCTCTTTACCTATGGCAGACCATCTTTGGTGGGTTTTGGGTTGGTTTATACCTTTCTCGAATCCCCCATGTAATTGAGAAACTACCATTCAGTTTCAAACTGTTTATTAAAACTAATTCTTGCTTCTTAAATAATTAATCCTAACTACTCATTTAATCTAAAAGTTACAATAGATATGTTAATCTAATTTAAATTTACAAAAAAAAAAAAAAATTCAATTTCTGCTCAGCACTTCAGTGGGATGCTCTTACATCATTTATCTAACGTGAATTTAGTGAAACACCGTTAAATACCCTTATATCCGTGTGCTCGAGATCTTGAAATCCTTCAAGGTCCTCTATGCGTCCTCTATGCTTCGAATATGTGCTAGCTTGATATGGTTGGGCGAGTTTTTGGCGTCCAACTAATGGACTGGAGCTCCCAAATGGAAATGAAAATGACTGTTTATTTCGAAGGGTGTACGAAATTTACTTGCAGTTAATGCGAAGAGATAACTCGTCCTGTCACTATCCACAATCTGTTGTTGGGTTTTGTGTAATCTATGGACAGTGACTGGAGTTCCTTTGGCTTCCTGTTTTCAGAATCAATCTGCACTAAATTTAGCACAATGGATAACCTTGGGCATCCTCATCTCAATTATTGATCTCAAGATGCTCTTATCTCTAGTATTCCTTAACATTCTCAGAAATTCCCAATCTATATTAGTTTAGAGATAGAATAAAGCTAGCTCGTATATTGAAGTAATGATTCTTTAGTTATTAGCGCCATGAATGGTCATATACAATCAATCCTCATGCATATAAACAATGATTATCTTAATTCTAAATACATGGTGGGTAATACTTCGTCGTTCCACTCCGAAGAGATAAATTATCAAAACTTATGAATATGCCTTAAAAGTTCCTAAAACCGTGTACTGTATTCCTAGTGAGCTGCCCACTAAACATCAACAACTTGTGAGCATAAAAATCGGCGGGATTACACATGAAGAATGGCAAGAAAGTTTATTTCAACATTTGGATATGTATGAGGCTATGAGATGTGTGGTTAAAGAAAATGCTGACAGGACTCAAACGGTGAATTGATTTACTCATTGATATTGATATGTAATTGCTATTCAATTATCATAGATCTATTTAAAGCACGGATCTAACATGAGTCAAGAAGGATCAAGTTATTTTGTTACAAACTTATTTTAGAGTGAAAAAAATAATATGTAATTTTTTTTCAGTTTAAATTACATTTTTGAAATTTATAGTGATTACCTAACAAATGTGTTGAGCCATTTTATATTAATTCATATTAAAATATTTTATTCATACCTATCTATTGAATATTTTTTCTATATATACGTAAATAAAGTTGATATCATGTATTAAAATATTTTTGAAATACATAAGGTTTAAACATCTTACTCGGATATTTAGAGAATATTTTATTTTTATTTTAAGAGGGACAAATATACTTACACATAGCCTTCACAATGGGTTGTAAACATGATCTACAAAAATCCTAGAGAGATTAAATATTAAAATCGAAAAAATATTTAAACGTCAATTAATCCATTTTAGTGCTTAGTAAATATGTGATTAATATAAATCTATAGTGGTAATTTTTTATTGTTTAAATTGCATATTTTCATATTTTACCATTATTAATATTTTATATTAAACATTGAATAAGTTAGACATTTTCCTCTTATTAAGAAGTAACTACTCTAATTTACCTTTTATTACTTTTTCCTTTCTAGCAAAAATTAACATTAATATAGATATATATTCATAAACACACACTTTTTGTAAAGAGAAAAAATTCATATTGAAATATACTACTTAATATGAATATTCAAACACTTTATTAAAGTTCTATATTGAGATATCTATAAGAGAAATATATATATATATATATATATATATATATATTTGGCCAACATGAATGAAAATGATTTTTATTAGGTTTTTGAGAACTTGACATACTTACACATGTCTTTCACACTGGATTGTAGAATGAGCCTCTCGGCTCAACTAGATCAGGTCAGAGATCTTTTTCTAAAATATGAGTTTTCTAAAGAAAACTTGAAAGTACTCCGAAGTTGGAAATATAATTTTAATCATGACGTAGTCTTGACTTTAGAAAAGGAAAACTAATATTTATAGTGTTATTGACTGATTATTGAGGGGGATTGTATATACCTATTTTTTTAATAATGTACCTGCTTCAATTGTGGACATACCGAAAACTGATATTCACAGTATTATTAACTGATTAATAAGCAAGACTGTATATACTTATTTTATTTTTTTTATGAATAATGTACTAGCTTAAATCCAACTATAGACCTATACAATTACTGTATACCCCTCATTAATAAGTCAATAGCACAATAAATATTAATTGCAAGTACTAGAGTACCCTAGCATAGTCATGACGTAGTTAAGTCGTGATTTTGAACATATTGCCAACATTGTTGAGTACATTCTTCGTGAAAGTTCATTTGATCGGGTTGAATATCCATTACAATGATATGTAAAGGCTTTCAAATGAGTCAAAGAATTCAATCGTTTGATTCCTGTCGGTTTTCTCTTTAACTCTGAATCTCTTGACTCAATCATAACGCCAAAGTTTCCTTGAGTACTTTCCTTTTCCAAAGGATAGTTCTAAGTTCTGAACACATCTCCATGAATATAAATTATAATAATATGAAAATTCTTTGAAAGAAATGAACCATACCTATCCCAATCTGAGGTTAAAAGTCTACATAAATTTTCTCACCATTGATTTTAACTTATTTAGGGTGCAACATCTTGAATTTGCATATGGTACATTTTAGATTCATTTTCCATAGTGAGTGGCAGCAAAAATGAAGCTTCTCCCAAGCTGTTGATGTTTAACGAGCAGCAAAGTACATGGTTTCATTGAATTTAAGGTATAGTCTCAATGCTAGATACCTTGTATCTTCAAGATAAAGGGATGATAATAAAGGGATGGTATTATCTAGCTCAATAGCATCAATATTTGCTTACATAGATAGAAATACAATCTTTGTTTATAGGATTCAGGATAAATCACATATATTTTATTTACATTGACAATTGAATCTGTTGTTTGCATTGAATAATCTATTCTTCTGCTTCAACTTTTTCTTTACCGTTCCAATCCTTTTGGAGAAATTATTTTAATCATTTTGAGTTCGTGGATTCTAATGTGTATACAGACCTTTGTATTGTGTTGGGTGGTTGTTTTTCCAAGTTCATTGTCCATAGCGATAGTGTTATCTGAAACCTCTAATCAAATATCTGACAAAGAAAATTCCTTTGATTTCTTTGTATTTAAATCTATAGTGTGCTATAGAATGCTCCATTTCATATTCGATTTAGGAGGAAACGAAACCACTCCCTCCATCCATTACTCACCAAACCATTTCCTTCTTTTAAAAGCAAGAAGACATCGATCTAACTCTTTTTCTTTGACTATTTGATTCATCTTGGATAAATTTATTACTCACAAGCTTGTTTGAAAGTACATAGTAGACCTCCATTATATATCAATGGAGGAAACAAAATGTCGGATAATGAGAGATACAACAAATGGATAGATGCAAGTCTCTCTATGAGCTTACAACTCACCATAATTAGCTCATAAGGAAATGAAGTGGTGGAAAAAGACAAACTCCAATACCCTTGAGAGAAACATAGGGAGTAACTAAAGAAGAAGGAAAACAAAGAATGTGTATTGAAAACAAGGCCTAATTAGGTAGCCATGTAAAAAATCTCATGAGCGGAGAAAGAAAGAAAAAATCGTAGAAAAAAACTACCCCCCAAAAGAGAGAAAGAAGCCAATGCTCAAATTATCATGGAGTTGAAATTCTAGATCCCATAACAATCCACTAAATACCAAGAACATAGGCCTACTCCAATGAAGAACTATAAAATTTTGAAGTTCCAAAAACTTTGAAGATAAGATCTATGAAACCTTAATCACGTCGGTCGATCTCTGAAGCTGGATTGTTGAGAGGCACAAGGGTGGAAAAAATTGTCAACTTCTCCAAAAATATTCAAAAAAAAAAAGGCGCAAGTAAAGAACCAGGAAAAAGGCTTCGAATAAAAGCAACACCATCAACCAACAAACAACCAAAGACTCATGAGAATATGGAAAACTCTGTGCAACCACTATACAACAACAGTCCTAAATTTTTTTGAACACTGGCGCCATCACAAAGAAATTGACAACTGTCAACAAGGCAACAATATATGTCACCGTCTAATTAGCCACTCTTAAAACAAAATTGCAGGAGGAGTGAGAATAAACAGTCTCCATTGTGAGAAACCCCCAACGCCAACCCCCCCCCCCGAAACACAATTGGGGGAACAATGTCAATCAACAACAAATCACTAATTCAACATGATGATATGAAGTATTCAAGGATTGTTTTAAATGACACCATGACCATACATGGATCCATCCAAAATTGATCGTGATGGTTGAAATCGGTCCACGATTCATTATATTACATCTATTTTGTAATGATTTGAATGTAAGTCTATTAATTGACCAAGAATGTTGAAATATGGATGATTTCATTTGATGAGGATGTGAAGATGCCTCAGTCTTTGTTTTTGTAGATTAAATCTTGAGTACAACAACATTTTCATTTGGAATGACTATAACATCCATGACATACATCTATCTATCAGAATTAGTAGCAGCATTTTCTTCAAACACCTCACAATTGGATGTAGGTGATTAGGAAAGATAATGAATGTACCTAAGACCCACTCTTGATGTCTACAGTAAAGGGTTAATAGGAGCAACAATTTCCTGTTAATTCTTCCCAAGTCCTCCTTTGGTATATCCCATTTTTCTCAACAATGGGGATCCAATACCATAGTATGATTTTGAAAAATTGGTGTGATAAAGTCACAAGGTGCGTCATGATCATCAGTCTTCTGAGAATCAAGTGTGGAAGAAGGAGAGATTTGCACCTTAACATCTATGAGAATCAAGTGTGGAAGAAGGAGAGCTTGGCACCTTAACATCAATCATTTCCATCTCATATTTTTGAAGACAACTAACTTACATTCTAAGTTGTTGCTTAAACTCTTGTAGCTTTTGAATGACCTCATCCTTCTCAATTAAATGTTGAGACAAGGCATCATAATCTCGTTTCAAAAAATGGTATTGCTCCAACATTGTTTCTTTTAAAAAATCAATCTCCATAATGTGTTGATTATTTTTCTCTTCTATTTTCTTCTTTAAATTTGAGTCAGAAAAATATTCAACTTCATCCTCCAAGTTGTAATAACTCCACTTAACACAATTTTTTTTTTCTAATTATATTATAATTACTTACTTTTTGAACTCTATCTTACATCTTCATCACTTATTTCATGAATTATGTTCTTGTCCTTTCATCACTACTTCTTCATTTTTCGACAAAATTCTTTTTATACTATTGTCATGCTTAGAAGAATTATGTGGTTATACATTTTGTACTTGATAAATTTCAAAATCACCAATTCTTCTTGATTAAATTCCATCCCCCTTATCCTTATATAATTTATGTTCATATTAGCTTCTAATTAAACTTAATTGTGAATAAATCGTGTAATAGGAATTCCTCACTATTACATTAAATTTATCTATCTTATATATTCGATCATTTTCCCCTCATGTATTATTGATTAATACACTTAGTCTCATAATTCAAAAATTATTTTTGGTCTATCTAAAAACATTCCCTTCCTTATTATAATATACTCTAACTTAGAACTTTATAGATTTTAGGAATTGTTCCCATTATAATATTCGATAGGAATTCGTTCGAATTCCTCCTACTATAGCTGAACTTATAATCAATGTTAAATTTATACAATTTTGGTTATTGCAATATAACCTTTATGCAATCATTACGATATTACATTTGAAGAATATTATATTCTTTGCATTTCATATGAAATAAATCGAATGTTATAATCCGATGTTAAGCATACTATATCAATAATTATGTATTTCCTTTTTGGTTACATAGTGCAACATTAATGCTATCGACCCTATGTTAATAGAATAAACCCTTAGACATTTATAAATTTATGAATTATAAAAAATTAAACCATTTGATAAGAATTCATTCGAATTCCTACCACTATAGTTTAAACTTACCATTCAATATTAAAGTGATACAGTACAATATAATCATATATTATATTCAATCCCTAGTACGTGCTTTGTATCCCATATAATGACTTCGAATGTTAACACTTTGGTTACAAAATTTCTAGCAATGGTTAAGTATTCAAATTCGAATATCGTCGGCCACCTTAATGCTATTAACCTTGTATTGATTAGGTTAGATTCAATTTCTACAATAGCATTAAGTTTTGATATGAGGGTTTATCACATCTCAATTCACCATTAATTAATATCTCTGTAATATGTTAATAAGGTAAGGGTCGTATGTAGGGATTTTGGTATGAAATTAAATTTTTGTATCTGTACTTATACCTAAAATCCAAACCTCATCATTTTTCCACTTTTCTGGTACGTTTATGTTAATGCATTCACATGGCTTCTCGGCCTTCCTCAATACGATTCCCTCCTTGTGGACGATGTGAAACAGTTTGTGTTCTTTGGAGGGATTTATGCCTATGCAACCTTAACTCTACTCTATCAGTTTTCATTGTTACAATTTGTTTGGTTTAGCTCTGCACTCGGCTTTTATCACGCAGCCTGATTTTACTTTTTAGTTGTAGAGATTTACACCGATGATATTAAGACTCCATGATAACTATGCCGAAGTCGTTGTCCTTCTTACCAAGGGACTCAGGTTCAATTAAGGTAAAAACCTTTTCTACCCTTTCTTTAGCCAGCACCATTCCATTGATGGTTTGACTATCACTCCTTCAACGTTAACGTTTTGTTTATCTCCTATATGTAGTTTATGGATTCTCCTCTAGTTACTCATTTTGGAAATTTCCATTCTATATGTTTTGGGTATTCCACCATATTTATTATTAACGAATTTGAGGTTTCTTTGTATATTAAAAAATTACAGTCTGGGTTATTTCCACCCTAGAACATGCACATATTCCAGGTAAGGAACTTACAATTTCAAATCGTTTTTGTTACACCCCATTCTCTTTGCTGGATGGGCTTACATATCACCCAACAAGCCATCTCTTACCTTCATATCAAATATTTTTGATGTAAAACATTGGATGAGGTTTATTATAATTTGCACTGAGTCCCATCTACATTCTGAAAGCTTCTCCTATTTACATTTTTCATTGCGTTTATCATCTGTTGAGAAAATAATGAATATACAATAATGCTCGATGTATTCAATTAACTTCTCTATGCTTTTCATACGTATGAATTTCGTCATCATTTTGTCATCTTAGAATATTTGAAATTACGGTACTTGTAAATATATTGTTTTCTACTTTCTATTTCGGTTCCTGTCTTCGGTTATTGCATTTTCTATATTAAATTTTCTCATCTTATTTGAGCGGAGAAGTTCTGGAACTTTCGGTTTGGCTTTTTAGTGTTTGAGTATAAAGTCATTGTGAAATTTATACCGTTCTTATGAGAATCATTTCTCAGATTAATTTAATTTCATAATACCCCACTGTATTATGATTTTTCTCAAATCGGATACCCTTCCACACAGATTCTAACTTGACTCATAGGAGTATTATTCTTCGATTTTGTTTTTATACATTTAGATTGGAAAATATTTTTATTTAATTGGTTAATAATTTCTTCGGAAGTATACGTAATTGGTAATCCATAGTTTTCCACATAATTCTATCTCAAAGTTATGAATATTTAGATACAACATGTAAGACAAAGAGGTAACATTTCAATATTTTGTGTTTAATAGTAGGTATGATTCCTACCTATTTTGTTATTTTCGATCTCAATAATACTCCTTTAGCAGTATTGAGATTCAGGGAAAATAGATTTATAGAATATATTCTCATTCTTCCTTCAAGAAGTACTAGCACATTTTAATTTGTTCCCTCAACTAATAACATGGCTTATCTTGCAAGCTCTTCTTTTAAACTTCTAAAATCGGTCATGGATATTCATGTTTTTTGTTGTCCTAATACATGTAATCCCGCTCCCGTGTTTTTCTATACAATTTTTTATTTACAGTGTATCCACTTGGATATTTTGGTCTTTGGAGCTTCAATTATTTCCTGATTTGACCACAGGAATTATCATGGAATTTTTCCTTGAGTACTAAGGTAATTTAATGTTTAATTTCATATGATTCCTTCCTCATATTTCATATAATGAATTTAATTATCCTCATAATTAAATTATAACCATTTGTATTCTGGTTTATTGTACAAGTATTGCACCTTGCACAATTTATTTCTCGTCAATTTGTGTATTTCTTCCACAAGCATTGATAGTTGGTTTTATTCCTTCTATGTATAGGTTGGTCGATAACCTACTATAATTCAGTCCACTGAATCCCACGACAATTATTCCTGTGTAAAATTTTTACTTAATATACAAAATATTTTTCTGTAGTTAATATACTATGGACAATATATCATAATACCTTTTATCAGAACTTTCTACAAAATTCCATTCCTAATTTTGGATAATGAGAATTTCTCTTTATATGAATTTTCTATACATATGGGTAAAATATTATAGTATTAAAATGTATATATGATATCTAAATTCTTGTTTGTCCGTGTAAATTAATATATCTAATTATGTGCGAGATGAAAGTAAACAAAGATACACGATCATGTTTCTTTCTAGATTGCATGTTATCTCTTGGTGTATCTAGGTTTCTATTTCCTTTTGGTTTGCATAATAATTATATTAATTAATTCTGTTATCATCTATTATAACTCACATAATGTATTTTCTGAATTGAACATATAATTCCTCACAACCTAACAACATATTTAAACCCTCATAATTAGGTTTAGAATTTCTGTTAGTTGGCTTACTGACTTAATCTGTCTATGTAACTATACCGAACTAAACTATTTTCACAATGGTTATTTGCTATTAAATACACCAGAGTACAAATTGTAAAGCTAATATAATTAATCAGAAATATAATCTTTCAATTATCTTTCTATATAAATATCATTTCTCCAACTTATCATTCTAACATTAAAAAATAGAATAATAATCCATAATTAAATTAATTGCGCATACCACTTAAGGTAAGATTGTTTTCCACCAAACCTTGAGCTTTATCTCCACAGCTCCCCCTGAGAAGATATCAATTCCTCCAAGGTGTATATAACTTCTTGTCTACCGAGTAATGGCTTATTTAAGCCTGCTTTCCCATCAACTTGTTTCCATAAGTGCATCCAGTTAATCAGGATGTTGTTTTCCTTTTTTCCTAGGCTTTCATTTTTTTTCCACAAAAGTAATTTAAAACTAACTTTTTCCTCTTTCTAGTTTTATTGCACCTCTTCCCAGTAGCTTTCCACTTTAGTGAAGTATCTTTTAGATTTTTATCTCCAATCTAATATTTTAAATTTAATTTATTTCTCCAAGGATTTTTAGAGAATCTGGGAAAGTCTTTGGAATCTTATTCATCCTCATGGACTTGAATTCATGATCTCTATTTACTCTAGTCTTTGCACAATGATTAATTTTCATATTTATTAAATTCAACATTAACTTATGTCCACATATAAGTTTCGTATAGGTCTATTTGACCTTTAGAACTTTTAACTACCTATAATAAAAGCACAAAATTAGGGATATTACATATTCCCACTCTAAAACAGAACACCATCCTCAGTGTTGCAAAATACTTTGTTGATTTCTCAACTAGGGATGGATGTTCCTCCTTCATTTCATCCTCTTTCTCCAAACAATTTCCTCATACGTAAAGTGCATCCAAAACACTTTTACCTTGCCTATTGTTATACTCTAGAGCTTGATTTCTTCTTGATTCCGTATAAGAAGTATATCTGGAAGAAATTTTCATTCATGTTTCTACCTGTTCACAGCTCATATCAATTCACATGAGTAGAGTCACCTATATACATTTATAATAATGCATTAGGATAATACTCTGAACCATAATATGTCTCAATAGAGTCACTTTGTAGCAAGGCTCCTAATTTTTCATAGTATTATAGTGCTGATTTAGCACAACTACTAACATATATTGTACTTTTGCAAGGATTACTCCTCAAGTGCACATGGTCGCCCACTTGGAATTATTTGTGAATTTTTTTCCCCTCTGCACATATTCTCAAATGGGACTCTATTTAATCAAAGTGTAGAATTTCTTGTTACACAAGCTTCACAAAAAAAATTACATCTTAACTAGAATCTTACTAATTTGTATTAAACGCAACTTTTCCATATGCTATTTTCCCATTTGAGGTTATGTCCCTTTGTTCATTACATTCACGCACATCATGTATTTAAAATTTGGATTGATTATTTCAATCTGTCCAGCTGTTGAAAAGCCGTACTAAAGTACACATCTTTAAAAAACCTAATTGAAATTAACCTTGTCAAGTTTTTCAGATACAATCAACCTTGGAACTTCATATTAGTTTACAATTTCTTTCTTGGACACATTGACTACTTGGAGCTGTGACGAAAGTAGCTCGTACGAGTAAGAAGTGTGCATTTTTATTCAATGCATCTACAACTACCATTATAGAATCATGTTGGTATTTAGTTCTCGGCAACCCAATGATAAAATATATGGAAACTGTTTCCCACTTCCATTCTGGAATAGGTAAAGGATTCAACAATCCCGCTGGATGTTGATGCTCTACTTTTACCTATTGACATTCCAAACATCTAGCTAAATAGTTAGCCATGTTTTTTTTCATACATGGCCAAAACATATTCTTTCTCAAGGTTGAAATAAATTTTTGATACCCTGGATGTCCTGCATAGGGTTGATTATGATACTCATCTAAAATTTCACGTCTTAATGAGCTCACATTTGGGATATACAATATGTTTTTATAACAAATCATCCCTCTCTAGTTTCGAGTATATTCAATATTTCAGCATTCTAAAAAATTTCTTGGAGTTTTTCATAGTTAAATCTTGATTCATTACCTCTTGTATCAATCCTTAAATGTCAAAATTTTCACTACTCCTAACAATATTCAAATTTTTAAGGAGAATTCCTACTCAAGTCATCTACAATATTATTTTCTTTTCCTTTAATATGTTTTATATCTATGTCAAACTCACTAAGGAAAAAAAACCACCTAGCTTGTCTAACATTTAATCAGGTTGTGTGAAAAATTATTTCAAACTTGTGTGATCGGTCATCAACACAAATATTTTTCCTAACAGATAATGTCTCCACATCTTCAAAGCATAGACCAATCCCTAATAGCTTGTATCTTTTCTGGTTCCACTTCCAATCCTTTTTCTGACATTACATGACCCAATTTCTGAATTTTATTTTTATAAAATTCACATTTGCTAAGTTTGACATATAAACTATGTTCTCTAAGTGTTTATAAGACATTTCTGAGATGTTATTTATGTTCTACTTCTTTCTTAGAATATACTACAATGTCATCAATAAACACCAGAACAAGTTTGTCTAGTTACTTACATAAGGAACTATTCATTAGACATATAAAGGTAGCAGGGAATTAGTGAGCCCAAAAGGTAGAGATACCATTTCATAGGGTCTATATCTAGCTCTGAATGAAGTCTTATTTATGTCTTCATCCTCAATTATCAGTTGATGATAGATTTTCCTTACGTCAATCTTTGAAAAGATGGTGGCTCTTCTCACGTTCTCAAATAAATCATCTATTATGGTTAGAGGATATCTATTCTTTATAGTCATTTTATTCAGTTGTCTGTAGTTTATATAAATTTTTAATTTTCCATATTTATTTTTAACAAACAACACAGTTTCTCCCCATGGAGACACACTTGGCTAGATACAACCTCTGTCAAGCAACTCTTGTAGTTGAAATTTTAATTTTATCAACTTTGGGGTACTTATTCTGTACGATGCTCTAGAGACAGGTGTAGCTCTAGTTATTAATTCAATTGCAAAAATCAATTTCTCCTTTAGGGCGTAGTTGAGATATTTCATCTGGAAAGACATATTTGAATTCTCTAATTATTGCTAACTTTTCTATAGTTTCCTTTTTGGTTTGCTAACCCAATTTCTCCACTTGTATAACATGTACTTGGCAGCCTTCCTTGCTGTCCTTTTTAACTATAGTGCTGACTTTTTTCTGATTGATATTGGTTTGTGTTTTTTTCACTATCACTCGTTTTCCCTCACCATCTATACATTGAACTGTTTTATCTAAGATATTAGTTGTTGTTTCTGTTTTTATAACCAGTCCATTTCTACTAATATAACATAGAAATCTAAACGTAAAATATTAAATTTAATTCAGTTTCATACCCATTTACATTTACAACAATCTTTGGTAACCTATGGGCCACTTTTCTTTTTGTTCCTCTAGCTAACTAAACTAACCATGCTTGCTGAAATTTTTCTGATCTTAATTTTGACTTTTCCACCATCTCTGTACTTATATAGTTTAATTTTTCTCCTCGATTTATCAAACATAAACATGTTGTTTAGCAATCATACCTTCTATTTTCAATTTTTCCATCTTCTTCTTTCCTACTAACAGATTATATCATTCTACTGATAGAATTTTTTAGTTTGAATTATGTTTCGTATTCCTCTAAAAATTTCTGCAGTTGCAATATTTTTTTTCATGTCTCTTTTCCTATGGCTACTGTACTAACCTTGTTGGTGCATTTTTGTTTAAAATTTACAAATCAGTGACAAATTGTTCATAATTCATATCTTCAACCCTTTTATTATGATTGACTAGTATTATAGCCAGTTTATTAACTAAGGCAGCACTGGTCATTGATATATTTCGAGCCTTGTCGTTTACTATTACTTGAACCACCTAATTTTTTTGAATTGTCCTGTGTGAACCATCTGGTGAGATTCCCCAACACCTCAACACTTTTACTGGTTCCTTTGTTTCCTTGTTTTATCATTATTACCTCTATCATCTGGGTATATAAACTTGAACTTTGATTGAGAGTCTTATCAATTAGTGGTGTTTCCATTCCACACTTGTATCACTCTGGTTTCTTCCTACCACAGTTAGCTTTACCTCCCAATTGGTAGATTTCTAAATTTTTTAAAAAAAATTTCATTATTTTCATATAGTAACCGGAAGGTGTTTTTCTATGTTCAGGAGCTAGGATTCCTCATCATTCTCCTTTTTATTTTTTTGGGGTTAGGTCTAGCTGCTTCACCGTCCTCAGACCCTTCTGAGTGGTTTCAGGTTCTTTTCTCTTTCTTCAGGTCGTCACTTTCGTTACTAGACCTTGAGGTTAATTCCTTAATCAAGCTCCCTTGTTCTTTGCTGGCTTGTAGCAATCATTCATTACTGGTTCTCAGATGAACCAATTTGTGTTGCAAATCCCAGAACATATCCAGCAATTGAACATTTTGATGTGGTGGATTTCCCTCACCACCCAGATCTACATACAGATCATTCCCTTCATTCATAGTTTTAGCTGTACTTTTCTGTAGTAATTCACTGTACACAGAAATGAAATTAGTGTAATTTTTTTCAGAAAAAAAAAAATAATTTACTGCAGCAAAGTCTTGGATTTTTAATTTCTAATGTGCAGACAAATATAGGCCTATTGTTTCAACATGGGCTCTGATACCATATCAAATAACTCCACTTACCACCATTTTTTTCTAGTTATAGTATAATTACTAACTTTTTGCACTCTATCTTCCATATTCGTCACTTATTTGACGAATTTTATTCTTGTCCTTTCGTCACTATTTCATCATTTTTCAATGAACTTATTTTTAAACTATCATCATGCTTAGATGAGTTTTTTGGTTATAATTTTTGTACTTGATAGATTACAAAATCACCACTTCTTCTTGATTACATTCTATCCTCCTTATCCTCTAATTAAACTTAATTGTGAATAAATGTTGTAATAGGAATTCCTCACTATTAAATTACATTTATTTATCTTATATATTTGATCATTTTCCCTTTATGTATTTATTGATTAATACACACTCTCATAATTCGAAAATTATTTTTAGTTTATCTAAAGAAATTCCCTTCCTTATTATAATAGACTCTAACTTAGAACTTTATAAATTTTAGGAATTGTTCCCCTTATAATATTTGATAGAAATTCATTCGAATTCCTCCTACTATAATAGAACTTACAATCAATGTTAAAGTTCTACAATTGTGGTTATTAAAATATAACCTTTAGGAAATCATTAGGAGATTACATTTGAAGAATATCATATGCTTTGCATTTCATATGAAATAAATCGAATATTAGAATATGATGTTAAGCATACTATATCAATAATTATGCATTTCCTTTCGAGTTACATAGTGCAACATTAATGTTGTAAACCCTATATTAATAGAATACACCCTGAGACATTTATAACTTTATGAATTATAAAACATTAAACCATTTGATAAGAATTTATGAGAATTCCTACCACTATAGTTTGAACTTACCATTCAATATTAAAGTGCTACACTCCAGTATAATCATATATTATATTCAACTACATCCTTTGTACCCCATATAATGACTTCGAATGTTAACAGTTTGGTTACACATGTTCTAGCAATGGTTAAGTATTCAAATTCGAATATCATCAACCACCTTAATGCTATTAACCTTTTATTAATTATGTTAGATTCAATTTCTACAATAGCATTACATTCTGATATGAGGGTTTATCACATCTCAATTCAGCATTAATTAATATCTCTGTAATACATTAATAAGGTAAGGGTCGTATACAGGGATTTTGGTCTGACATTAAATTTTCGTATCTGTACTTGTACCTGAAATCGAAACCTCGGGATTTTTCCACTTTTTTGGTACATTCATGTTAATGTGTTTACATGGCTTCTTAGCCTTCCTCAATCTGATGCCCTCCACATGGACGGTGTGAAATGGTTCATATTATTTGGAGGGATTTACGCCTATGCAACCCTAACTCTGCTCTGTCGGTTGTTGTTGTTACAATGTTTTTGGTTCGGCTCTGCACTCGGCTTGTACACCACAGCCTGGTTTTACTTTTTAGTTGCATATATTTACACCGAGGAGATTAAGACTCCATGATCACTATGTTCAAGTAATTTTCCTTATTGCTAAGGGACCTAGGTTCAAGCAAGGTAAAAACCTCTTCTACTCTTTCGTTAGCCAGTACCATTCCATTGATGCTTTGACTGTTACTCCTTCAACGTTATCATTTTGTTTATCTCTTGTACGCATTTTATTGATTCTCCTCTAGTTACTCATTTATGAAATTCCCATTCTATATATTTTAGGTATTCCACCATATTTATTATTAATGAATTTAAGGTTTATTTGCAGATTAAAGAAAGTCGATCTAGGTTATTTCTGCCCTGGAACATCCACATCTTCTATATAAGGAACATACAATTTAAAATCGTTTTTGTTACACCCCCTCTCTTTGCTGGTTAGGCTTATGTATCACCCACCAAGCCTTCAGTTCCATTTGTATCAGAGATTTTTGAGGTATAGTGTGGGATGAGGTCTATTATAATCTACACTAGAGTCCCATCTATATTCTGGAAGCTTCTCCTATTTGTGTTTTTCTTCGCATTTCCCGTTTTTTGAGAAAGCAATGGTTATACAATAATGCTCGAAGTATTCAATTAACTTCTCTGCATTTTTCATACGTATGAATTTTGTCCTCATTTTTTCATATTAGAAGATTGGAAATTACCGTAGTTGCAAATCTATTTTTTTCTACTTTCTACTTCAGTTCCTGTCTTCGGTTATTGGTTTTTCTATATTAAATTTTCTCATCGCATTCGAGCAGAGATGTTCTGGAACTTTCAGTTTGGATTTTCAGGGTTTGATTATAAAGTCATTTTGAAATTTATATCGTGCTTATCAGAATCATTTCTTAGATTAAGTTAATTTCATAATGCCCCACTATATTATGATTTCTCTCAAATTGGATACCCTTCCACACAGAGTCTAACTTGACTCAGAGAAGTATTTTTCTTCGATTTCGTTTTATCAATTTCGAATGGAAATTATTTTTATTTAATTGATTAATAGTTTGTTCGCAGTTATGTGTAATTGGTACTCCACAATTTCCCACATAATTCTATCTCAAAGCTATGAAGATTTAGTTACAACGTGTAGGACATAGAGGTAATATTTGAATATTTTTCGTTTAATAGTAGGTATCATTCCTAGCTATATTTTTATTTTCCATATCCATAAAAATCCTTTAACATTATTGAGATTCAGGGAAAATAGATTTATAAAATATATTCTCGTTCTTCCTTCAGGAAGTATTGAAAATTTTAATATGTTCCCTCAAATAATAACATGGTTATGTTGCAGGATCTTCTTTTAACCTTGTAAAACCAGTCATGGATATTCATGTTTTTTGTTGTCCTAATACAAGTAATCCCACGCCTATGTTCTTCTATACAATTTTTTATTTACAGTGTATCCACTTGGATATTTCGATCTTTGGAGCTTCATTTATTTCCTGATTTGACCACAGGAATTATCATGGAATTTTTCCTTGACTACTAAGGTAATTTAATGTTTAATTTCATATGATTCCTTCCTCATATTTCATATAATGAATTTAATTATCCTCATAATTAAATTCTAACCATTTGTATTCTGGTTTATTGTACAAGTATTGTACCTTGCACAATTTATTTCTCGTCAATTTTTGTATTCCTTCTAGAAGCATTGAGAGTTGGTTTTATTCCTTCTATGTACAGGTTGGTCCATAACCTACTAGAATTCAGTCCACTGAATTCCATGACAATTATTCCTGTGTAAAATTTTTACCTAATATACATAATATTTTTATGTAGTTAATATACTATGGACAATATATCATAATACCTTTTATCATTACTTTCTACAAAATTCCATTCCTATTTTTGGATAATGAGAATTTCTCTTTATATGAATTTTGTATATGTCATATTAGTAAAACCTTCTAGTACTAAAATGCATATATGATATCTAATTTCTCATTTTGCATGTAAATGAATAGATCTAATTATGTGCGAGATGAAAGTAAACAAAGATACATGATCATGTTTCTTTCTAGATTGCATGTTATCTCTTGGTGTATCTAGGTTTCTATTTCCTTTTGGTTTGTAGAATAATTATGTTAATTAATTTTGTTATCATCTGTTCTAATTCACATAATGTATTTTTTGAATTGAACATATAATTCCTCACAACCTAACAACAGATTTAAACCCTCATAATTGGGTTTAGAATTTATGTCTGTTGGTTTACTAACTTAATCTGTCTATGTAAATATACATAAATAAAGTATTTTTACAATGGTTATGTCCTATTAAATACATCAGACTATAAACTGTAAAGCTAATATAATTACTCATAAATATAACCTTTCAATTATCTTTCTGTGTAAACGTAATTTCTCCAACTTATCATTCCAATAATAAAAAACAGAATAATAGTCCAGAATCAAATTAACTGTGCATACCAGTTAAAGTAAGACTATTTTCCACCCAACCTTGAGCTTTATCTCCACAACTCCCCCCGAGTTGAGATTAATTCCACCAAGGTGTAGAAAACCTCTTGTCTACCCAGAAATGGCTTATTTAAGCCTTATTTCCCATCAAATTGTTTCCATAACTGCGTCTAATTAATCAAGATGTTGTTTTCCTTTTTTCCTATGCTTTACTATTATTTTTTCCACAAAAATACTTTAAAAATAAATTCTTCCTCTTTTTAGTTTTATTCCACCTCTTCCCAGTAACTTTCCACTTTATTGAGGGATCTTTTAGATTTTTTATCTCCAATCTAATATTTTAAATTTAATTCATTTTCTCCAAGGATTTTTGGAGAATTTGGTAATGTCTTTGGAATCTTATCCATCCTCATGGACTTGAATTTCTGATCTCTATTTACTCTATTCTTTGCACAATGATTAGTTTTCATATTTATTAAATTCAACTTTAATTTATGTCCACATATAACTTTCCTATCAGTCCATTTGACCTTTATAACTTTTAACTACCTATTATAAAAGCAGAAAATTAGGGATATTATAGTCATAAACCAAAACAATCTTCTCTTAAAAATTTTCTGTAAGAATCTGGAGATATTTTCCCATGGTTGATTCCAAATTGTCAACCTTATTGATTTTCTCAGCTACTGAATTTTGCAACCTATTCTTAAGTGTTTTATTTTATACTTGAAAAATTACTACCATTGATTGTAGCTGAAAGATTTCTTTACAAATTTCATCTGATACCTTCTTCTCACAAAGCTCCTATATTATTTTACCCATATTCAAAATACCAAGTTGGAAAAACAAAAATCGCTACAAAACAAGGCTCATAGTGATAACAACAACTGATTTACACTTCGACAAGTGAGATCAATCCAACTAGATTTGCATAACTAGCCAATCAAGGAAGCATTTCATAACCCAAGATTTAGTACAAGAGAATGCAAAAAATCTCTTTTTACCCAATGAAATTTTTTGGGTAATATATGCTCAATTGTTTTTCTCTTTCTAATGCCCAATAAATTTTTCCGAGACCTTTTTTTTCAACTCAATAAAATTTGCCCCAAATTTTTTTAACTAAAGTTAAAAAAATTCAAAAGAAACTCTTCCTCTTTTTTAATACCACTCCACAAATGATATAGTGTAGATAACCTCCTCAACCCAGAATCAATATTTTTCTCAGAGTTGGACAATATGGCCAAAGGGCTATGAGAGAGATATATCTGTCTATACAAATGTAGATGAAACATAATAGAATCAGAGACTACAAATCCTAAACAACAAGCGTAGAAATAAATGTCAGCACTCAGCAAATTGACCTTCGAATGCCAACCACAATTCTACACAACATATAAGATAGTACCAAATATGTTGGACTAGACATTTAACAACACCTCAACGCTGGTTGAAATGATTTTTCAAATGATAGTTATGACTCATCGAGCGTAGTCTCTTTCTCACTCGCAGTACAATCATAGAAAACATAGGCACGTAGGAATTAGGTTCGGGACTAGGCCCCCACTCACCTACGCTACACCGTAGACATGATGACAAAATGGCATATCTCCAATAGATCAAATCTCGTAAAAAAATATTGTTACACGATCTCATCGCCACCAGAAAATTGACTCCATTATCATTATCCACATGCAATTTCCAATGTGTGTTGTTCAGGCTCATCAAGGATTCCCATTAGCCCGGAACAAACACATCACAACATTTAGGATCTATTGGATCAACACCATCATGAATTGCACAGATATTATAGCATCATTGCATTAAAAAATAAAATTAAAAACTCATCAGGGCAGGCATTACCCACTTTGATACCACGTAAGAGTATTGAATTACTTACAAGATTGTTCAAAATTACATACAAGACTTCCATTATATAGCAATATAGGAATCTCAGTGTCAAATAAGTATAAATATGACAACTCGACATATGCAAGTCCCTATGTAAGCTTACAACTCACCATACTTAGCTCATAGGGAAATATAATACCTCCATTATATACAAATGGAGGAAGCCTAGTGTCAGATAGGTATAACTATGAAAACTCGATAAATGCAAGTCCCTAGCTAACCTTACAACTCACCATACTTAGCTGATAGGGAAACAAAGCGTTGGAAAAACACAAAATCCATTAATTTCCCCCCTAGATTGTTCATCTAGCCTTCATGCATCTACCAATAGGTTAATGGTTTTATTTTATGCATTTCCAACGTATTTTCCATATACTTTTTATGTGTTACACTACATTACTTAGTTTTTTAATGTTTAGATATATATCCCTAGATAACCTTACAACTCACCATACTTAGCTGATAGAGAAATGAAGCACTAGAAAAACACAAACTCCAATAATTTTTCCCCTAGATTGTTCATCACACATATACCAATAGGTTAATGGTTTTATTTTATGCATTTCCAAAGTATTTTACATATACTTTTTAGGTGTTACACTACATTACTTAGTTTTTTAATGTTTAGCTATATTTTCCTAACACTTTTCTTATAAATTTTTATTGCATGACATATGTTTCTAAAATTATTAAGGTCAAATTGAATAAAATATATTGTTTCTAGAAATTATTGCAATGCTGGTGTTCATTGGTATGTCGTTATGTTCGTAATAACTATTTGTGGCAAGAAAATTAGTGCAATTATGTAGATTATATTGTTGGTAAACGTTGATGGATACCAGTCTATAATAAGAATCTAAACGTTTATTTCATAAGAATAAAAATATTTGCTTCATAATACATCTAGCATGGTTAAAACAAAATCATGAGAATTATCTAAATTATAAAATTATTTAAAATTAATATACAAGTTAAATGTATATTTATTTGAAAAAAACATGAATTTGTTTTTAAGCATAGTGATTTACCATCATTTTCCCATGGAGATTTTTAATTTGTGAATACTCTTTATTATTATCCAATGGCCCAATACAATTAATTATCAACAATACATGACAAAAAACCCATAAATCACTTCATATGACACTTATTAATATGACATTTTTTTTAATTAGCCAATTTAATTAAAAGAAATAAAAGGGCATAACCACTTTGGAGATAAATCTCAACCTTTGATTTCTGTACACTACTATCAAAACATTTACTCCATAATACATATAGCATGGTTAAAACTAGAAAAATCATAAAAAATATCTAAACTATAACATTATTTTAAATTAATATACAAATTAAATGTATATTTATTTGAGAAAAACATGGAAATTTTTCAAGCATAATGATGTACCATAATTTTACCATTGGAGATTCTTAATTTGTGAATACTCTTTGTTACTAGCCAATGGCCCAATACAATGAATTATCAATAATACATGCCCAAAAAACCATAACTCACTTCATATGAAACTTATTAATATGATATTTATTTTCAATTAACCAATTTAATTAAAAGAGATAAAATGGCATAACTGTTTTGGATATAAATCTCAACCTTTGATTTGTGTACACTACTATCAATATTATAAAATAACCGTGAAAGTTAAATCCAAACCATTCACCTCATAGATATTAATAATTAAATTAAAATTATAGAACTCTTATTTCAAAATAAATACACTATTAACATAATTATGGATTTTAAAAAATCCATTAATAATTAATAAAATGACTATAGATAAAGTGCACATAAATATTAACCTAAAAGAGTCGAGGATATTTACTATAAATATTATAATACTTATTATTTAAAAAAAAAATTCAATTCATAAACTTAGTTTTTACATTGTTTCATAAATAATATATAACTTAGGAAACATCATAAGGAAGTAGAAAAGGAAAGAGTAGTGTAGAAGAAAGAAGATGTCGAACAGATGTAGTCCTGAGGCAATGGATGGAGTCTCTTTATGAGTATTCCAGATCAAATTGTGTTGGCTTAGACATTTGGCTTTGAGTGTGTCAATTATTTACTTCTCATCATACTATTTGCATGTTGAGAAATGCGTAGATGTGAATTTGGTGAGAGTAATGAGCATTTTTTCTGTATAGAGTCCTTGAGTCTTCTCGATATTTTGTACAGTTGCCAATGCATCTCTTTTATCAATGTGATTTTTTATTTTCAAAACCAAACATGAAATGGAAACATGAATCTATAGAGTCTCCCTTCAACAAAGAAGCAATTACAATGACATTGCTTGGGTTGAGTTCCCAAATGTTCTCGTTGGAATGGCTTCACATTTAGCATAGGAGTTTTATCATTCATCGAGAAAATGCAAACTAGTGCATACATGATAGAGAAAAAAGTTTCTTCTCCATAGAGATATCGTTCCAAAATCAAGCCTTCGCCAATATATTTTTGTAGACCAAATTAAAAAATGAGCACATTGAACTGGAAGAACAAAATATAAACAAAAAGACCCAAATTTAACTTCAATTTTAGCATGAGATATTCCATAAATTATGTAGTGTCTAGATGTAGATACTAAGGTTACTTCACAATTTCAATCACCCAAATTCCAAGGGAAACATATAAGAATTTAAACAGAGGCTAAAAGATAAGAGTTTACCCCAATAGAAAGATAGGAAACCAAAATCCCTCTAACATCAAACCTTACTCAATAGCCCCAAAGGAAAGCACCAAATAAAATTAAGTGGTGTCACAGAAGAGATTACTATATTATTTCGAAATTGTTGATGCTTTTATATCCTAAAGTTGCCTGAACGTTTTCCATTTTGCCTCATATAAATTTTTTTGAGTTGTTTCTAAATTCCGTAGACATATATCCATGGAAATTAAGCAACTAAGTGGGGGAGATGATTCATAAAACTATGTCAATGTATGAAATTTAGGGGGTGTACTAAATGAAATCAAGTATCTCAATTTGTTACTTCTATCTCATAATAGAAATTTTTTTAGTAGATTTCATAGCTATCCCTATGACATGGGCATATATCTCTAGTTTTATATGGAGTTTTTTGGATAGAGGCTATAATGTGGGGTATGGTAGACTATATTTGTGATCATATGAGATTGACTATTAATGCAAAATGTGAGCTCCAGTAGGCCTTACCTTGGTCTCGTCCTTGGTTGTGTATCCAACAAAGTCAAGAATGCACAATTTACATCATATGGGAAAACGTACCACATGCTTAAGAATGATGGAAAATACAATGTCTCTTCAAAATATTAGTGTGAGCAATTGTGATGGTCCCCTCTATAGATATAAGATGCTGAAATTTCTTACTAAAATAGAAAGATGGGAAAATGGCATCAAGGAAAATATTGTTAATATGGTAGATGTGGCAAAATCTCTTGGAAAGAAACCTTCTTACACAACGAATTTATTTGGATATTAATTGGGTTTGAAGTCAAAGATTGACGAGAATAATGGAACTTCTATTGTTAATGGCTCCCATGAAGCCAATGCAAAGATGGTTTCTTTGCTAGAAGTTTTTATAAAAATATATGTCAAGTTTAATGGATGTGGAAATCCAGACACAAATGTTCTAATACCAAAGACATAAATGATATCCCTCTGAAGTGCTACATGTGGATACATTAATGATGTAAATATGAGGGATAAGTTGATTAATTTTATTTTGAAAAGTCCTCTTGAACAAAATAAGAGAAGAAAAATAAGCCCCAGAGTGATTCTTCAATATAGTTAATGGATGGATTATTATAAGCCCTAGTTTGTTATTTCTAGGTTGGAATTAATTTCCCTAGGGTAGAAGAACAACAACCATGGTCAATGGTTATACTTCCTAGTAAGTGGAAGGTATAAAGAGTTTGTGAAAAATGGTTCTATTTGTGATGTAAAAGGTTCAACATAATAACTTATGATAATTTCAGACAATGTACCAGAACATATCATATATGATTTTAAATACACTTAATGGCACTCAATGCGTGATTTTATTCCAAGCTTTAAAAATAGTTTGGCTTGCAAGGACATGGTTGTGGGTTTTCATAAATTCTCCGCCATGGCAAGAGAGGATACCACCACCACTATAGTTTTCATTTTGAGAGAGACACATGAGAGTGTCGTATTTCATAGTGACGTAGAAGAGAGATTTGTAGGGCTTAGTAGGTCAGTGAGTTAGTTAGGTAGTTAGAGGGGTAAATGAAGGAAGTGGTGGATCAAACAGCCTAAAAAATTACAATCATTTAACATTTGATCGAACGGTGCACGCCTTATGGCATAAACATATTTTTTGTATCAACGTTTATTCTATCCTATATTTGATTTCCCTTTGGACTCTTTTTACACTCCATACATGGTTTACTTGTTAATCTTATTTTATAAAATTATTTAAAATGCATTTTTTGAATTCCAATGCATAATGGATTTGCTTCTTTAAAATGTTTTTTTTTTAAATTATTATTTAGGAAATGGAGTTTCTTGTTGACGACTATTTGTTTAGCATTGGCCAATTCAAGTTATAATGTTTAACATTGAAAAAATATATATTTATTTTTCAATTTTATTAAAAAAATTGTTTTTAAATATGTAATTAGTCCAATGTTTTATTGTAGCTTTTGTACAATACAATTAGATGTGGATAATTTCCTTATAATTTCCTTCCATTATTTCATGTATATTGCTTCTTTTAAATGATTGGTATAACTAACCTTTTTATAACTAGCAAAATTAACTATATATATTAATACCTTTAATTGGAATAGCTTTGCATGAACTACTTTTGGGATTCATGCACAGCACATTTGATCTATTTTTATCATTAAAATATTTTAAATAATATAAATATGTGTACTTAGAGAGAAGCTCTCCAACTCAATATGACACAAAGTTACAAATGTTATAGCTATTTAAATAATATAAATATGTGTACTTAGAGAGAAGCTCTCCAACTCAATATGACACAAATGTTATAATATTTAACGTTTTAATATGATCAATAAAATAAAATTAAACAATATAAAATTAAATTAAGCCAAACAATGATTCTACTCGGGTTCGAATGAAGGTTTATAAAACACAGTATAAATCGGTTGCAGATAGGACGAATTCTCATGAACTGCAACGTATTTTTGCATTCCCACTCATAGACTCTTTCAACGTGACCAAAAATACAAGTGTGTTCAAAGAAATTCCAATATTTCTTCATAGTGGAAACTTTTAACCGCCTTTTTTAACCCTTAATAACGCCAAATAGAGCGGACCTTTTGGCACACGGAATTGAGAGAGCCTGTGCGATTTCATCATCGTGATAATTTTGGAGGAAGAGATTGACGTTAATAATATTAACGTGAATACAAAGTTATTTCCAGGCAAGCACTGATATGTTTTCACTGTTACATAATATAAAGAATTTATAGATAATGCGATCACTCTATCCTAAACGTTTCAGTATCGCTCGATATTAAAATGTCAAATCAAATTTGTTTAGAGAAAACATATTTCACATATCAATTCTATATCCTTTTGTGCATACGTACGATGGAGATAGTTAAGCTCAAATGGGTGGCTGGGTAATTATAAGAGAACATAACTAATCAATAGCCAGAGAGACGATATGCAGTCATATGTTTCATATCTGCGGTCGTGCATCTGGCTTCTAATATTTTTTACTCGGTTCCTCTCTTTGCTTTCCACAATTACTTTGGTTTTCCTGCGCATCCATTGGGATATAGTGTGTTATCCTCCGCATCCATAGTGTGGGATACAGTGACTTATCCTCCGCAAACATAGTGTGGGAATCACATATGTCTTATGTGAACAAAATATTTGAGAAGACGAGGAAATAGGGTTTCATAAACGGTTAAAAAGATCGAACTCATCACACTTCCTTTAATTCTATCAGTCATTTTACTATTCTGCACTACAAAAACAATATTTAATTCATAAAATCAACATAGATTTATTTTAGTCTAGAGATATTAAATACAATGTGTTATCTTTTATTTTTTAAATTGTATTTGTGAATGGTAAATAGAGTATATATAAAACCAAATAAACCTTTTAACTATAAAAAAATTTATACACATAATTTTTTCAAATAATAAGTAATTGACACTAAAATATTTTACTTTATCACCCAAATTAAAATGATTTTTTTATTAGTAATATATTTTTAAGTAAATGTGAATATTAATTTGTATTAAAATATTTTATTGATAACCTAAATTAGATATTTTTTTATATAAACATTAAAATATTTTATTTTAACAATATTTTTTTATTTCTTATATATAGATATGTATGAAGTTGATATCTACATAAATTACATAACATAGATATTCAAACAATTTATTTAAATTTATTGTTGATTTTTTTTAAAAAGTATAAGATTTAAGATTTAAACATTTTAGTCACATTTTTTTGACTTCTACTTATTTTAAAACATATTAATTTTTCATTAATTTTCTATTTAAAACATATTTTTTCTTCTTTATTTTTATATTAAAAGGGAACAAACAAAATAAACCTATGAAATCAATAAAATAAGAATATCATTTCCTAACCAAACACATCAATATTAAATGCTACGACGAAGTTCATCAAAACTGGATGAAGTTCATCAACACCATCGAAATCTCATTGTGACATAATATGATTCCACAAAAATTAAAAGTTCAGAACAAGACCAGCACCAGATGGTAGACATTGTACATAAACCACACACTTCTTCCTTATGGTCTTCATAAATCATGTTCCAATGCGGCCTATATGAAAAGGTGCAAATCTTAACACATTCATTGAAAAATATCTATATATATCATTCTATTATCAACATTGAATAAAACAAAGCATATCATATATGCATGGATACCATACCATCCCTAAGGCCTTTATTTTTAGTTGTAATCAAATTCCTTATAGTCGATGTAAGGTGATGAACAACCCATTCTTCATACACAGATTTATTCCCAAATTTGGCTTAGCCATCGACACATGCTTCACCATTTTTACATGATATATGTAAAGCAAATATGTTGCAACCCATTTCATGAGAACATACACAAAATCCTTGCGCCTACAAAATCTTGGACCTACATTGAACACTGGATATTTATACCCACATTTTGGCACAAACATGCCTTTTTTTAGCCATCTCTCGGGCTTGAATTCCCTACATTCTTCTCCCCATATGTTCTCTCTCCTTCCTATTGAATATATCTAGAATATGAGATTTGTTCCCTTTTTCAATCGTGCCACATCAAGTAACACCTCATCATGTATCACTTCCTTATATTTTATGGAGAGTGAGGGATATAACATCAACGTTTCAGACAGAGAAGTGTGCAAGTACCGCATCTGGTTCACCTGTTCGACCATAAATCCACTGGGATTCGAGCATAGTCTTCTCACCAAGATCTGGTGTAATTTGGACAAAATATTTTGTTCCACAGGTGGATGTTGAATAAGCAACCAAAAGAACTAGAGCACAATGGAAGTATTTTCCCAGCCGACTAGAAAAAACTTGATGCACATTTCGCGAATCACTTGATCGCATAATAAATGACCATCATCGCTACACAGCATGAGAGGGGCATAATTCATAGCGAGGTGGAAGAAATTTTTTTAGTGGGTTAGTCATTTAGTTAGGTAGTTAGAGGGGTAAATCAAGCAAGTGGTGGATCTAATGGTGTAAAACAGTTCAATCGTCTAATATTTGATCCAATGGCCTAGAAGGAACACAATGACATCTAGGGGAGTTGTTTTCAAACAGGAACACCTTACATCGTAAATATACATATATAAATATATTTGCACCGTAAGGTGTTCCTCTTTGAAAACAACTCCCCTCTTGTCTTATGTGTCTTTCTATGATATGTCTGATCGAATGTTAGACAATTCAAATGTTTGCCATCATTCAATAAAATTTATTTTCATAACTGAAACAATAATGATATTCCCTCCTTGGAACCATATGTGTAATAAGAGGATTCTTGATGCTCCTCGAGGGAAACCAAACTCTTTCCCTATTGAAGGAATCATTCTTGCCCTCTCTTCTTCGGCAGCGGTAAAAAGGTTCACCAAGGGAGATCGAATTGCTTTGGGTAGTTTTCTGAACAAACAAGCGCTTTTTTTTTTGAAAGGTATAATTAGGCATTTTTGTCATAAAGATTTCTGATTTCAAAAGTTCAAATGTTTTACAAATGGTGAAATACTATATAAAATACCCATTTCATTGAAAATCTATAGAAAGAATCAATGTTTCATAGAAGGACACGGGAAATTTGTTCGCTGCTGAAGGTAGACCCATAGTGTTTCAGACCCAGAAATTTAAAGCATAAATTTCACATGAGCCCATTACCTGAGGTTTTATCTTCTTCCCCTGTGAATTTTTTTTTTTTTGAAACCCATTATCTAAGTTTTTAACTTCATCCTTTGTCCAATAGAGTTTTAGAAGTCCTCGTTATCTAAGGTTTTATCTTCTTCCTATGTCCACTTTATTTCTTTTATACTGAATTTTACTAAACAATTGTAGTAAAATGTCCACTTTCTTTCTTCCTATGTCCACTTTATTTATTTCTGACTGGCTCTTGAATAGCAGAAGTAGTCAACCAGAGCATTCAAACTACAGAAATAGCATGCCCAAGCTCCCACTTTCATTCTTTTAAACTGCATTTTACTGAAATATTGTAGTTGTTGACTAGCTCTTGAATAGTAGAAGCGACCAACCAGAGCATTCAAACTACAACAACGATTGGCCCAAGCTCCCACTTTCTTTATTTTAAACTGGCATTTTACTGGAATATTGTAGTTGTTGACTGGCTCTTGAATAGAAAAAGTGGGAAACCAAAGCATTCAAACTATAACAACATCTGGCCAAAGATCACGAAGAGTTAAATAAAAAAGAAATAGGTCTCAATTACTGAAACAAAGTCTCAAGCATTGCAAGGCCTAAAAGAGGTCAAAATGCTAGTTGAAGAAACTAGTACAAAGCTCGACGATTTCGAAAAAATGTCTTGGAAATTACCAAGTATGAAAAAGGCTCAAACCCTCACATTAAAAAAATCATATAAGGAAGTTACGAAGGAGATAGATAGGGAATGGAAATCTATTATGAAACCAACTCCAAAAATAGAAGAAAAGAGAGATCAATGCCTTAGAAATCATCCACTTCGAAGGGACAACCTCCTTTACCTTACATAAATGAAAAAACCTCCTTTATATATAGAGGAGTCCATGGGGTAACAATATAATCCTATCCAACATAACAATAATATTGTAAGGGCACAACAATAACAATAGTGAGGTTTTACGGGGCATAATAATAACAATATAGGGACTAGAGGGGTGCAACAATAACAATAAGGGGGCTACACTAACAAAAATAAGGGACCTAACATGCCCTTATCCTTCAAAAACATTTTGTCCTCAATGCTTGAGTAGCTCTGGATGATTTTGTATAAAATTCACATCCTCCCATCTGGAATCTTCAGTGGGTAAGTTCTTCCATTTGATGAGATACTCTGAAATTGATCGATTTCGTAGTTGTCAAGTTCTTGTTTCTGTGACTGCTTCAGGTTACAATATGATTTTTCCTTCCTCATAAACTGTTGGAAATATTGTTTGAACTTGAAGTTTGTAACCTATAACCTTCTTTAAGCATGAAACATGGAAAACTACGTGCACTCGAGAATAAGCAGGAAGCTCCAATTTCTATCCCATAGTACCAATATTTTGCAATGTCTTGTAAGGACCATAGTACTTTGGTGATAATTTATTATTCTTCTTAGGTTGCTTGAGGGACATTTGTTCATATGGTTGTAGCCGTAAAAATACCTAGTCTCCTAAATCAAAACTTATTTCCCTGCGATGTTTATCTTCTTGTTGTTTCATTTGATTTTGTGCTAGATTTAGGTTATCCTTTAAGAGTTGGAGAACTTGTTGATGCTCGATGTGATATTCCACTGCTTGAAACTTAGAATTTTCTTTTAAAGATGATGTGATGGATTGTGGATGATATCCATAGAGTGCCATAAAATGGGGTCATTTTTGCCGCAATATGGAAGGATGTGTTATAGAACCATTCAACCAGAGGGAACCACTTGACCCATTGTGTTTGTTTATGAGATACAAAAGTACGAATATAACCTTCAAAAAATTTGTTCACTATCTCAGTTTTTCCATCGGATTGAGGATGATAACATGAGCTATGGGCTAGTTCAGTACCCAAACAAGAAAACAATTACGTCCAAAATTTTCCAGTGAAAATGGGATCTATGTCGCTTACAATAATATTTGGGTTTCCATGTAGCTTTTCAATTGTTTCTGTAAATGCAGTAGAAATTGTACTTTCTTTAAATGGATGAGATAATGCACAAAAGTGTGCATACTTGGTAAGTCTATCAACTACCAACATGATGACACTCTTTCCTTCGGACTTAGGAAAACCTATGATAAAATCCATTGAAGCCTCCTCCCAACATTGACTTGGAATGGGTAAAGGTTGTAGCAGACCCATGGTCTTAATTGTCTCAACTTTATTTTTCTGGCAAACCAAACATTCTGCCACAATATTTTGAATATCAAAATTAAGGCCATCCTAAAAAAAAAAATTGTTCACCCCATGGTAAGTTTTTAAAAATCCATAGTGTCCTCCTATGGGAGAGGTGTGCAATTACAAAATAATATTTTGTTTTAGTTGGAATTATTACAACGATATAAGTGATCTTTATACCATAAGGAATCATTTTTCCAACTAAATGTATTAGGCGTATTCAGATCCTTTTGAAACTTTTGAATGAGTGTCCACACTTCTTCGTCATTCTTCCATTTCTCCCCTGCTTCAGTTATCTTATCTAGTTGGATAATTGAAATGGCACAAACCAATGCTTCCACCTCCTCATCCTTTCTTGAGAGTGCATCTGCAACAACATTTAGCTTCCATTTTTTGTAGATGATTTCAAATTCATAACCCAACATCTTTGTGACCCATTTTTTCTGCTCTTCTGAAGATAGTCTCTTTTTCCAAAAATTATTTTAGACTATCATGATCATTTTTTACCTTGAAGTGTCTTCCCATTAGGTAAGGTCACCATATATTTAGTGCATGTAGTATTTCCAACATTTTATTCTCATAAATATCTTTCTATAAATACTTTCCTTTTATTTGACGACTTTCAAAATAAATGGGTCTTCCTTCTTGCATTAAAAAAACACCAATTCCATTTCTTGAGGCATCACATTCCATAGTAAAGGTTTTTGTGAAGTCTGGCATAACTAATACCAGTTATAGGCACATTTCCTCTCTAAGATGTTCATAGGCCTTAGTTTCTTGAAGAGTCCATGAAAATGCATATTTATTCAATAATTTTGTTAGAAGTTATATTATTATCCTATAATTCTTAAGAAATTTGTGATAATACCTTGTTAACCCAAGAAATCCTTGCAACTGCTTTATGGTTGTTGGAAATTTCCATTCCTTAATAGTTTAATTTTGTTAGGGTTCACCTTAACACCCTCCTAAGAACCTCTTGTACTCAAAAAAAAAAATTGGAGGTTTTTGCATCTAATTTCTTCTCCTCTAATAGTTTGAGCACCCTATGAACATGTTGAACGTGATCCTTCAAAGCCCTGTTATAGATTAGTATATCATCCAAAAATGCTAACAAAATTTTTCTAAGGGTTTAAAAATGGAATTCATCAATCCTTCAAATGTAGAAGGTGCATTGGTAAGGCCAAAAGGCATGACCAAAAACTCATAATGCCCCTTATGAGTTCGAAATGATGTTTTCAAAATATCTCTAGTCTTCATTCTAATCTGATGATATCCTGAAAGAAGATCCAACTTGGTAAAATAAATTGCTCCATGTAATTCATCCAATAATTCATCAATCACAAGAATGGGAAATTTATCTTCAATAGTGAGCTTATTGAGCTCCCTATAATTTAGACACATACGCCATGATCCATTCTTCTTGTGTGCCAATACTAATAGAGTAGAGAAAGAACTTTGACTAGGTTCAATTATACTAGCCTCTAACATTTATGCAATCATACGTTTAATTTCGCTCTTTTGGATAGAGGGATATCTCTAAGGTCCGATGTTTGGAGGAACACTTCCTGGAATCAAATGAATACCATGATCATGATCATGAATAAGTGGGAGTCCTTTGGGAGTTTCAAACACCTTGGAATGATTTTCTAATAATTTTTGGAGATCTGGAGAAATAGATGATTTTGTTGTTGGAACTTCTAGTGAGCATAATTATGCAACTATGCCTCATTTTTCTTTCTTCAGAAGATTTGTCATGAAATTAAAGCTTATTATATTTCCTATATTCCTTGTCATACCTTTTAATTCAACTATGTTTCCTTCAGAAATTTTTTTTTAAGAAAAGTTCTTGAAAATTAAAAGCTACCATCCGCAAAGATTGTTACCATTCTATTCCTAGTACAACATCAACACCTCCCACTGGAATGGAAATCATTGGAGTATTCAATACATATTCCCCCATGGTTATATTGATATTACGACATTTTCTAGAGAAATTTATATTCCCTCCCTTTCCAGCCATCACTTGACACTCTGGTGTTGGGTATAGGAATAAATTCAATTCCTTGGCCACCTTACAATGAATAAAATTATGGGTACTACCTGAATCAATCAACACTATTACATTTTTCTTCTCTATATGTCCTTCTATCTTGAGAGTTTGAGTAATGGTTATTGCTACCAATGCATTACAGGATATGGTTAGACTCATTACTTCATTCTCTAGGGTTGGTTCATGGTGTATATCCTCTTCTTTTTAAAGTTTATTGTTCATTTTCTTCCTCCTATTCACAATCTATGTAAAGTAATTTATTATCAACACATTTATGACCGTTAGCTATCACAACTATAGAAAATCCCTTTTGAGCTTTTTTCTTCAAATTTTTATGGTGTCAACCTTGTAGGTTGTGGAAGTCTAGGAGTAGCAACACTTCCATCTTTATAGATGTGAGTGGTAGGCTTCCTTGTTGCCATAATTTTAATTTCAATTTTTCTTGCCAAAAGGAATGCCTTCTCCAATTAATCAAGCTCCCAAAGACCAACCTCATGTTGGATGCTATCCTTTAAAGTCCCCATGAAGACATCAATCCTTTGTTCCTCTTGAATATCAGTTAACCTTATATTAAATTTTTGGAATTCCTCAATGTTCTCCACCACTGAACCCTTTTGTTTGAGATTGATCAATTGGCTAGAGAAGGTGTTTCTCTTTGTATCCTCATAATGTGCTATCATTTCCTCCGTAAAAATTGACCAAGTGATAACTTTTTTACAAGAGAAAAGCCATTGACACCATACAAATGTATTTTTCTCTAAATGTAAAGTTTCAATGCGTACCTTTTGTGTGTTTTGCACATTATGGAGATCAAAATATTTCTCCATCTGTAATATCCATGTTATGGGATCCTTTGCAACAAAATTTCTCATATCGATATTTGGAATATGGTGGATCTTAAATCCAACATTAGATTTTATGAAATCATGATCAACATTTATTTTTTTCTCATCATGAGTTTTCTGTATTACCTTTTCACCATTAGGAATCATTTCTTGTATGAAATTTGTCAAACGTTCCTTCAAACCTTCCATGTCTTCTTTTATATCATTCTTCATGTCTTCCATGTTGTCTTTCATATTTTCATCTACCTTAGCTTCCATGTCATCCATATTCAAACCATCCATCTTAGCTTCCACGACTTTCTTCAAAACTTCCATTTCATTTTATATTTCTCTTTGCGAGAGAGAAATTTGGTGCACTTGGTCTTGTACTTTTGATATATCATGTTGCACTTTTACCTCTTCATGAGTCACATTAGAGCCTTGTAAGGGATTAATGGGTGTTGAATTATTTTTATGGGCCATTTTAGAACCCAATATTGATATCTTTGTTTCAATATTCCCTTGTAATCACTTCAAACTGATTTTTCAAACAAGACTTATGCAATTTGAAAAAAAATACACATGTTTTACTTGCTTTTGAGGAGCTTGATATTGAAACTGAAGTATCTCTGGAATTTCGGATCCACGAGATTTTATCTTCGGTCCTTTAGTACCCCTCTGAATCTTCTTTCCAACTCCACCAGTCTAAACTGCTTTCGATTCTTCAAGGGAAATTTATGCCTAATATCCTGTAATGACCTAATTATGGACTAGTTCAGTAGTGAGAACTTGTACAAAGTGCCCCGTGTCACTGTTTCCTCCTTAGGCTCTGAAATTGATATACAGTAAACTAAAGTCTGTGTAATTTCATCCACTTCTTACAGAATTCCAATTTGATTCTCAAAGATAGATTAATGAATATATTCCCAAGGTCACCTCTTTGAGATGAAATTTGGGAGCCTGCAAAAACACTAACTTCCATAGATCATATCTCCAAAAATATTGCGAACCAAGATCTGAATTGTTTACACAACGTTCATCAGGATTTATTTTCATATGGTTTTTTTCAGCTTCAGAACCTTCGTATAAAAAAAAATTATAGTGAAAATTCCACGATGACTTGTTTGAAGAAGCGAAACCCTAGAATCCAAATCTCTCATACAAAATGTTATGAAACCATCTCCAAAAATAGAAGAAAGTGGATATCAATGCCTAAGAAATCAGCCACTTCGAGGGGTAAACATCCTTTAAATTACATAAATGAACAATTCTTGGATGGTTCAAATGAAAAAACCTTGTTTCTATATATAAGAGTGCATGGGGTCACAATATAATCTTAGTTGACCTAACAATAATTATGTAAGGGAAAAACAATAACAATAGTGGGGTTTTATGGGGTACAATAATAACAATATGTGGAATACATGGGTACAAAAATAACAATAAGGGGGCTACACTAATAACAATACGACACCTAACACAATCTAAGCTTGAAGTTGTTGAAAGACAACACACAATGGATATGGTTGTCCCGCTTTCTACTTCTCAAGGGATGGAAAGAATCTAGCCAAATTTGTTTGAAATAATGGAATTTCAATGGGTTTTACAGATGCACATATGCATCTGTAATTCAGAAAATCACAAGTTTAAGACTATGAATTAAAACACTTTATTACTAAAATGCAGGACGTGGGGTTTGAGCCTAATTTTTCATCATTTTGTGTTTTTATTGCCAGCTATGGAACCTAGATTCTTTCTCTCTCTTCTTCAGCAGAAACCAAAGATTCACCACACGGTAGGATTTTTATACAACTATCTGGTTTGTTTTTTGGAAAGGTGTCATTCGGCATAGGCCCCCCTGCTTCTTCATATTACAGAGTATAAATTTACAGTTGAAAAATTAGTTAGGCTACTCTGCTCTTTATTTTTCAAACATTTAACCAAAATCTCCAAGAACCGACATTCAAACTTGCCAAAAATTAACTGTAGTAAATGATCGGGATCAATAACAAGGGCTAAAATCCAATAAAGATAATATAAATGTGATCTATTTATATTATTCACAATCCATCCTGAATTTTCTCCTCCTTTTCTCAGTGTCTCAACTATGGTGATGAGAATACTACTGAGAAAACTGTCAACTCCCATAGCGCTTAGATAAAAGGAAATTCTCAAGATTCACATCTTGTCAACAACCTGATCATAGAAATATTCCTGCAACCCTACTAGTGTAAACACATGTGCTACTCAAAACAAATAAAAGTGGGGAATTAAGCAAAAGACATTGAGAGGGATTACAATTTTAGGGGTGTCAAGGAAGCCATGGGTACTTTCACCATTATTGTTGCTTTTTCCAAAAACCTAATTAAATTACAAACGAATTCATATATCAAAGAATGAACCTAAACACATTGAATCTTCCTTTTAACATTAGAAACTTCTCAAAATCCCCTAGAACAAGGTAATCCTAGCAGCGCTTACTGCTATAAAATATGAACACTAGATACTCTGTTTTAGGCATTGCATAGGGAAGCATTTAAATTTATAGCAGATTAAATAGTAAAATGAAAATAAATAAATAAAATATCGAAGTCAATATGAATTTTTTCACAGTGGGATATCATGTTGTTAGTAAATTTCCTCTGAAAACAAATTTATGGTAGAATCTAGACAATTATTTTCAAAATAAATTTACCAAAAACAAAATTCCATTTCAAACTGTAGAAATATCTAAGATACTGAAATGTTTCTGTGTGATATAACAGTCGGCCCAAGCTTAGGAAGACTTAAAAATGGAAGAGTAACAACTAGTAATTATTGAGACTGTAAAGGCTCAAACATTGCGAGACCTGGAAGAGGCCAAAAATCTCGTTGAAGAAACTAGTGCAAAGCTCGAGGATTCTAAAAAGACGGTTAAAATCCTCGTGTTACAACAAGCGTATGAGGAAGCTGAGAAGGAGAGAGATAGGGAATATAATTCTAAGCTCGAAGTTGTTGAAAGACAACACACAATGTATGTGGTTGCCCTACTTTCTACTTCAATATCTGGAAAGGGTATAGCTGAAGTTGTTCGAAATAATGGAAGCTCAAGGGGTTTTCCGTGACATATGATCATATGTCTGTCATTCATACACTTGCAAGTTCAGGAATTCTAAATGAATGAAAACACCTTATTACTAATATGCATGATGTAGCGTTTGTGCCTAATTGTTCATCATTTTCTATTGTTATTTCCACCGATAGAATATTTGCTCAAGCAATAGTGGCAGAGAAGATGTTTGAAAATATGGTTAAAGCAGGTGTGGAGATAGATGTTTTTTTTTATGGTTCCTTGATAAATGAATTTTTTAAAGCTATATGTTTTAATGCATGGCCTTTTAAATACTAAATTCACTAACTAACTACCTACATCTAAGATAAAACAATATGACTTAAGTAAAAACTAGTATACCTTCAAATGTTATGTAAAGGAAGGCAAATGCAATTTGCATAGGTTGGAGCCTTTTGCATAAATTAATATAGTTTTGTTGCTGCAAATAGATTTCAAAGTATGATTCATAAAATTCATGAAATTTCACAAATTCAAGGTAGAAAATATTCCTGCCATCACAAATTATATATTGGATTTCAACATTATAACCCTAATTTTACAGCTAAACAATGCAATAAATTAGCCTAGTTCCATCATTTTCTTTGTTGAGAAAAGGTAGTAATGAATTGAAAAGAAAACACGAGTTTGAATATAATTATTTATGAATTGAAAAGAAAACATGAGTTTGAATATAATCATTCATTGCCATTGTGGCATCTACAAAGTTCCATGGATGATTCTTCGTGACTAAATTTAATCTTCACCTTCATCAAAAAATGGACTCCTTTATTTACCTATGGACACCATTAACAAGAACCAAAAACAATATGTACCAACTCCCAAATGATAAGTAAATCCCCAGTTATTACTTCAACATGCATTAACTACGACATTATTTAATTTCTAAACAACACAACTGGGGATTTATATACTAATTGGGATTTGGGACATCCGTGTTTGCATATAACACCTCCATTTGAAATAAAAAACTACACCATATTCCTAAAGACATATGTGTATAGATTTTTTTCTAAGACACCGTCATTAAAAAAAAGATGGGTAATTTCATAATTTTAATTATTGATCAATTGGTTTCAACTTCTCAAAATCATTCATATAAAAAATAAATAACTATTGATGCTTTCTCCAAAAACCTAATTGCACTCCAAACAAAGGAATATACCAAAGAATGAACCTAACAACATTGAATCTTCATTTTAACATTACAAACTTCTCAAAAACCCCAAACACAAGGTAATCCTAGCAACTCTTTACTGTCGTAAAACCTGAACACATGATACTCTATTTTAGTCATTGCATTCCCTATACTATTTTTTAGTCATTGCATAGGGAATAATTTAAATTGATAGAAGATTAGATAGTGAAATAAAAATTAATAAATAAAATATCTGAGTGAATATGAAGTTTTCATAGTGGGATATCATATTGTTAGTAAATTTCCTCTGAAGTCAAAGTAAATAAACAAGTAAATTGTTTGAAGTTTGATTTATCTGTATTATGGTACTGGAAAGCTATTTAGTTAATTCATGATGAGTAATTAAAGAAATTTTTTTATGCTTGTATTTAAATAACAATATTTTTTTTTGATGAAATGATTTTTTCTTTGTAAGCTCCATAAAGGATGGGATACAAGAGAACTGGCACAGGAACTTGGGACAGTTAAGAGCAGCAGGTAGGGTACTTGCATGCCCGAACCTTCCTCGTGAGATTTTGTTAAAAGGAAGGAGGCCAAGAGGGCAAAGGTACCTGAGGCATAAATATAGAAAATTGTTGAAGTTTTTTATTACTTCTAAACAACAAGAGAGAATGAAGATTCCGTCAACAACACAGAGTTTTAAAACTCAATTTGCAGAATGAACAGAAACAATTTAGGACAAATTTTCTTAAATCATAAAAGAACAAGAAGAAATACAAAAATCAGAAATCTGATTCTTCCTCCTTGAGAGGAATTCACAAAGTATAACAGTGGACTATAAATCAACAGTGCTCACAAACTTCAATGCCCTCAAATCCACACATAAAATGCTTACAATCTTGCTGTGTATTCAACCTCTGGGCCACAACAATTTCTCTGTATTTTTCAACAACTTAACAACGCAAATAATATTACATTCTTACAATAAGCCTTCAGGCTCATTCCTTTTATAAGGCGTGGTTATAATAAAAAAATTAAACTGACCAACAATGTTGGATCTCAAATCTATGAAATCCACTTTAAAACTTCATTGTGTCTGGAAGTCAATCAGTGATCGGCATTTCAGCGGCCAAAGGGTTTATGAACTTTGCACTTTACAATTGCAGTGTGCGATTAGTGATGGTGGTGGGGACCACATAACATCGCAACATCGGAAGCGATCAATACAATGCAAGTTGGAGGAAAATTTTCGATCTTGCGATTGCGATTGCGATCGGCAGTCGGTTGTTTGTGATTGTGATTGCGTGGGACCAATATCACATTGCAACATCGACGAATATCAGTTCAACAGTCCTTTTCAGACGATCACTTGAAAAATTGCGATCCGATTGGAGCGGGGTCCACATCGCATCGGAGAACGGTAGTTGTGCAACTAACATGCAATAAACTTTACAATGCCACAATTGCGATTGAGGTGCGACCTAATCGCATCGCCGAAACTCTTTGGTGTGCACAGTTTTAAGAACTTTGAAAGTTTGCGATGCGATAGAGTTAAAACTATAATCACATTGCATCACATCTTGTGATGCAGCGAACTTGTGCCACCTCGAAACGTTAACTCTTTCGATATGTAGGTAAGGCTTTGAAGACTGATTCAACCTGTAATCAAAGCTTTGTGCTGCTCGCGAGATTTTGAGTTTGAGCCGTAAATCTGCTTCTAAGAAGTTGGCTACCGCCTTAGATAAATATCAAGGGGCTGATTATTATCTTCTCTGCACTTCACTTGTGTGAGCTTTCCAATGCTTTTGCAATTCTACAGAAAGATGGCAACCGCCTTTGCTAAGGCTTCAATGTGCCGCAATCTAGTCCTTCTACAATTAGTGTTGATTGATATCAATAGTTGGAATTAGTTTCCAACACTCCCCCTTAATTTCAACTGCTGGGTTTTTCTGCATACTGAGGCATTCCCTGAAATGATCAAAGCTTTTCTGTACTAGTGGCTTTGTGAGGATATCTGCAAACTAATCCTCCGTTCTACAGTGCTGCAAAAAAATCCCACCATTGTTAACCAATTCACGTATGAACTGAAACTTGGTTTCAATGTGATTTGTCCTTTTATGAAAAAAAAAATTTTTAGACAATGCTATCGCCGAGCTATTGTCACAGTAAATGGTTGTGCCATTTTCTTGTTCAGGACACAAATCTCTGAGAAATCTTCTCAGCCATACTGCTTGGCATGCTGCTGTTGTTGCTGCCACATATTCTTCTTCTGCTGTAGATAAAGAAACTATTGGTTGCTTCTTGGAAACCCATGAAACTGCTCCTGATCCCAAATGAAACACATATCCTGATGTGCTCTTCTGATCATCAACACTTCGATCCCAATTACTATCAGTGTAACCTGTCAACGTGAAACATTCAGAAGAGGAGTATAATATACTAAACCCCTTCGTTCCATTTACATACCTTATAATCCTCTTGGCTACCTGCCATGAGTTTCTTTTGGTCTTTCCATGAATCTGGAGATTAAGCTAAGAGCGTGCATAATATCTGGCCTAGTTGCAGTCAAGTACATAAGGATGCCAACTATGCTCTTATACAACTTTGGATCAAAATACTTACTGCTATCTTCTTTACTCAATTTCAACCCCATTATAGTTGGAGTCACAGCTGCCTTGTTGTTCTACATGTTGAATATCTTCAACACTACTTCTACATATTTAGCTTGAGAAATGAAAACACCATTTTCACTTTGGTCTACTTCAATTCCAAGAAAATATCTTAAGAAGCCCAAGTCATTCATTTCAAATTCATTTTCCATGATTGCTTTAAAATCAGCAATGAGAGAAGCATCATTGCTAGTAAAAAGTAAATCATCTACATATAAAACAACAATAAGTATCTTACCGTCATTCTCCTTTATGTAGAGTGTGGGTTCACCATCACACTTCTCAAACCCATTCTCAATCAGGTAAGCATCTATCCTGTTGTACCATGCTCTTGGAGCTTGCTGCAGCCCATAAAGAGCCTTCTTCAACTTGCATAATTTATGCTTTTGGCCTTCAACTTCATAGCCTGGAGGTTGTTCAACATAAACCTCTTCTTTTAACACTCCATTCAGGAATGTGGATTTAACATCCATTTGATAAATCTTCCGTTTGTGTTGTTCCACAATAGACAACACTGTTTTGACTGTTTCCATCCTTGCTACTATGCAAAGGTTTCATCATAGTCTCTCCCTTGTTGCTTCTTGTAGCCTTTAACAACAAGTCCGACCTTGTGCGTTTCGATCTTGCCTTCAACATTTATTTTGGTCTTATAGACCCACTTAACTCCAATGGCATCTTTGCCTTCGAGGAGCTCCACTAACTCCCATGTTTTACTCTTCTCAATTGCACCAATTTCTTCATTCATTCCTTCAATCCATTTATCATCATTTACAACATCTTCAAAATGAATTGGGTCATCAACATGACATTATAAAGCGAATAAAGAATTGAGACCGATATTGTTAATTACCTCTCCCTGTTCATAAATCTCGCTCAGATTTCATAATCTTGGCCTTATTGGTGTGCTTGGAGTTTCATTCGATCTTGAGGGTGTTTTTTATCCCTGTGGTGTGCTTGGAGAAGCAGTTCCTTGACTTCTCAAGGCTGTTTGAATTCCAGATTGTGGTGTGGTTTATTGTGGTTATGGTTGTCGAGGAGGAGCCACCGAAGAAGGGTTAATAGTTGTTGTTCCTTCTTCTCCTTCTTCGTGAGATAGAGTTTTCTTCACATTCACAGTCTTTTCTAGACTTCCATCCCAAGCTTCTTCTTCACAGAACTTCACATCTCTGCTTACTATTAATTTTTTGGTGGATGGATTATAAAGTTTGTATGCTTTTGACTCATCACAATAGCCAATAAAGACACACTTCTCCCCCTTACTATCAAGTTTCTTCCTTAGTTGATTTGGTACATGTGCATATGCTACACAGTTGAATACTCTAATGTGAGTGACAATTTGCTTTTGTCCACTCCATGCTTCTTCTGGAATTTTTTTCATGACATCTTTATTCGGGCATCTGTTCAAGATGTAAACTGCGCAAGTGATAGCTTCAGCCCAATACTCGTGGCAAATGTTTTTCCTTCAACATATTTCTGACCATGTCCAAAATGGTCCTATTTTTCCTTTCTCTAACACTGTTTTGTTGAGGTGTATACCTCATGGTGAATTTCTTTTGTATGCCATTCTCTCTAAAAAAACGCGGAAAGTCCTTGGAGATGTACTCTCCACCTCTGTCAGTTTTGAGCACTTTGATATAGTGCCCACACTGCTTCTCAACAAGAGTTTTGAAGTGGCAGAATTTCTCAAACACTTCACTCTTCTATTTTAACACATACACCCATGTCTTTGTAGTGTAATCATCAATAAAAGTTAAAACATATTTATTTCCAGCAAATGATGGTATTTGCATCGGTCCACGCACATCAGAGTGAAAAATTTCCAAGGGTGCTTTTGCCCTTATACTCTTTCCTATTGGAAAGCTTTCTCTGTGTTGTTTGCCCAAGATACAGCCTTCACAAAGGCTGTTAGGCTTCTCAATTAATGGCAATCCCTTTACCATTCCCTTTCTGTGCAACACATTCAGACCTCCGAAATTGAGATGTCCAAATCTCAAGTGCCATAACCAGTTCTCATCTTTCACTTTCTCTTGAAAGACTTGTTGTGTTACAGCTGCAATATTTCTTCCTTCCTTCAAATCTACCCTGAGTTTGAGAGGAAACATTCTATTGCTAGTCATCTGCACCTCTACAATGATATTCTTACTTGGAGGTATATCTCTGATTGTACACACATCATTTTTGAATAACACATTGTAACCTTTGTCGATGAGGTGTCCAATGCTCAAAAGATTACATTTCAGACCAGGTACATAGTATACATCAGGCACGATCTTTTGCTCTCCATTTCTTGCTAGGATACTGAATATTCCCTTACCCTTGACAGATATCTTACTATCAGTTCCCATTGTTATCTCATATTTCACATTTTCATCCAGATTGGTAAACATTGCAATGTTTCCAGTCATGTGATTACTACAACCTGAGTCTAAGAACCAAACATCACTTTGTTTGTCTTGTGCAATGTTACATGTTAACAACACAATCTTTGGGCTATTATCTTCTTCATTTGAAAAATTAGCATTTTTCCTATTATTCATGTCATTTTTCTTTTTCTTACATTCATTGGCATAATGGCCTAATTTCTTGCAATAATGAAATTGGACTTGGGATTTGTCATACCTTTTTCCATGAGCTTGCTATTTTATTGAACCTTCATCTTGGTTTTTATTGCAGCTCCTTCCGCTTGTGCTAGCAGGATTATTTCTGCCTCTATTTTGGCTTCTTCTTCAACCTCTATTATTTTCTCTGCCATGACCTCTACCTCAGCCGAATGACATCTGAGTCTTGAATGCTTACTCCAAAGAGGAATATGTTCCTCTACTCATACTTTGTTCATGAGACATTAGAGAAGCACTGAGTTCATCTACTGTGAACTATGAGATATCTTTTGTCTCTTCTATTGCTACCACAATAGCTTCAAACCTTGAGGGTAAACTTCTCAATATCTTTTCTACAATCCTTCTTTCTTGAACAGTTTCGTCATGAGATATTATCTAATTTATTAACCCAATAACATGAGTGAAGAATGAATCTATTGTATCAGATTCCTTCATGTTGTGTGTTTCAAAGAATATCCTCAACATCTAAAACTTTACAGTCTTCACCTTCTCCATGCCTTGATAGGCAGTTTTGAGAATATCCCATGCCTCCTTAGACTTTGTTGCTGCCGCAATTCGTGGGAAAACACTCTCATGTACAAATTGAAAGAGATAAAAGAGGCCTTTAGAGTCCTTCTTCCTGTTATTCTTTAACAAATCTCTTTCTATTGTTGTTAAAGCAGCCAACGATGATGCATCTATAGGTTCAGGGTAGCCATTTTCAACTAGCTCCCATATGTCCTGAGAAGCAAATAGATCTCTCATAGTTATTTCCCAATAACTATGATTCTTCCCATTGAACTGTGGAAGTTGGGGATTTTTCAGACTAGTGCCTACTGCTACGATTGTGACTGTGTAAACCAAACAATTTCATTGACTGTGTAAAAAAAACAAGAAAAAACTTTCTCTGCTCGAGAAATCTGCTCAATAAGCTTCTTAAAGCTACTGCAGTGAAAAAAACAAACTCTTTCTTGTATCACTAAGTGCCTAGACTAGTTCTGATACCATGTTGAAGTTTCTGATTACTTCTAAACAACAAGAGAGAATTAAGATTCCCCCAACAACACAGTGTTTTAAAACTCAATTTCCAAAATGAATAGAAACAATTTACGACAAGTTTTCTTAATTCATAAAAGAATAAGAAGAAATACAAAAATCAGCAATCTAATTCTTCCTCCTTGAGAGGGATTCACAAAGTATAATAGTGGACTGTAAAGCAACAGTGCTCACAAACTTCTCTGCCCTCAAATATGCACATACAATGCTTACAATCTTGTTGTGTATTCAGCCTGCGGGCCACAACAATTTCTCTGTTTTTCTTCTCTGTCTTTTTCAACAGCGTAACAATGCAAATAATCTTACATTATTACAATAAGCCTTGAGGCTCATTCCTTTTATAAGGCGTGGTTATAATAAAACAATTAAACTGACCAACAAAGTCGGATCTCAAATCTATGAAATCCACTTTAAAACTTCATCGCGTCCAGAAGTCAATCGACGATCGGCATTTCAACGGCCAAAAGGTTTATGACCTTTGTGCTTTACAATTGTGATGTGCAATTAGCGATGGTGGTGGGGACCACATCACATCGCAACATCGGAAGCGATCAATACAATGCAAGTCGGAGGAACATTTGCGATCTTGCGATTGCAATTGCGATTAACAGTCGGCTGTTTGCGATTGTGATTGTGCGGGGCCAATATTGCATCGCAACATCAGTGAATATCGGTTCAATAGTCCTTTGTGGACGATCACTTGAAAACTTGCGATGCGATTGGAGTGGGTTCCACATCACATCGGAGAATGGCAGTTGTGCAACAGACATGCAATAATCTTTGCAATGATGCGATTGCGATTGAGGTGAGACCTCATCGCATCGCCAAAACTCTTTGGTGTGCACAGTTTTAAGAACTTTGAAATTTTGCGATTCGATAGTGTTAAAACCATCATCGCATCGCATCGCATCTTGTGATGCGGCGAACTTGTTCTGCCTCAAAACATTAACTCCGCTGATATGTAGGTAAGGCTTTCTAGCTTGATTCAACCTGTAATCAAAGATTTGCGCTGCTGGGGAGACTTTGAGTCTAAGCCTTAACTCTGCTTCTGAGAAGTTGGCTACTGCCTTAGATAAATATCAAGGGGTCGATTCTTATCTACTCTTCACTTCACTTGTGTGAGCTTTCCAATCCTTTTTCAATTGTATAGAAAGATGGTAACCGCCTTTGCTAAGGCTTCAATGTGCCGCGATATAGTCCTTGAATTACTTCTGATTGATATCAGTAGTTGGAATTAATTTCCAAAAAAAATAAGAAACTGTTGTTATGGATTGAGAAATGATCCAAAACAGTTGGCAATCAGTGGTGTTAAGAGGAAGCATCATGTCTCGTTAGGACCAAATGGCTTTAATCCTACAGTGGAGCCTGCTTTAACTCCCAAGTTTGCAATGGCTCATGGAAAAGACACAATGGTGACTGCTCTCATTGGTTGGGTGGTTTATCCCATCAGTCATACAAGATTTTGAATATGTATACTTCGAAACTCATAAGTATGTAGAAATGTTAATGTTGATAGGTTAACTATTTGAAGATGAATATGATAATTAGGAATAATACCAGGAAAATATTATGTGCCACTCATTGTAAAATATGCTTTTGTTCTTTACCATTATAGTTATGAATTTGTAATGGAGAATTAAGAAAATAAAATGCATGTAGATTTATCTGGTGGTAGTTAACTATATTATTGACACCAACTACAGATATAATTTGTTAAGGGAAAATATGATTGCTACCTCTAAACCTTAGCCTGGAATTTCCTTTCCAAGGAACCAGCTAGTTCTGGATCTTACTAATTTGAGGCATATTGGAATTAGGAATGAGTCTGTATTTTGATAGAGAGGTTCACATAATACGAATGGGGGGTGGAGGGGGGGGGTGTAACCCTACCCATATAACAAAGGAGTTTTTATAAAGGAAATATATTGAGGGGGAAGGGGGAAGGGGGAAGGGGGTGTGGGGGGGGGGGTTAACCCTACCCAGATAGAAAATGAATCCCTATAAAGGAAATATATGGTGTTTGGCGATTCCATGGCTCAGCCATGATTGTTATTATACAAAGAACAAAGTAACTGTAAATACTACAAACCGATGACAATACAAATATTGAAAACGAAAATAAAATAATTGAGTCCTTTATAAACCCAATGAATGGAACCTATAATGAAAAGCTACAGACATTGCAGACAACATGAGAAAACCACCAAATTTTTAATTTCCAGTTGAAATTACGAATGCTCGATAGAATGAACAAGCCTCGTCATAATTCTACAACAAATTTAAGACCAAGGCATCATACTAAAATTAATACAAACATATATTCATTAGAGACTAATCATCCCAAATTAAAAAAAATTCAAACTCTCTAAAGAGATAAATTATATAATAACCAAATTAATCTTAGATTTTCCTATACGTATGTGTCGAATTGCTCTAACAATAACATCTAAAATATTCTCCTACAAGGGAGTACTCTGCTAAATAACTTGAGACCAGTGGCCTCTCACCGGAGGTTTAATTTACATATTTATATTTAAAAAGAACCATTCCACATGATAAACACTAGTGGTTA